>BROG01000096.1:527500-1027500 GCA_030159075.1 Atrina japonica
TCATAAACACCATGGATACAATTGATTCAGTGTCTTTAAAGTGTTTGCATTACACGATTTTATACCTTTTACGTCTCGATAACACTGATTTTAAAAATATAGTATACAAAATTTTACCGGATTTAAAGCGGCTAATTATTCAGATTTAATGCCTGGAGATTTTGCTAAGTATACTGAATAAAAAATAGAATGAAAATCAATTTGTTATCACTATATTTTTCTTTAATGTGAAAATACCGCACTAAATAAATATGTTCACTTCCCGAACTACAGATATCAATCGTGTACGTTCACAGTTTTGTAAATTATATGTCTACATATCTCTGGGTATCAAAGGCGCTTAATTCTTGTCCCTATCATAAACGTATAAATAACCCAGATTACCCTTGTATCCAAGTGCAACAAAACATTATCGCTAGCCTTGTGAAAGTAAGTGACAATATTTTGAAAGTGAATTTCTTATCTGAACCTCATCTTACACCTTTCAGAAGCAAAATTCTTATTCATAGTTGTTTCCTTTGATATTTGACATAGGCTGGTGCTGTAAATTGGTTTTTTTAAATACGATAAAATCGGTCGGTAGACTCGTAATATAGTCGTATTCATGAGACGAGTAGGCTATCGATATGATATGAACTGACATTGCAGAATGCAACTTGCGTTTCAGTTACGACGAGTAACAGTAATACAAAATCATTCATATTGTAGTGTACTGTAATAAGTCCACCATACCGTGATAAATTATTTTAGTTTTAATCCGAGATTTATCTTATCAATAATTTTGTTGTAACTTAATCTGAATTGATGTTAATTGCAATGTGATAAAGTGAGTCGACCAATGACAATGTTTTTATTTGGCACACTGACAGTCAAACAACAAAATACCATAAGCACTGGTTTATCATGTGTGAGCATTGGTGTACCGCAAGCATTGGTCCACTCACTCTAATAACATAATTTCTGTTTAAACGCCATTGTCATTGACATACTTCCTTCCACTGTGACGATGATGTTTCAATAGAAATGATCTATTAACAGTACTTAGCAATACAGAATCCTTTCAATTAATACAATGTGTTTTCTTCAAAGTCAGACTTTTCTTCATCACAATTTGAATTTTGTGTTAGAAGGCAATGGGATGAGATGGCAGAAGCAGCCACTCTGTAATAGAAGCAAATTTAGGCAGAAATACAAATACAACATCCCCCCAAAATCCACCATGGCATAGGATACCAAAACACAACATCTTCTCCAAATCTACCCGAGCATATCAAAAACACAACATCCTCACCAAATCCACCCTAGAATGCCAAAAATACTGAAGACCTATAACATCCCCCAAAATCCATCCCTGAAGACCAAAAATACAACATCTCCCCCAAATCCACCCAGAAGACAAAAATACAACCCCTCCCAAATCCATCCCAGAAGACCAAAACTACACCACCACCCCAAAATCCCCCCAGAAGACCAAAACTACAACATCCCCCAAAATCCACCCCAGAATACCAAATATACAACAACCCCCCAAAAAATCAACACCAGAAGATCTACATCCCCCAAAATCCATCCCAGAAGACCAAAAACACAACATCCTCCCAAATCCACACCAGAAGACTAAAACTACAACATCTCCCCCAAATCCACCCCAGAAGACCAAAAATATGTTGAAAATGTGAACTGATGCACAAAAATATGTATCATATATTTTTAATGTATATCTAGACTTTTAGGCTTATTTATATAGGAAGCTTATGGGTCATTCTACATATTTATCTCCCTTGGGTGATTCTTGTTTTGAACAGTGCTAATAGTGTTAAATTTGAATTGTAACAGAGTCTGAACTAACACTAGATTTGTCTCCTTTCAAGCATGAATAAAAACATGAAATACTTAAAAGTATGGTGATGTAGTAGATTATACAAAGATCTATATTGAATTGTAAATCTCTGCCATCTGCCTAAATGATCTGAATCAATCAGGTAAAAATATTTGTGAAAAATAAATGCTCATTATTTTATTTCAGATTTCTCTTGTATAAAAGAAACAAAATAAACAATCAAAATGCCTAAAAAGAAGGGAAAGAAGTCTGGCAAACTGTCAAAAATGACAGAAGAAGAGAGATTAGCATATGAAGAGCAGAAACGTTTGGCTGAAGAAGAAATGCAGAAAAAGAAAGAGGACATGTTGACACAATTTTTGAAGGTAAAAACAAAACAGTTTAACTATAATTTTCATTTGAATTGAGGAATATAACAATTTCCATGAGACAAATATTTTGTTTGACTTAATTAGAAATGACAGTGACATTTGCTCATACTTGGTATGTTTATCTAATAGGTATATATCCATTTTTTATCCATGGGAATTTTTGTTACTATATATAGATAATTTAGAATATTTACCCATGATCAGGTGAGATGTAAAATGAAAAACAAAACCTGAGAAAATAAAACATGTAAAAAAGACACATTTCATTCACATGTAATTAATAGTTTCAAATAATATGATGTACAGCTGGGAACCTCGATATTAAGACCATGCACATAACAGACTGACTCAGAGTGGTCGGATTAGTGAAGTGATATCTCTAAAGTAAAGATCTGGACTTGTTTAATATTTATTATCATTTATTATCAAGAGAGTGCATATTTCTGGTCTTCCAGGCTGGGTCACTGAATCTCCCGGATGAGGTGGTCTTTAGATTCCACTACACTATCTCATAATTCAAGTTACATTTCTACTACACCATTTCTGATTACCATATATCATAATAGCTCTTTACTTATAAATATTTACAATATTATTCCTTCCACACAACTCCCCTGGCTTTCATATATTCCCTTCATTCAAAGGTTTATGAATTTTCTAAACTTTCAGGACAAATTGACTAAAGAAGAGAGAGCAACAAGATTCAATTTGAATAAACTGAATCACCAATGGAGGAATATCATGAGGGAAAACAAATCAAAGGAGTTGAAGAAAGATTTAGAAATTTTAAGTCAGACATTTGAGAGAATTGTAGACAGAAAAGATGCTACTATTAAATCATTGGCTAAAGATCTTCAAGAAGCCGACGAACAATATGCAATGGCTCTACGAGCACACTTACAGAAAGTTGACGAGTTAATTGGTATGTCTAATGAAGTTTTATTTCTTATATCTCATATGAGCAGAACAGTTTTTTTACAGAAGTTAAATATATCCTTGGAACTGAAAGTTATCAATTCATCCAATACATATCATAATGATTTTCAAACAACATTATAACAATTTTATTGATTCAATTAAAATCCTCCACTATATATATATATATATATATATATATATATATATATATATATATATATATATATATATATATATATATATATATATATATTTATATATATATATGTGTGTGTGTGTGTATATATATGTATATATATGTATATATATATATATATATATATATATATATATATATATATATATATATATATATATATATGTAGGTATATAAAATATATTATATTATATTAAGTTGGTATTCATTGTCACTGGTTTCAATATTAACAATTTCAGAAATCTTTTGTTTTGAAAAAGAACTAACATATTTTCAATTAATTAATCTTTGTGTGAATCATTCTAGGATACCAAAGTATTAACAATTTCTGAGGTTTTTGTTGTGGTCAGTTGACCAATAAGGCCACAATGCCCAAGGCTGAAAATAGAATAGATATACATATTTCTTACACCACATTTACTTTCTGCAAATATCAACATTTTTATTGCATCTGTGCTATTTAAAATTTTCCAATATTTCACAAATTTTGCATTATTTGACTAATATTGTAGATCAGCACAAATCAAGATTGGAAACATTAAAAACAGAATACGAGGATGAATTGGAGATTGTTGGAGATGAATTTGATACAGAGCGAGCCATTATGATCGACCAAAATAATGCCGAAATGAATGATATTGCAGACATTTTATTTGCTATGGACCAAAATTTCCAAGAGAAAGAAAATGATGCCAAGTCAGAATTCCAAAGTATGGTTGATGAAATAAGAAATAAGGTAATACATGTTCAGAAGTTTACAAAGTATTATAATATATCATTGTAATCAGGATTAAATATGTTACATGGAAATTGATAAGAACAAAAATGAATTAAGAAAATAAAGTGTTTTATTTGCAAATACATGTAAATAAGATATTATTTGCATACAATTAATTTTTTAGATTGAAAGTTAAAATAAGTTTGTGTGATATGGTTTACTGACCAAAATATCCCAAACCCACAATTTTTAAATAAAGTTTCCTAAACTGCCTCATCCTCTCATCTTATGTAGAGCCCCGCTAGGACCTAAGTCAATGTGAGAAATTTTGTCAGTTTACTTACCAAAGGTCTGTTTCTGGGTGCATCAGAGTTCTTCCTTCACCATTATAAAGTGGAAAATTGTTGAGTGTAACATTGAAACAAAACAAAACTTAATTAGTATGTCATAACTACTGAATATCTATAACAGTATGTCATATCTACTGAATATCTATGACTTAGTATGTCATAACTACTGAATATCTATAACAGTATGTCATATCCTCTGAATATCTATGATGTAGTATGTCATATCTACTGAATATCTATAACAGTAAGTCATATCTTCTGAATATCTATGACTTAGTATGTCATAACTACTGAATATCTATAACAGTATGTCATATCTACTGAATATCTATAACAGTATGTCATATCTTCTGAATATCTATGACTTAGTATGTCATAACTACTGAATATCTATAACAGTATGTCATATCTTCTGAATATCTATGACTTAGTATGTCATAACTACTGAATATCTATAACAGTATGTCATATCCTCTGAATATCTATAACTTATAATGTCATATCTACTGAGTACCAACCTTAGATTATTATATATAGAAATTAAAAAAATACTGACCTTATTACATGTAGAAATAAAACAAATACAAACCTCATTACATATAGAAATTTAAGATACCTATCTTATTACACATAGAAATAAATATACCTACCTTATCACATACAATTGTATTGTTGTTTAACGTCTCACTCAAGAATCTTTCACTCATATGGAGATGTCACCAAATGCCTATGAAGAGCTCCAAATTTTGGCCTATGCTCGGCACTTAAGGCCATTGAGCAGTGAGGGTTCTTTAATGTTCCAACACTTATTGTGACATGGGATCTCGGTTTTTACTGTCACATCCGAAACATATATAAATAAAATATCTACCTTTTACATATTGAAATAAAAATACCAACCTTATTACATATAGAAATAAAAAAAATACCAACCTTATTACATATAGAAATAAAAAAAATACCAACCCTATTACATATAGAAATAAAAGTACCAACCTTATTACATATAGGAATAAGGTCAGCTCATATAAAACAATGATTAATTTGTAATGTATTACATAAAGATATGATTATTTATAATTATACAGATAAATTAGCATACAGTCAAACATGTGTATAAATGTCACTCAAGGGAACAAACAAAAGTAGATGTTATAGACAGATGGCCATTTAATCAATATAAAAAAGTTAAAAAAGGTTTTGATTAAATGACCAATAGAGGCTGATGTCCTTTTTACAGAGATGGCCTTCAATGTAAGTTTGACTGTATTACGTAATTGATTATTTCTAATTCATTTGAACAGGACATGGAAGAAAAACATAGTCTTCATCATCAGCTTCAAGATAAACTCGAGCATTACTGGAAACAGTTTGAAGTGGCACTAAGGAACTACCAAGATACAAATGCAGAAAGGAAAGCGGCATTTGAGGAACTTAAAGCGAAAGATGATGAATCAGCAAAAGAAATTGATGCACAAATGCGGAAGTTGCAAAGAATTTCAGTAAGTAGGAAGAAGCATGATATTTAGAATTAGTTTCCTTCAACTATTGAAGCTCTGACTTCTGTTAAAAATGTTGACAACAATAAAATGTACTGTAAGTAAAAAATGTCTCTATATGCTTTAAATTCATATTTATTATATAAATTAAACAACCATGTTTAAAAAGTGTTAATGAACAGATTTACAGTCACCCAAGTCAGAACCATCACATTGTTATCAGATCAATTTTTACCAGTCCCATGTATTGCGGTGGAATAATCTTTTTGATTGTTTTGTTATGACTGTCACATGTTCTGAAGGGTTGAAAGAGTTCAAGAGTAATCTCAGTGTCTTCCAAGAAGATCTTTATAGCTTTTGTCATACACACATGGCTGTCCATGTGCTTTTTTGATGTCATTCTATTGTAATGTCATAATCACTCAAGTGTTTGATGGGCCATTTAATTGTGACGTCATAATGGAAAAGTTTGCCAAAAGGTGCAGTGTCGGGCATTTGGTGATAGGTCAATTGTAAGGTCACAATCCTCCCTTACCTCTCATTCACTCTCTCTCTCCTCGATCCCTCATCTATCTATCTTACTCTCATCTCTCCATCTTTCGCCTCCACTCCTCTCGACTCATCTCCTATCTCCTCCCTCATTCTTCACCCTCTCACCAACATCTCCTCTTCAACTTCAAGTCTCTCACTCATCTGCTCATCTCCTTCCTCTCGATCTCTATCTTCCTCGTCCATCTTCAATCTCCATCGCCCCCTCACCTCCTTCGTCATTCTCTTCCCCTACTATCTCGATCCATCTCACTAATCTATTCACCCCACTCTATCTTCACCGTCCTCCCTATCTCCATCTCTACCTATCTCCTCCTCTACAACTAGACCCATCTCCTCCTCCCTTATCTCCCCATCTCCAACTCTCTTCTCAATCTCACATCTCTCATCTTTCTCGCCCATCTGCCATCTCTCCCTTTATCTCCATACTCGCTCTTCACTCTCCACTACTGTTATCCAGAAAACCCTCATCTCATCTCCAACCTCACTCGCTCTTCTCCAATCTCTCTCTCCACAATCTATCTCTATCTATCTCCTCAACATCTCAATCTCCTCTCATCCTCCCCTCCACCTCAATCTCCTCAATCGTCATCCTCACTACTCAACTCCGTTTCCCTTCCCCCGATCCTTCACCACACTCTATCTCAAATCATCTCACTCCTCTCTTCTCGTCCACCATCATACCCATCCTCTCCAATCTCCATCTCATATTCCTCTTCTATTCTCTCCGCCCGCCTTCCTCACTCCACCCTCTCCCTCCCTCACCTATCTCTCAACTCGCCCACTCCCTCCCTCATCATCACTCCCCCTATCTCTCTAATCTCCCTCTATCTCCTCCTCAATCGCTCGCAAATACTCATCTCATCTCCGCATCTCCTCCTCCCTCTCCTATCTTCCTTCTTCCCCAGCTTTCACTCCCCTCATCCATCTCTCTCTAAAATCTCATACTTCGTTTCAAGACACATCATCTCATCTCAAACTCACTCGCTCTATCTCATCTCTTACTCATACTCAATCTCGAACTACATTCATACTCCACAACTCCCTCTCTATCTCTGCACCTCTACTATCTCATCTCCATCTCTCCTTCTCATAATCTCGAACCGCCTCCCCTCATCCCTCACTCACTACCTCCTCCATCTCTACCTCACTTCCATCTCAATCTCTATCTGCCACTATCTATCTACTTGATCTCCAATCTATCTCCGTGATCCTCTCTCAATCTCGCTCCACTTCACTCTCGCAATCTCGGCACTCGATCTCCGACACCTCCATCTCCCACTATCTTCCCCCATCTCCTCTTCTCATCTCAACATCGGACAAATCTATCTCACCTTCTCTCTCTTGGGTCTCACCTCTATCTCACATATCTATCTTATCTCTCATCTCTTACTCGATCTCATCTTCCTCCATCACTCCACTCCCTCCTACAATCTATCTCATCTCTATCTCTCACAAACTCACATCTTCCTCATTTCTTCCATTAACTCATCTCTCCCTCAACCTCCCTCTCTCCCACATTCTCCCAACTACTCTCCCTCTCTCCATCATCACAACTCTCATCTCGTCTCATTTCACTTCAATCATCCGATCTCTCCCTCCAACCTCACTTTCTCTCATCTCTCCCTCTATCTAATCTCCTCTCACTCCATCCCCATCCTCAATATCTCTCTCCTCTCATCATCTCTCAACCCTCTCCATCTCTTCCCTTCCCATCTCAATCTCTCATCTCAACTCATCTCACTATTCATCTTTCTCTGCCACACATCTGCCGCACCTGTCCACTCTCTCTATCTATATCTATCTCCACTCTATGCCTCTAATTCATCTCATTCTCTCCGATCTTTCTCCTCTCGCTCCTCACTATCTTCGCCCCTGCCTCTTCCATCTCTCCTCGCTACTTCCAGATCTCTCATCCCTCCGCTTCATCACTCATCTATCCTTCCCTCTCCTATCTCCTCAATCTCACCTCTCTCCCACTTGAGGTGATTCTACTGATCTCCTACTACAGGTGATCTTGTACTTGAGATGATATCTCACTTGATGTGATCTCATACTTGAGGTGATCTCTCACTTAAGGTGATCATTGCAGTGATCTTCCACTTATGTGATCTCCCATTTGAGATGATCGTTCACTTGAGGTGTTCTCATACTTGAGGTGATCTCTCACTTGAGGTGATTCTGCACTTGAGCTGATCTTGTACTTGAGCTGATCTTTTTACTTGAGGTGATCTTGTATTTGAAGTGATCTTGCACTTGAGATGATCTTGTACTTGAAGTGATCTTGCACTTGAGGTGATCTTGCATTTGAGATGATCTTTCATTTGAGGTGATCTTACACTTGAGGTGGTCTTACACTTGAGGTGATCTCACTTGAGGTAATCTTGTACTTGAGGCGATATCCCACTGGATGCCATGGAAGATGATCTACATGATTTGATCTCCCACTTGAGGTGAGCTATAACTATAACTCCTTAACTGAATTGGGGTTGGAGTTTGTAAAAACATGCCAAGGATGATTTTTTCCAATCAATGTAAGTATTTTATTCACTGAACTACTATCATGACTATATTTGAAAAGTATAAGATTCAATAAGAAAATGTGGTAATTTATAATTTTTCTTTATTTCTGTTTTTAGGATCAGATTTCCCAGCTAAGATCGAAGATGGCTGCCAATGCCAAGGAATGTGAAGAAAGAAACAAAAGTCTTAAGGAGGTATGATACAGTAGATTTCTCAAATGTTATATATAAATGATCCCCAAAATCCTAAATTATTGTGCAATTTATTATGTGTTTCTAACACGTCTAAGTATTATTTATGTTGAAAATATATTGAACTTTAACCTGAACTGTCTTTTCGCAGGAGAGAGAAAAAATGTTGGCACATTTCCAAGAGCTCAAAGCACAAATGAACAAACTGAGAGAAGGAGAGAGAGACAAACTGACAAAGATGACATTAGAGAGTAACTCGGGTATCAAAGAACTGAAACGCCAACTTGAAAAGGTACAGATATCATCAAAACTGAGTTCTATGTGTTGCAATGGATATTTTTCTTTATCATTATCTTGTCTCAGCAAGAGTTTCTACATTTATATAAAGACATCACATGAAATGACAAATTTAGCCTATGTTATGGGCCTATGTCAAGGCAATTTTTTTTTTTTTTTTTTTTTTTCATATAGGACCTACTTACTTTTGGGTGGATACAATGATACAATTTTTTTCTCAACAGAATTTCACAAAACTTGATGCAAGGGTTTACCATGGTAATATCTAGAATGAGTTTGCATTTTGTAACCCAAACTCCCTTATTTACAGAGTTATTACCCTTTCTCTTTATTTTTGTGATGGTTCTCTAGTGGCTTTATTTCTCAACAGAATTTAATGAAACTAACAACATTTTTTCAAAGTCTGTGTCCTGTTATGTTCAACAAAACTGGACACAAGTGGTTCGTATGACAAGATTTCAAACGTGTCTTCATTTATTTCACTCATATTTCTTTGACAGTCTGGCAACTTAATTTTTTCCTGATCATTGCCAGTTGCCCTCGATTTTTACGTAAAAGTTGTTAGTTCTCCCAAATTACATTCCAGTATACAGGTATGATACTTCCATTGCTAGGGATTAGTATCATTTGTGATGCCTTGTTTTTTGTTTGTTTGATCATTGTTTTACTTACATTGTCACTTATATTGAGATGTCACCAGCTTAAGGTGAAGTGCTGCAAATTTTGGCCAGTGCTATGGACTGATGCCAACATAGTGACAGTTCATTTACGTGCCACGCCTTCTGCAATATGAGACCTCAGTTTTAAGTTACATCTGATAGACACCCCACCCCTCAACATTATAGCCATGTATTGGTGATCACCTATACTGATTGTACTGTGTGTATTTGTTATGAATGCAAGTTATAAATCATACATTATAAACACATGCCAATTACAAATGATTGGTACACTTGAACTTGATTTACTGTTATTTCATGAAAATGAGTTTTCATTTATTGTCCTAAGCCATTTGATATTTTCATCAATGTTGTCATCATCATTAATATTATTCATCACCATCTTTATCAATATCTTTTGTTAAGGTTAAGGGACTGATAACAATGGCCGAGATGTGTCGTAAGTTAGAGACAGAAGAAGAGAAGGTTTTACCGTTTTACGCATCTTCTCTGACTAAAGAAGAACAAGAGGATGTCGAGGCTGCGGTAAAGGAAGAAGGCAGTGGACCATTAGTTGAGGTATGGTGCCTAGGGATTTCAGCCATTTATGTTTTTCCAACAGCCTTTCTTATGAGATTTCCATTTTCCAAAAAAAATGCAAATCTTATTCTAAAGTTCTAAAGCATGTTGTGTAACATGAAGTTATTGTTATACAGTCAATTCCAGTTTTGCTCCAAGTAGACTTTTACCTGAGAATTGTATCAATCCACCAAGCAAAATTTGATTAATCATATATTATTGACACATCATGCCATCGAGAATAAATGCCACAAAGATGAAAATGATTTTTTATCAATTTTGTGTTGTATAGTTTATAATTGAAATGTAAAGCATTAGCATATGTTTTCCATTTATAAATTGTGCAATTAACATTGAGGTCATTGATCTTGATCTTATCAATGACCTTAACTTGGCAATTAAGTGACCTTGCCTTGACCATAATGCTTTTTAAACAAATGCTAAAAGTAGCATCATGCAACACAAAATTAAAAATGTGATAGAAACGTCTGATAATATTATTATATTTTACAGCTTATGCATGAATTCTCACCATTAGAAAACTTCTGGAAGAGGTTCAACAAAGTAACATTAGATAAACTTGCACTTGATAAAGAAAAACAACAACTTGTACAGGAGAATCAACAACTACGAACTCTACTGAAACAATACCTGGATGGAATATCTGTGAATGATGAAATTCTCAGCCAAGTCAACCCCCTGTTTATTGTAAACAACAAAACAAATGTCAAGTAAGTTTTATGTGTATTGAAGATAGAAGTGGAAGTGGGGCAGATGCGGTAGTAGCTGTAGTAGTGTTGGTAGTGGTTATAGTGATGTTGGTGGTGGTAGTAGTTATAGTGATATTGGTGGTGGTAGTAGTTATAGTGATATTGGTGGAGGTAGCATTTATAGTGATATTGGTGGTGGTAGTTGTTATGGTGATATTGGTGGTGGCAGTAGTTATAGTGATATTGGTGGAGGTAGCATTTATAGTGATATTGGTGGTGGTAGTTGTTATGGTGATATTGGTGGTGGCAGTAGTTACAGTGATATTGGTGGTGGTAGTTGTTATAGTGATATTGGTGGTGGTAGTTGTTATAGTGATATTGGTGGTGGCAGTAGTTATAGTGATATTGGTGGTGGCAGTAGTTATAGTGATATTGGTGGTGGTAGTAGTTATAGTGATGGTGGTGGTAGTGGTTACAGTGATATTGGTGGTGGTAGTAGTTATAGTGATATTGGTGGAGGTAGCATTTATAGTGATATTGGTGGTGGTAGTTGTTATGGTGATATTGGTGGTGGCAGTAGTTATAGTGATATTGGTGGTGGTAGTTGTTATAGTGATATTGGTGGTGGTAGTTGTTATAGTGATATTGGTGGTGGCAGTAGTTATAGTGATATTGGTGGAGGTAGCATTTATAGTGATATTGGTGGTGGTAGTTGTTATGGTGATATTGGTGGTGGCAGTAGTTATAGTGATATTGGTGGTGGTGTTAGTACATAAATGATAATATTGATGTTGGTTTTAGTATGGGTAGTTAAAATGTTATTGGTGGTAGTAGTAGTGATTATGGTGGTGGTAGTAGTAGTGATTATGGTGGTGGTAGTAGTAGTGATTATGGTGGTGGTAGTAGTAGTGATTATGGTGGTGGTAGTAGTAGTGATTATGGTGGTTCTAGTACAGTAATAAATAATAGGATGTAGTATTTCTGGAAATCTATTTTTTGTTAATGCTTAGTCAACAGATGATACATCTAATGTTTGTATCCAGTAACTTTTCATTGATTTTGAATTAATATGCCAATATAATTGTTTTTCTTGTTTCAAAATACCTGTAGTAATTGTTTGTAAGAATTTAATACAATATGCCGTAAGAACAAGGGAGATAACTTTCCTTTATTTGCTCTATTTGGTCCAATATAAATGGGAAATCAATACTTTGTTGTGTGCATTGATGTGTTATGTCTGGGTATCCATAGTTACCATAGAAATGCATTTCAGTTTGTAAATGAATTTTACATGACCTATCAGGCCTTTTTCTGCCGATTATGGGAAAATGCCATAGGAGACACAACTGGGAATGAAATTGGAAAAAAACATGTATTTTGCATTTGGAATAAATCCCATATTTGATCCCATAGAAACTTTAGAAAAAGGCCTGCCCTTTCAAACTATATACATTTTGTATGTTTAACTCTTTATAAAAGAAAATGCAGCAATAAATATCAGTACTTTGTATTTTCAGGTTGAATGTTCCGGTGGCAGATCCACGTATAAGACGGCCAGTGGCACAGACAGTGGTGGAGGCCTCACATGTTGTCAAGAATGTGTTATTGAAGTAAATCTCAGGTGTTTTTCAAGAGTGCTTCAAAAGTGTTGACAATTTAAATGAATCATTGTGAATATACCCATACACTGCATGAATCATCACTGACACATGACATGATGTATTGATATACTTAGAACACATCGTACATGGGACCAGTTGTGATGAATCATTTGTGACTCAGATGAAGAAAAAAAAGGAAAAATCAAATAGACTGAATCAGGAAATTGATTATGAACAGATAATCAGCTGGACAAAAAAATCGATTCATCTGTGAATAGGTGAATCAAAATAATTGATTCTGTTGAATCATTAGAAAATTGAACAGATCATGAACTGGAGTAGGTTGTGATCTGTTCAGTGTGAACCAGTGGAACTGATTCATCAAGAGTAAATCTTTAGCCCAATCAGAATTATTCACTTAGTTTTACTTTATGGATCATGAAAGAGAATTTATTATATGAATTATTGGGTAAACCAAAACAAATTATTCCTCAAGAGAAGGTCTTTTGTAAGGGCTATAAATCTGATTCAGTCAGTAAAGACAAGGTTTGTAAAACACCCAGGGTCCATTAGTCTATTTAATGACTTAAATATTATATACCTGTACCCTTCCTACCCTATATGCTGTTATAGACTCCATTACAAGAAAATAAGGTAAGAAGCTTGACCAAGTCTAATACAAGATACACTTTATACAATTTTTAGTGAACAGACATTTTATCTGGATTTGACACAACAGACACTGCAAATGCAAATGAATGTGTGAATATATAGCTACTATTGCGATACGGAACACTACTCTTGTTCTCCGTACTTATACAAAAAAATTACATTTAATATGTGACCTGGAAATAAAGACTTTATGAAATGTTTACCTTGTGGTAAATATTTTTTACTGTAGTAAATACGTACTACATTCTTAACTGTGGTAAATACGTTGTACATTCTTTACCTTGGTAAATACGTTGTACATTCTTAACTGTAGTAAATATGTTGTACATTCTTTACTATAGTAAATATGTTGTACATTCTTTACCTTGGTAAATATGTTGTACATTCTTTACCTTGGTAAATATGTTGTACATTCTTTACCATGGTAAATATGTTGTACATTCTTTACCATGGTAAATATGTTGTACATTCTTTACCGTGGTAAATATGTTGTACATTCTTAACTGTGGTAAATATGTTGTACATTCTTTACCGTAGTAAATATGTTGTACATTCTTTACCTTGGTAAATATGTTGTACATTCTTTACTGTGGTAAATATGTTGTACATTCTTAACCGTGGTAAATATGTTGTACATTCTTTACCGTGGTAAATATGTTGTACATTCTTAACTGTGGTAAATATGTTGTACATTCTTTACTGTAGTAAATATGTTGTACATTCTTTACTATAGTAAATATGTTGTACATTCTTTACCGTGGTAAATATGTTGTACATTCTTTACTGTGGTAAATATGTTGTACATTCTTTACCGTAGTAAATATGTTGTACATTCTTTACTGTAGTAAATATGTTGTACATTCTTAACTGTGGTAAATACATTGTACATTCTTCACCTTGGTAAATATGTTGTACATTCTTTACCGTAGTAAATATGTTGTACATTCTTTACCGTAGTAAATATGTTGTACATTCTTTACCGTGGTAACTATGTTGTACATTCTTTACCGTAGTAAATATGTTGTACATTCTTTACCGTGGTAACTATGTTGTACATTCTTTACCGTAGTAAATATGTTGTACATTCTTTACTGTAGTAAATATGTTGTACATTCTTTACCAAATGGTAAAACACTGTACATTCTTTACCATAGTAAATACCTTGTACATAACTTTTTACCAAATGGTAAATATGTTGTACCTTCTTTTCCATGGTAAATACGTTGTACATTCTTTACCATAGTAAATATGTTGTACATCCTTTACCAAATGGTAACTACGGTATGTTGTACCTTCTTTACCATGGTAAATATGTTGTATTCTTCTGTTTAACGGTTTTTTCTTTCCAAGTTACAGTACAGCCCTCTTACACTCTCCTTTGACCTGAATTATGCTAATAATAAAATCTAACATATATCACATGATGTAAGGAGTGACATATTTCTATACACCTGGTTTTGTGAGGTTTTATTATTTTTATTTATTATTTTTTGATTCACCTGATTTATGCCAAGATGGTTGAGAGGTAAGACATGTACAATAAGATTCTAGCTATACATACATGTAGATAAGCATGTAGATCTAATGAAACTTGGGAATGAATTCAAGTTTGGCCATTTTCTGAATTTACCATTGTCAAAAAATCAGATTTCAGTTGAGTGACACTTGACAGTATTTATTTAAGTTCAATAACAGGTTCTATTTTTTTTTTCCATTTTTGTTGATTTTGTTAGCTTCTATAACTTTCTACTTATACTTATTTGAGTAATGTGTTCATTCTTTATTTTACAAAGAAAATGTTTTGTCAGAAACTTTATTTTCTAAGTTTCAGGAAAATATAAAAAATTTTGATTTTTACTATAGATGAAAATTTTATTAAATTGTTTAAATTTGTTGTAATGTATATTTTTCTTTTTATTTACAATATATGTTCTTTGTCTAAAATGAAGTTTTAAATTATTTCTGTGTAAATTTACCTGAAATATAATTGTTATTTTATTTTTCTGTATTTTCTGAACAAATTACAATATGTATCAATTCAAGTAAACACTCTTAATGAAATCATACTACAAAACGGACATTGTAACAGTAACAAGTTCTCTGAGTTATGTCCCTTGATTTCTTTGGAGGATGTTTACTCATTCCTGTTGTAATTTAAACGGGCTCTCAGAGTTATGTCTCTTGATTTTTAAGAGGCTATTTTTTCATGCCTGTTGTCATGTTCCTCAAGTTATGTCCCTTGGTTCTTAGGAGGCTATTTTCTCATTCCTGTTGTAATTTTGTCAGATACCCTGAGTTATGTCCCTTGATTTTAGGAGGCTGTTTTCTCAGCCATGTTATACATTTAACACTCTCTGGGTTGATTTCTAAAGAGGCAGCCCTGCCAATCTGTATGGTACATGTACTGGTATTTGACATTTCTGAACTGTTGCTTGTGATTTGCCTCCCCCTGATATGGTTCAGCTATTGTAGATTGTAACACTTGGATCCGTTTTCTTTTATTCTTTAAACAATAACACCCAGATGCTCTGTTTAAAATCCCATATATAAATTATGTTTAATATAAATTTACTACCACTTCTTGATCATCACCATCTCTATTCAATTCTTATCTCAAAAATATGTGGTACTATTTCTGTATTATACACCCTACGTTTTTATTCATGTCTTGTTAAGCAGTAATTAGTCCTGTATTTCAGTTTCATACCATGTCCAAATTTTTATAACAGATAAAATCTAGTCCTTTCACTGTTTCCTGTTACATGAGTTTTGGTTTCTCTTTTAAAGAGTTTAAAGTTTTTTCTGTAATTTGGATGTTAAGTCTGGTTCTATTTTCTTGTTTTACTGTATCAGCTTCTGTAAATTATACCACTGTCTTGTTTCCGTTATATTATACCTCTCTTGAGCTGTTAAGATATCTTGTTAATAATTCTACCGGTATCTAGTTCTAATTTTGTTTACTGTAATTTGGATGCAAGTCTTTTTTTTTCTTGTTTTACTATATCAGGTTCTGTAAATTACACCAGTCTTCTTTCTATTTTTGTTATATTATGCCTCTCTTGAGCTGTTAAAATATCTTGTTAATAATTCTAACAGTATCTAGTTCATATTTTTTTACTGTAATTTGGAACTCTTACCATGTTGTTAACTCTTATATTGTGTGTTGTGTTCTTTGTAATGTTATTCTCACATGCATTTGTATTCCTAAGATTTTGAGTACATACATAGTTAATAAAAAAATTGCTAAATAAATAAAACTATTTTACAAGAAATATTAAACATATTCATCACAAACATTTATGGTTTTCTTTATTTGTTATGTACCAAAGATATGTCTTGTAGCAACTAAATTTCAAGAGTTGGTTCATGAACAAAACAAAACCAAAACAAGAAACTACTAAAGGTTGTATGGCCAAACTGTGAAGCAATACATCTGGAATTTGAATTTCAAACTTGAAGTGAAACAATAGGCCCAAGAGGGCCTCAATTGCTCACCTGAGAATCATCTACAAATGTGGAAAGAAGACCAAGAAGAATATGTACATGTATGCTGATCTGGCCAAGATACATAAATATTGCTGTTTTTGCAAAATTCTTGCACAAAAACACTTCAAGTAAAATACTTCAATGCATCATTGTGAATGCAAGGGGAGATAATGAGGAAATCATGCAAAAATGAATGAAAATGACAAAGTCTGAAAAGACCTCAAAAAATTAATACCCGTATTCAGATTTCTATGAAAAACACAAACTTGAATCATACATCCATGTAGATCACTCAGAAACAATCCGTTTTTCAATTCATGTAGTGGTTCTGGAGAAGAAGATTTTTAAAGAGGGATACCTTTTGGGACCTAATCTGCCCTGCCCTGAATCCATGCCTGGGCCTATCTGGCTGAAAACTACAAACTTTGTAAAGGTTTACGTTAAAGTTTCGTCATAATTCCATCAGTAGTTTTGAAACAAAAGCTGATAATTTGGAAAAAAAGCCTCCCTTCCCTCTTTCTTCATAAAAATGCTAGAAATTAAATTTCTGGGTATTAAATATTGCACAAAAACATTTCTTCACCTAATTACAAGAAAACCACATTAAATGAATGCATCAAAGTGAATGCAAGGGGAGATAATTGAGGAAATCATGCAAAAATTAATGAAAATGACAGGCTGAAAAGACCTCAAAAACGCATCAAAAATTAATATTCCGATTTCTATGAAAAATACAAACTTGAATCATAAAAATTAATATTCCGATTTCTATGAAAAATGCAAACTTGAATCATACATCCATATAGATTTGTTTTTCAATTCATGTAGTGGTTCTGGAGAAGATTTTTAAAGAGGGTACCTTTTGGGACCTATTCTGTCCCACCCTGGATCCACACCTGGGCCAATCTGGCTGAAAACTACAAACTTGGTAAAGGACCTTGAGCACATACTTCCTGTCAAGTTTCAAAAACTAAATTCAGTGGTTTCAGAGGAGTCGAAAATATAAAAAGTTCACTGACGGACGCTGCACAGAAAGTGATCACAATAGCTCATTTGAGCCTCCAGCTCAGGTGACCTTAAAAAATGAAGGTCATTGGCAACTAATGTCATGTAAATTTACATGACACTGTTATTTGTTTTCTCTCTACAGATCTCAATGCAACTGCTAAACGAAATTATTGATGCAGAGAGAGAGAGAGAGAGAGAGAGAGAGATATTGCCAATTCTTCATTTGGAATTTGCTTCACAATTCTGCCAACAAACTTCTCTGGAGACACTTTTAGATTAAGTGCTACAGGTTTAGGGTCTCACTCAAAAGACTTACTTATGTCTTACACATGTTAAACCTCAGGTATGACCTGGAAAAGAACCCAGTCTATTTTGCTTACAAGATACACACTGTACTAAATCTACAACCACAAGCAGTTTCACCAATATGAAAGACAGTCGCTTATTTTTCGGGTGGATGAGGGACTAATCATGACCAGACATGATCTGAAATTACCGAGAATATTCTATATTTGATCTGGTAAGCTAATTAGATTTCAGGATTAGCCAAAAATGAGTAAAATTTTCAGCTGGACCCTGATTAGTTGGATTTTTTTTATACAGAAAATGTACCCAACAAAATATCCTCAGCCTTCCTTACTAGCAAAAGATAAACAGCTCTACTAAGTAGTTAAGAATCAAACAAAGTTCTGGCTTACCTAGAAGTAAGACCTCTTCATTTCAAGCAAAAATCTAAATCCTTCAGCAATGGAGGCCCCAATTATTCGAACTTGAAAATACAGATCTATACTTAAAGCTCTTAGATAGATATTCCCAACATCAACCTTTTTGGCAAGTTTGATCATTCCCAACATAATTATTTCTGCCAAAGTTTGGTCTCAATCAGTCAAGTTGTTTCAGAGAATATTAAAAGTTTGTAGCAACAAGGTGGACAGTCGACTAACACAAAGTGAGGACAATACCTTACCTGAAACTTTGGCTCATGTGAGCAGAATAGGCCATTTCCAAATAGGCCTCTATTTGTTTAACAGGTCTGTTGTTTAAACAACTTCACGAATTACATTGATGTTTCAAGACAGCCCAAGGCAGAGGTATCAGGCCCAAAGTCACCAAATTTACTCAATACTCAAGCTCAACTTTTATCTTATTATTTTGACTAAATAATACTGTAAATTGGGATATTTTGACCACCCAATTAAGATCGCTAAAATTAAAATGTCCAAAATATGTACACATTAACAGCCGGAAAATCTGGATCCATAAGTAACTGTAACTTGGAGTCATTTCTAATGTTAACGTTCATAGCAAGAATGATACGAAGATTAATCACCTTATAAATCAACACTTTTGGCAGAGGATACATCTTTGCTCTTTGTCTGGGTCATCATTTCCGTATAAAACCCAATTTTAACAGACTCCAGTAATACAAAAACATTAGGTTTATATGCCTCATTCCACCAATATTTTTGAGGTGTAATAATTGCTGTGTAAACACCCCACCTGAAAATTAATACCAACTCTAACAGAAATGATATTTGAAAATTGTAACAATATTCTATATAATATGAAGCTGTCACTGGGTGTTGAAAATGGGAGCTAAGACAGATTAGACTGATAACATAAACGACCAAAATTTAACTGGCCAAAAAATAACCTTCATTTTATTTCAGACCAAAGAGGCCAAATTTTAGTGACACAAAAATATCCAAATTCACGGTAGCTTGTTAAAGTTTTGGGTTTCCATATTTAGGAAACATGATTTTTCTCATACTTGTACAAAGTTTTGTGACACACTTATGATGTTTCTGTAAAAATAAATACATATGTTGGGTATGGTACTCAAAATTTGAGTATGTACTCAAAGAATTTTTGGATATTTCTGAAATTTTCTTCAAATTAGCAATAACTTTTATCATTATTTACAATTGCAAGCTGTCAATTTACAAACATGTCCAGTTACAGAGTAGATTTTGCATGTTTTACCTTAAAATCTTGAAAAGTTAGTTGAACTTGAGCACCGAGTAAATTTGGTGATTTCGGGCCAAGAGAACTTGATGTTCTGTTTAAACCCTTGATCTGGTTTACTACAACAGAAAGAACATACCTCAGACATTTTGAAATAAAAAAAAAAATACTGGTCAGCGGGACCAGTGAATAAAAGAATTTCACTGGTCAAAGAAATTTTTTTTACTGGCCTGTATATGTACACAACTGAAAAAAATGGAAAATTACTGGTCATTTGGACCAGTTATCAGATAGATTTCACTGGACTTTTGTAAAATTTAACAGTTTTTCTGGCAAGACCAGTGAATTTCAAAAACTCTGATACCTCAGAGAATTTTGGTGGTAACAGGGTTAAAGAACTTCAGACATTCCTGTTCAATTATCTCTCTTGTCAGAATATATAAAATCATTTGCACATTCTGAAGGTTATCAATGATAAATAAAATTGCATAAAAAAGGAAAAAATAATTTTAATTTCAATAACAACAATGTAGACCTCAATTTAACAATACAAATACATCAGCTTTTTACAAATATGTACTAAAAGCACACATCAACACAAGTGTATAATTTTCATCAAACATTCAAATAATCGAAAAAAAAAAAAAAAAAAAAAAAAAAGATGATACAAGTTCTCCACTTGGAACAGAAGCTATTTACACAAGTATGTGTATTTGTATAAATTTTCTAAATTGTATATAAGGTCAATAGGTGACACAGACACAAACACATGTGTAATACAACATACATATCACATGACTAGCTTTATTTTCAATAAAGAAAAAAAGTGACAAAAATTTGTTAATGACCATTTTCTATAATTAATACTATGAATTATATGAAGACATAAAAATTACAAGAAAAAAAGGATATCTTTTTACACAGGGAGTCGATGAAATGGGGTAGTTAGGGATTTGTTAGACAATATAGACAAACTTGGATGAAAAATTGTAAAGAAAAATATACATTTACAATGCCACGTTGACCCATATCTATATCAAATGAAATTATTTAATTAAACCAAAACTACTGTGACCTGCCAAGAAAAAATAATATTGAAGGGTACTGATACAAACATCGAAAATACTAGAAACAAAAAATTACAATTACCATTAGAAAATTGTAAAAATATTGAATTAAGATGGCATGCTTCAATAACACAATAATTATGATAATGATCCAAAAGATAGTGGGTAGTCCATGATATGAAAAAAAAAACAACAACAACAAATGTAGGTACAAAATGTAAAGACTTCTATGATGGCAATGTTTTCCAAACACAAGACTGATCTCGGGATTGATCGTTTGTAGTTCAAATTTGAATCAGAGTGACTGAGGAGGGCGTCTCTTCCTAAATCAGCCTATTTATGATAATTTATTTGTGGGAAGTCTGGTAAACATTCAAGATGTGAAAGTCAACTAGCTGTAATACAGTATGAGAATAGTGTACACAAAGAAAACACCAAAACTTTAAATTTGATGATTTCAAGAAATTTTTTGAAAGGCAAAATCAGCCAGCATTTCAATCAACTTGGGTTTTAAAGATCCCTGATAATATTGCCAAATTTCAATAGACTTACCAAAGTCATCATCTGGAAACCAACTGTTGATGCACATTCATCCTTAATCAGATATATACAACCGCCCCAAATGTATTATGTGGGTCTTGACAGATAAAAATTCACACCATCAAACTGAAGTTTTAAGTAATGAATTAAACTAGCAATATTTTATCATCTTTTCTTTACAATTCAATTTGACTCCATCCCAGAGAGAAATAAACTGTTCCCAATCAAAAAGCAATATTCAAATGTCTTAGTAAACAACTCCAACTTCTGAAAGTAATAAGTTTCATAAATACTGACGTACAAGTACCATCATATAAAGTGTCATACATGAAAAAAAAAAAAACGACAACAACTTGTAAGTTAGTTAGGGTTTTCATTGTCCAAACAATATAATAAATCTGATACCATATTTGGCTGCTAAGATAAGTTGACCGATCCTTCACACATAAAACAGCTATTACAACAAGAAATCTTTAATACAATATTTTATCTGAATGTTCGAGTCAAGAACTATTACAATTACTGGATTCATTTTAGCAATCTGTTACCTTTTGTGTAACGTCCTAATGACAACTGGATCAATGTTCAATGCTGACAACTGGATTAATGTTCAATGTTCTGATGATTATAACAGCAGTTTTCTTCATTAAGGTATGTTTCTTTTATGAATATTTACCCCCAGGACAATTATAACCAAATGTTGGCTTCAATGGCAATGCTTGGTGGCATGGTCCCTAGATATATTTTTGTTTGTTTTTATAGGGAAATGACAATCTGAGGTATAAATTGAGTACATAATTACATAGACTGAATTTTCATTTAATATTGGAAAAATACATAAAAAATGTGGAAAATAGGGGGGTCAAGCTCTTTTTAAACTTGGGTTATTACAACAGAGATATATATCAGGTAGGTGGTTTATCAAAAACTGGATGACATGTATCCCTTTAATACACAAATGTATTGATATCAAGTTATTCGAGGTCATTAGCTAGAAATTTACACATGTAATAACACCTCCTCCAGGAAGACTACTACATATGCCTTGTTTTACTTAACAGGAATCTTTAATATTGTGTCTATTTCTGACAGACATGCAATTCTGAAATCAATGCAGCTGCCCTTCCATTGTATTATTACTCATCTATATTCCTATGGCCAATATTGTGAAAGGGTCAATTCTTCAAGCCATGCTCACACCTAGAAATAAAGGTAATGGAGAAAAACATACCAATACTCACACACACACAAAGCACTTGGTGCAAACGTAATACAAAAATAACCACCATTCATCTTGTCCTAATCAAAGGTACAAGAGAAAAAAATCTTGATATTCATATCAATACCAACAAAACATAGAAATGTAAACACCAAAACATAAAATTGATATGTTAGCTCCGGAACTGACCATAGTTCTAGAGAATTTTCATTTGTACTCTTCACTTTTACATTCAATAATATCTCTCTCCTATGTGGATGATAGAGAAAAAATATGAGATTAACATAAAACAAGGCTGGTAATTATAATGAAAACAAACAAGTCAATATGACTTATTGATCAATATATGTGGACCACAAAAATATTGATCCCCAAGAAGCAAAATTGGTAGTATTTGTTAAGACCAAATCCTTCAAATGAAAGTATAGTAATATCCATGTAAACCAGCAAAGTGGAGTCTTGTGAACCATTTCTTAACTTGGACAAATTTAAAATTTAGGTAATACAATAAAATTTAATACACTAGCAGGAGTAATCTTCCTACTTGTACAGTATTCCAGTCATAATAAAAAACAATTCCCGCCAAGCCTGTCATAATAGAAAACTGAGTAGAATCAACCATATGATAATCGAAAGGTTACTCCATTACACCGACATATCATGTGAATCTGACAATACATGCTATTATAGGAACAGTCAAGAGTTGATATTAGTTTCATGTTTATCCAGATGCATTCAAAATTTAAACAACATATTTGGTTCCAAAGTTATCAGGAATTAACACATATATTATGCTTCAAACAAGAATAACCAATATATTTGTCTCCAAAGTTATCAGGTATAGCCAATATATTTGGCTCAAAAGTTATCAGGTAAAACCAATATATTTGGCTCCAAAGTTATCAGGTATAGCCAATATATTTGGCTCCAAAGTTATCAGGTAAAACCAATATATTTGGCTCCAAAGTTATCAGGTATAACCAATATATTTGGCTCCAAAGTTATCAGGTATAGCCAATATATTTGGCTCCAACATTATCAGGAATAACCAATATATTTGGCCCCATAGTTATCAGGAATAACCAATATATTTGGCTCCATAATTATCAGGAATACCCATATATTTGGCTCCATTGTTATCAGGAATAACCAATATATTTGGTTCCATAGTTATCAGGAATAACCAATATATTTGACTCCAAAGTTATCAGGAATAACCAATATATTTGGCTCCAAAGTTATCAGGTATAACCAATATATTTGGCTCCAAAGTTATCAGGTATAACCAATATATTTGGCTCCAAAGTTATCAGGAATAACCAATATATTTGGCTCCAACATTATCAGGAATAACCAATATATTTGGGACCAAAGTTATCAAGAATAACCAATATATTTGGCTCCAAAATTATAAAAAAATAACCAATATATTTGGTTCAATGTTTTGATGAATGTTAAATGGTATTCATAGACAGACTGGATGACAATCCAGAATCAATAATCAAGAGGTCTTCAACATAGATGACCATTTAAATTAGCATAGGAAATATATCTCTCAAACTCAACCTTTCAATGTAACACCTGTCTACAATTAGAGGAAAACTTCATTTTCCAATCTCATTCTAATCCATACAGGATTTTTTTCCTTTTGACCTTTTGTAAACAATTAACCAGTACAAAAAATGACACATTGGAATTACAAGTACATGTATACCTCTGTACACAACAACACCAACCTAAACAAACCAAACATATTTTGAAAACATATGTAACTCATTGACCCTAAAGACACATTTGGACTGACCTAAACCATTGATTTACAGAAGAGTCAGATGTTTTTGATGAGTTAAAATGAGAAAATCAATCCACATAGGAGAGATAAATTACACAACAAAATATGGCATCACTTTCATGCAAGTGGAACCACATTGCATAATTGTTATATATTCACCACACACATTCACCACACTTAAGGTAACTACAGAATATTACTCTGCAAATTATAACAACAAGTGACCTCAATTGACAAATACCTGGAAAAAATATATGAGCAAATTCACAAAGAAAGGAAAATAAACAAAACAGCACTATATACATTTACAACATACAAATCTGTTCTATTTACATAACGCATTTACCATTGAATGTACAGACATATCCATAGTTACAGTGTGTTCAGCTAAACGTTATAATACAGTTCAATACACATACAAATATATTTAGTGGGTGGACAAAAGGGGAGAAATACAAGGACATCATGAATTATAGCACTTTTTGATTTAAATATATACAGCAAACATCTTTTATAATTTATAATGTATCAAAAAATCTAGACTTACTCTATGCACTTGACTAATTCATGATTACCCTCTTTATGACAAACACACATGGAAGTTCTAACTTTGATGATATATTTGATTAACACAAAATAATAGAAATAATGATCTAGCATTGGTAAAGTACAGGTATGACAATAGTGGCATTGCCTAGTTCTCTTTTACTATCTTGTGTTGCTATGGAAAACTATAATCTTGGGAATTTTGAGAAATGAAAGATTGCTTAATGTTTCACAACATACAAATCCAGAAATAAACTTGAGGAATTTAAAAAAAAGCTGACAAAAATATACATAGATGATGGCACACCTGTGCACCAAATCAAATTTCTCTCTGAATATTCGGCTGCTGTAAAATGTCATCTTCAACAGAATGACTTATTTTAACCCATCACCCTTAAGACACATTTAGACTGGTCTAAGTCATTGATTTACAGAAGAGTTCATTATTTTAGGGGGTAGATGAGTTAATGGTGCACCATTTTTTTACTACAAAATACACTTCAATGTAAAGTAAGAAATATAATTAGTTGTAGATCACTTGACACCGTTTCAAACATGTCTCTTTATTTTTAAGTTGCACACATGCAGATGCTTTTTAAGGACTTTGTAACCCTGCCAACAATCAGCAGTTATAAATGGCCTCTTACACGTACGGTCAATGCTAAACAATAGACCTTACTCTGTACAAGACACCATTATACTACAAATTATGTGCCAGTACAATATCACAAAAAAGAGCAGTCATTCTGTGAAGAAAAATATATATCTGCATTTGGACCTTTGACATAGCTTTCCGATCCAGTGACATAGAGGTTGAACAAAATAACGTCAAGTTGCAGATCACCTGTTACATACCGTGTCACATGAAATATGAACTATATAATGTTACTGTTAGAGTATATATTGTTGTCCATCTACCAAGTTTTTTGTTACAAAAAATAAAAACGCCATACAATGACAAAAAGTTAGCATCTCATCAATGCTTATGGTGTAATACTTAAAACTTTATAAAATGATTTTTTATGGCCTCCTTAAGATATTCTGAATTCATAAATTTTATTGCCGTATGAAATAATTGTCTACAAGTAAGGTATTACACACAACAAAAAAGTCAATTTCAAACAATTTCACTCCTTCACGTCACACTTGGTCAATATCACTATTATTATATGTTTATATAAAGAAGAAAAGATGAAAAAACATTAAAGCATTTATAAAGAAAAAGGTGGAAGATATGTATCTGATTATACCAGAAATAGATGCCATAATAATTAAAGAAATGTCATTGTAATTGTAAGATTACTTGAAAGTAATTCAAATTTCTTTTTCTGATTTTGGATCAGTACCTAAAGAGGCCGAAGGGGGATTTAATGGTCACAGGAGTGCATCTCCCTACCCACCCTATCCTACCAACAAAACCTCTGCTAAGAGGTAATGAATTTTACCATTTTAGTATAGGTCTACTTGCTCACCATAACCTTCTAATAATTCTATATGTCCTAAAGTAAAGAGGAGTTTTAACGACTGCATCTTTGTATTTTTTTATTAAAGTTTTGGCCCTGCTCTTTGAACTCTTGGAAGCAAGGGTCATAGAATTCAATATTTTGTTATGCCTTTCAAAGATTTACTGCATACTAAGTTTGAAGATAATTGGCTTACATAAACAATAACCAATGGCAAGAGATTGTAATAGATTACATGAGTAAGCCAAAGCATTGATAGATAAATACCAGATACTGGTATCTGTAAATGTTCAAGCTATCAAAATAACATTGATCACGGTAGTATGGGAAGGAGACTGGTGCACAGACCCTTTTTTAAACTTCTCAAAATCACAAATTTACTCTATAAAAAGTGAAACAAACTAGGACGCTTTGCGAATGATGAAGGTTAGAGATCACATAGGGAGACGTTCACTTGATAACAGAAAATATATGGGTTGAGTTGGAAGTTATAGCACTAGGATGAAACAATGGTATACATTTTCTCACATATAGATTAAATACTTCTTTGATCACTGATGATAGAATTTCCTGCATTTTCACATTATTTGCACTTGGTTAAATATTAAACAAATTTATCGAAACATCATGGTCCTTGAGTACTTGAGTATTTGTTAGAAGAGTAGTTCCTTCAGCACTGTCAAAACAATTTACAAATTCAATGGAGACGCAGTTGGAGAAAGCTTCAACATAGCATCTTACATGTCTCATCTACCCTGCATACACCTGGTAATGTTCCGATTACCCTTTCAGATACAAGCAATTGTAACATCAGCATTCCTTTTATACCTTTGCTATACGCAGTTCTTAGTAATATCACCAAAAGTATCAATTAGATACCATCTGTTGGTGCCGCTCAATCTCATCCACTGTCATCACTTTTTGACCTTGAGCTGGAAGCGGAGGCATATTTGGTAGCGGCGTCTGAAGCACATCTGTTCCGAACCATTTCAGAAGATTTGGATCATTCTGTTTTGTAATGTTGTTGTTTCCATTAAGGGCTGAGGATATACCAGGTGATATTGGACCATTAACCACTGAAATTGATATTAATGTCAATCATCAGGATGTGTTTATCATGACAGCTATATTATCCTTCAAAAGCATTACAACATAGCCCATACTCAGTAATACTCCAAAAATTATCTACCAAAACACTTCAATACAAATGTGATTCTTAGGCATGTACTAGAATCTGAAAAATGAATTATTTGGTGTACATAAGATTCACAAGTGTACATAACTTTGAAAAATAATTCACCTACATGAAAAATCTGCTGTAAGTTAAGCATATCATCAATGTACTAATTTACACCGATGCAATGAGAATTCCTCAATTTTTCACACTTCATGCGACATGAGTTTAAAGTCTTTGAGATCAACTAAATGACTCGCCATATTTACTATTTAAGTCCAGAATTTGATTAAGAGACATTCATTGCCTAGTAAGGTTTAGAATTGCTTCACAGCTCAGCTTCCTTAAAGAACTGACAAAAAAATGTAGAAAAAGAAACTGCTAAATGCAGTAAGACCAGGTGGTGAAGCACTGACAGAAATTAAAAATAAGATGCATTTGTGAAATACTGTTCCCACGGCAGCAAAAAGTCCAATAAAAGTTAATTTTAGTATAAAAGTCAGTCATAAAAGTTGCAACAAGTCAATAAGGACCAAGGGATCATGAACGATCAGGCTCTGTCAACGTGTGCAGCTTCTAAGAGATATCATCAATGGTATTTCCACAATGGAATTAAATGCAAGAACTGAAACCAAATTCTTGGCACAGACAAATTAATTTCATTACTTCATAGACCAGATTTTGCTTCACAATCCAACCAAAAAAAGTTGTAGTAATTCTGCACAAAGAAAGACCAGAGGAGGAAACCAGAGTACAGATTAGAAACATATTATCATACTGGTTTAACTTTGATAACTGATATTTCATTCCTTTTGCAAAATAATTACCAGATTTCTGTGCTAAACTATGTGGAGACATTGCTCTGCTGATCGCAACAGGGGTAGCATTTGGAACAGACAATCCACTAGTTGAAATACTGCGTGGGGCAAGTCCAGGAACTGCAGCAGGATACACCCCTCTCATGCCTTGAAGTCGAGGATCCACCATTCGCTGTTGCTGAGCTTGTAATGCTAAATGGTTTAACTGATTAATTTGATTAATCTGATTCAGGGCCGTCACTGCAAGAGCCAAAGTAAGTGAACTCACAGGGGTAAGATTCACAAGGTTTAGTTTACATATACACAAGAGGAAACTTGCCCACAAAACAATAAACAACTAACTTAACCACTGTATAAAATGTATGGATTTAACCTAATATGTTCACAACAACAAACTTATCTGAACTGTTATCAAGCATTATATTATTTTTCTACTTTTATAACTATATTACACACATTATCTTACTGTTTTTAAACTAAAATATTAAATATTTTTAAAGATTTAAAAGACTAATTTTCTGATCAAATCCGGACTACAGATCATTGATTTCAGCTGACTGTATACTGTCTGAACTTAGAACAACAAAAGACTTTAGATAACTTACATCTAGCTGCTGGAGATATTCCTCCTTGCATCATCTGTTGCATTAGTAGTGGATTTGGAGACATACTGACTGGAGGCTGTAGTGGTACACGACCAGTGATGGGGATCCCCAGGGGGATACCTGGTGTCACGGGAGTACCTCCTATAGATGGCCTTGTCAGGGGATTTGGAGATATATTTACCTGCCGCTGCTGAAAATCACATACATTTATATATAAATATGCAGGTACACCTGTACTGGGGAGGTTATCTGCTTCATAACGTTGAATATTTCACACCTGTATGCTTACATAACATACTTGTATACTACATACAAAAGCTGTATATGGTGATATCTATGTAATTAAGTTAAATTTATATAACAGCACATTTACATAAGATACATGATGTTGCATGCTAGTGGTACTAATCACTTCACCATGGAATGTTTCTAAATGCCATTTTATGGTAAATATCTCTTATATACTAAATACCATATTTTATGGCCTATAGGTCGATGTGGGGGGTAGGTCAAATGGCCGATTTTTTGTAAAAATCCAGGTTTAAGTATTAGATAGGTCGAAGTGGAATATAGGTCGATGTCGGCAGAGATGAAAACATGAATCGGAGAACACAAAAATACATCGTTTGTATTTAATAACTGGTGCTAAAACGATGGTAGCCTACCAAAATAGTCAAGAGTAATAGGCCTATTTTTCTGTACATTATTAAATAGGAGTGATTAAAAAGTTTACTAGTTGCATTTTATCATACTTAACATCACTTATATTACTCGTGTGTACTGATTATGTATATGTATACATTGCTATTATGTTACCTGTCAAATCATCATTAAATTCTTTACAATATGCCATTAACACAAGTGACCTCAATCCTTGTCTTATCCTTACATTGGCCTAAATTATTATGTAGCTGCAATTATCCAACAATTAAATACTCAAGGTTGAGTGTCAATTGATTTATGTAACACTTTTTCCAAAACTTTCCCAACTTCAAAGACTACAGCGCGATCCTTATCAGTTGAAAGTCACGTTCCAGTGAACACAGCTTGTAGTGTCCTGAAAGTCTGAATGAAGACTTCAACTTCACAGCGGGGTGTCGAGATAAGGGAATCATTCAAAAGTATAAATTGTACGGTATAAATATAATGTAAACATGTATTTTTATTACACAGTTTCTGACACAGTCTTGAATACCAATGATATTGTTACTTGAAAGATCATTATTTTGTCACTTGATTACACACACATGGTCACATTTAAAAGTTCTATTAATGTAAATACAAATGGGTGTTTGGAGTAGGCCCCTAGATTATCCAGTGAAAAATGTTGAATTATGATGCGGCGAATAGGTCGAGGTCACAACTTTGGAGAAAAAAAATATTGACCTATAGGCCATAAAATATGGTACCAGATCTCTGAACTCTCATTACAAATTACATGTATTGGCATAATGACTTAATATTTTGCTATAGACACATCAAATTGAACTTTTTCACATTCTAAATGGATTCTGTATATGTGCAACCTAATTTGTAAACTATGTAGCAAGAAAAATGCATTTTATCTGACACACATAACACAACACACACACACAGACACACATGTCCAGAACAAAGATGTATTAAATGTCATCTATTGTGAAATAAGAATCTCTTTCTATAGAAACTTTTCCATATAAACTATGCAATACTATACACTCAATATTTCACCCACAGAATACTTAACAATAACAACTTTTCTCCACATAGATTCATTCCATTATATATTTAATTTGTACTACCTGTAAAAGTTTATTGAGATCAATATTTGGAGTGCCTGTAGATATAGGTGTGCCACCTGTACCAATGATCGCCCTCTGCTGTTGCATCTGCTGATCCGGTTTTCCCTGTGGTGTTGAAAGCTGAGGCGTCATGCCAATACCAAGTTTTGGTGCCTGCCCCTGACTTGGGGTTGTCATGGTGACGCCTACACTCCCGACTACATACACAAATATACATGTATATTATTATGATATATGTATGAATAATGGATTAACTTACAAAATTTGTTTTGCATGTGCAAGAAAACTGTAAGAATTAATGATTTGATAGCTGGTTTAAGTTCGTGGACATCTGTTTGATTGTTTATTTACATTTCTACCAGAACTTGTGTTGTTATACCACTCTCAAGCTGTGGTATAAAGGAAGCCACAGTTAACATTTACAATTAATCAACAGGGCTGTTTAAGTGACATCACTAACAGATGAAGAGATTGAAGTGACGAAGAAGTTTGACGCGATCATGAGAGTCCAAACCAGATAGTGTCTAGACATGATGTAGGCTAATTATCCATACTATCAATCAGCGCTTTTCAGTTATGGTTCAACAACTCGTGTTAGTTGATTATCATGTTCAGGGCTCTACAACACTAAAAAAATTCACTCTTCATTTGGCCAGTGAACCAGAAATTTTACTAGCCAGCCTGGAACTTTTACTCGCCAATATATATATATATATATATATATATATATATATATATATATATATATATATATATATATATATATATATGTGTGTGTGTGTGTGTGTGTTTGTTCGTGTGTTCTTAAAAAAAATCCACTGGATGAAAATATAGAAATGAAATAAAATATTAATTTTTCTAAGTTTATGTAACATTTTATTGTTTCAATCCATTTAAAACAAGGTTATTAACTGCATGTTGACCTTTTTTATCAATCCAGGAGTGTTTATATGCCTATATTTTTCATATTCGTTGCTCTAATATTGAGGCAACCTTAAACTTTGTTTTTTAATTTTTAGCGCCAGTTTCTTTTCGACAGAATTTACAAAACAGAGACTGCCCACAAGAATTGTAAATTTTGTCTGTAAGTTAAAATCTAGAGTCCAACACCCGTGACCTGATCGTCAGACAAACACCTACACAGTTCTTTAATTTATAGGTGTTTGTCCGACAATCGGGTGTTTGACTCTCGATTTTAATTTACAGATAAAATTTCCAGTTCCGACTGTGGTTAATCCCTTTGGGGATTCTGTCGCGGCCGTTTTATTGTGTTGCTCCACGATAAATCGGCCACGATAGAATCCCCAAAGGAATTAGGCTGTGGTCTGTTTGTCCTCCTCGTTGAACACTAGGCCGAACTTTCTGCCCCGATTTTACCACTTAAAAATCGCTTAAATTAAAATCGAAATCGGGGCAGAAAGTTCGGCCTAGTCGAACACTAGCCATAACTCTGTTCCAGTATTCCTTTAACCAAGATCGTTTAAACTTAGTAGTGTCTAATGATGCTTCTGTTGAAATCGACCGAGAAAAAAATGTCATCGTGTGCTGTTAGGAAAATTTCAAGTCGAAAACATGAGAGCAATTCAACGTGTTTTTATACAGTAATCCACGTACGTTAGATGCTCTAGTTTATCGAAACTGAATAACCAAATTGGTTGTTGTAAAGCGCATAACAGACCATGATTTCGATAATGTAATTTCACAGTGAAAACGGACAAACTCTTGATTTCCGGTTCGGGGAAAAAACTGGTCGCAATGTGGCGACTGAATGAGGATAAACACTCGCCAAAATCTAAAACATGGTCGCATTTGCGAGTGATTTGGTCGCATTGTAGAGCGCTGATGTTTATCTAACTCTCGTTAGTTAATTTTCAAAATATGAAAATACACTCAGTACACCTCGTGTCTTTCAAATTTTTAAGATTAATTAACACAAGTAAGATAAACATGATAATCAACTAACTCTTTGTGGAATCTATATTTCTACCAAAACACGTATGTTTAAACCACAAAAAATCGGCCGATTAAACAGAAACACAATTGTTTATAGTTTTCGTGTTAACCACAGATGGTTAACACACTCTGAGCATCTTCATTGGTCTAAATAGGAACATGAACACATGTGGTTAACACACTCTGAGCATTTTCAGTGGTCTAAATAGGAACATGAACTTTGGCTCATTGGTTGAGCCTGTACCACTACTGTAATGAAAATGTTTGTACATGAAGTTGCATAAAGCCAGTTGTTTGCTATTTTTTATTCTATAATTGTTACCATGCATGTGAACATTAAGATTTAAAAACAAGGTTAGATAAACAGATGTACTAACTCTTTACAATAGGTCGACCTGGAGTGGGCACTGGTAATGATACAGACATTGCACCTGGCATCATGGGTTGTCCAACAATAGGGCGTGTTTGTTTCATTCTGTCATTGGCCATCATCACTTGTAAAGCTGCCATCTGTTCGGCTACTGACTGTGATTGATGCTATAGAAGAGATCATACATAAAAAATATTGCTTGCCAAGAAAAACAAAATCTCCAGTCAATCATCTCTGCCCCCCTACCCCCAATTTGTTAGTGTCTTTTGTGAATTCTCATCTATCCATTCAAAAGATGTATGCATAGCACATTAACCTTTTTATTCCTAAGCATCTGAATTAAATACCCTTGTCTATTGTTTCATATCAGTCTGTTATGGTCTGTAGCAGTAAAAGGATTAACTAGCAAGTATTGCTTCATGTCAAAGCTTGAGTAAACAAACAAAACGACAGAGTTAAATTTGTGTAGCTTTAGATCTCACATTACTTTACTACTTAAACACAGTTTCCATATAAAAAACATATTTCCAATAAAATAAAAATAGCATTACTTGTTCATGGGATAAAGCTCTGTTTAATGATGGAGGAACCTGGCTTGCCATTACTGAACTCACTGGAGGTTGTACATTTGGTGACATCTGAGGCATTTGATTTGCAATTACACAGGGAGTATACACACTGGCTGTTACATTGTTCATTGACGATGGTCCGCCTAGACAAATGTTATTCTGCTGACCGCTCCTCTGACCACCTGGAAATTCATCTTCCCTGCTGACCTCATCATTTGTTTTATAGTGTTCTGTGTTTCTATTTTTATCACTATCTATTTCATCTCGCAATGATCCATCTGCATTAAATATCTGTTTTACAGGTGGTTTGGGAGCCGGTGTGTCTCCTTCAAAAGACAAACGTAGAAGCTCTTTTGGAAAAAGGGAAAAAAATGAAATTTATTGCTTAAACATTAAAACTGTTTATTGTCGGATAACCTTACATACTTTACCAGATGTAAACTATCTTTATGCAAAAGTTGGCCTTCATTATGATTGAAATGTTAAAATGAATCTCTTTACACTGGGTTATAAAGCTCCTATATAAAACAAGAATAAAATGAAGTTCTGTTTCCAGGTCGGAGCAGCACAAAAACTCCAGAAAATGACGAGTTTTCTTTTATTCTTTGAGATTTTTTTCATCAAACTTAAAAGTTAGGACTTCAGTTTTCTTTTTCTTTGTGGGATGAAAAATGATGAATATACTTTTGTAGTTTTGTGGATTGACAGATGAAAATCAGCTTCTTGGGCAATTAAGCAAATTAAATTACCAGAAGTGGAAAGAAAGAGTGTCAGACAAATGGAAAAAGTTCAAAAACTCCATAACCGCCAACTTTCATAAAAAGACAAGGAAACAAATTATCAAATTAGCATCACCAAAGTGATATGACTCAGCAGCTTCACTGACTTGAAACTGATCACGACATACCATCACTCCCATCCTGTTTCTGTTTCTCTTTCTCTGAAGCTTTATCTGAATGCATCTTCCTTATCACAGATGTGGGTGTAAAGGCTACTGTCACTGAAGGCTGCAAAAACAATAAAATTGGTTTTAATGGGGCATTAGCTGTGGATTTTATTTTCACAAAAAAGAGACATACACAGGCATAAAAATTCTTAAATTCTTATAAATTTTGTGATAATTGCTTAAGAAACTAGGGTTTGGCACATTTTTACCTTCTGTGAAAATCTGGTAATCTGATTGGTTGAGAAGGATTTGAAAATTTTCATTATTATACCTCTAATATGTATCTTTACTTCTGATTAGTCAAAATTGTTTCACGTGATCTAAAACATTTCTTTATATCACCCTGAAACATTCATGTCACCCTCTCGTGCACAGAAATGGATGCACGTATGGTTCATTTTTTTCCCTAGTAGTGTATGTGGTAATTACGTGTAACCTCTAGCACATACAATGTCCATTTCATAACTCATAAATTACTTGTTGCAGACTGGAATGGAGAGAAACAACAGACAAAATTTAATGATTTGACAGCATTGATACATCTTTGTCAAACAATTTGCTTGTGTCAGCCTTGATGGAGGCTTAAGATTAAAAACCGACACAAAGAATGAGAAAACATCTCTCTAGTGTTGAGTACCAAAGGCACTATGTCACATGTGTTACAATCATTATGAACTTACGTAGGTCAGTTTGTTAGTGGAGTTTTTTCGGTAAAATAAAACAATCATTGCCCTTGTTTTGGGTTGACATGAATATTTACCCACCTTCGAGGTGTTATGTCACCTAACATAATGTCTCTCGGGTGGACAAATATTCATATATTGTAGTAATATTGATGGAAACAAAATTTTGAAAAAACACGGCTAATGCCACTTTAAGTGAAATTCATCAAGTGATTGCTTATTACTGTTGATATCTAGGCATTACGTCGGTTGAGGTTCTGAGCCTACCTTTGTAGATGGCTGATTCATAGATGATGCAGGCAATGGTACTGATGCTGGAGAAGATGCAGGTATTGGAATCTGTTGTTGCTGAATATTTTGCATTGGTTGTAGTTGCTGTTTTGGAACAGTTAAATTTGGTGACTTTGCTCTACAACGGACAGAGATATCAATATATAACAAATCATGTAAGGTGTTATATAACTTATAATAACTTAAAATAAGCATGAATCATTTTACTTTGAAATAATGTAAAACCTGATTACTGCTGAAGGTATTACAATGTACTATGCATTCAGGCTGACTTTTTAATATTGACATAAAGTACTTCTCAATCTCTAATTTCAAAAGCAATATGTCCCCTAATCTCTGATGTTTGTTTTTGCTTTTTTTGTTTATTTTTAGGGGGTGTTTTAAGCCACACTCAACAATTTTTCAGTCACATAATGAAGGCCAAATTGTAATGGTGGAGGGGAGAGCCTGGTTCAATGTACCCAAGAAGAGACCATCAGCACTCTGTAAGTAAACTGGCAAACTCACAAAATCTAACTACATGGTGCCCTATCAACCCCATCCTCGATCCCTCAGGCATAATAACAAAAATTCATTTTGATATCTTTATAAATATGCACCTAGAAATGCATATTTTTCTTCTAGATTAAGAGTATACATCAAAGTACTGAAAGTATTGAAATGGGTTGTAATTTTGGCAAAATAGCCATGGGGTTCAAACTACTTCTATCTAACATATATAAAATGAAAATAAATCAAATTAATGTAGATCTAAAACAAAACAAAAAAAAAACTTCAATTTGCAGCCTCTGAATAATTCCAAATTAACATTCTAAGTTTTATTTGCTGTATCTTCCTAACCAACTTTAAATATTGTCTGTCGTGCATTAACTCATTTCAAAATAAAATGTGAGCATTGAGTGGAATATACTGAAATTTAAACAAAAAATGACACTGGGAACAGGTAAAATAAATTTCATTCATAGCCAAAAATGGCGGTGATTTAAAATAAATTTTAGGGCTTGTAATATCAAATGTAAACAATCCTATTTAGGGCGATTACCGTGGTTCATGAATATATACTCTGCCTAGACTAAATAAACAATCAAACAACATTCTCTATCTTGTATTAATTAATATAAATAACTATACAGGGTGAAAAAGACAGTTTACCCAATGTTTATTGGTAAAAAAATTAATTTTCATCAACATAATTTGGATCTAAAGTCGCGATGTAGCAAAACGATCTATCAACAATTTCACTTATAGACATCAACGCTTTTGGCAATGGATAAAACTTTGTTATTTTGTTGAAGACATCGTTTTTGTATGAAATCCATTATGAACAGACCCATTACACAAAAAGTTTCGGTTTATAAATCCCAATCTAATTATTGTTATAATTGTCATGTAAACACCCGACAATGGATGTGGCGATTTTCCCCGACTTCAGCGGAAACAAGAACTGGAAATTGTAACATTCAATGTTTGAGTTAACCTCTCTTTGCTATATCAATACCAGAGTTTTTGAAATTCACCAATCTTACCAGAAAAACCAGTGATTTTTACAAATGTCTGAGAAATCTATCTGATAACTGATCCTAATGACCAGTAATTTTCCATTTCATTTCAACTGTGTATATATACAGACCAGTAAAAAATTTTCTTTGACCAGAGAAATTCCTTTATTCACTGGTCCAGTTGACCAGTAATGTTTTTTTTTATTATTTCAAAATGTCTGCAATACAAACAGTACACAAGTGAACATCTACTGAAATTGAGCGGTCGCTGGTTATGTAAGGCATGTGGTCACCATATAGGGTGTATAAATAAAGAAAATATGCACAGGGAATCTCATTAAGGCAGGTTATGTATAGCGATCAGTTGACAAACACGTCAATTTGATAGTTTTCAAAATGGACAGGAACTTATTCATAATGAATTTCACACGCCATTTGCATAACAAGCACCTCCTACTCGATGCTATCTCCTCTTTTCTGCTTTTATTTTTATTTTTCCGTGGACTACAAAACATACATGTTCTTGAAAGTTCAACAGAAATTGATTTAGCTTCATGTTGGTATCAGTGATATGTAATTATTTCTATTTACATCGCTGTGTGCTTGTAGCTGTCAATATCAATATGATGAATGGCGGAGTAATACTGCAGTTTCTCAAGGTAGGCTCAGCATCACTGGAATCTTATATAGTGGAATTCCATATTTTTAAATAGATCGATGTTGTTTTGTTGAAACTAACAACAAATCGTATTGTATAATTTCGAAAGGCAGAAGTAAGTAGAATTATGTGGTATTTCATTTAGTTATTATTCAAACTATATTTAATTTCATTTACACCAAAATATTTCACTTTTCTGTAAAAGTTGAATTCTTGAGTTGGACTACATTTTACATGAAGTATGAATGCAACCTCTGTGAATCTTCACTGCTAACAGGACAGCCCTCGATGAAAATTTGAAGTAAACCCATCATAGGTTGTATAACAACCTATAATAAACAAAATAAAACTAAAAATATGCCAACTCAAAAGTTTTCGCCTGGACTTGCCTTTCTTGCTGCTTTTTAATAAATCTCTCTTTCTGGTCCTCTAACTGCTTCTTGAGTAATGCAGTCTGCATAATTGCCTGTGTATGGGCAATCAATTCCTGAGGGCTTGGCACACGTGGAACTACTGGGGGACGAATAGTGGCAGTAGACTATAACAAACAACGGATGATATATATTAAGGAGCTGTCAATTTCAAAACACATAAACTGTATATCATGTGAAATCATAACAAGGATGCAGGGCATATGTTTACTGACCAGGGTTTTTCCTAGGCCTATTTTGAGTCTGATTACAAGACCTTTCCCAATGGAAAAGTGGCTTGTATTTAAAAAAACATATACAAAAATTCCCAATTTGGAATTTAAAAATGAAAAATAAATTATTTTTAAACAAATGCCTCAAATTAGGTTGTCCTTTTTTAGTATAAATGTTGCATATTTTCCCAATTTTTCAGACCCTGGACCCAGAATTTTGGATGTAGGAAAATCCATGCAGCCAGAAGCATCAAGTACCTGTTTACAATGTTAAAAACAAAATAATTTGTCTCCCATATACTTAAACATACAACAAAATGATATTTCAAAATATTTCTAATATAAAATAATGATATCTTGGATTAACTTACAAATACAAAGTGGTATATCCAATATGCTTACGGATACAAAATAAAATCTCCCATAAACACAGATACAAAATAACGATTTCTCCCTATACTTACAGATAAAGATGTAGCTGATGACATGGATGCAGGTGTTGTTTTACCTCCCAACTGTGATGGATGGATGGGAGAAGGTGCACTCAAATGCATGGGTGGTTGTTGACTAAACACTGTCAAATACAACATGGAAAATTGGTTAAGTTTATAATCACAGTGCAGGATCACGATGCATTCTTAAAACTTCAGGACCGATCACTTTCCTTAACTACATATATTTTTCAGGCTAATTTTTATAAAATGTTCTTGAATCTTGACTTGTTTAATAGAGTAAAATAGAGGTGAATTACCAAGCCATTTTTTTCGGATAGAATATCCTTGATTTTTCCTTGATGTTGTATGGAAAAAACACTAAAATGCATATAAATAAAGTATTCTTTGATATTTCACATGTAGACAAGAGAGTGATAATGAATAACATGTGTATTTGGCTCATGTTTCTAGGCATTTGACAGATTTTTTCTACAGAAAAATGTTTTTTCCTCATTATATCTGTTTGAATTACCTCTCTTTGATACATATGAATGAAAATGTTCATAAATTTTAATACCTTGCACATTAAATAGTAATATTTCTGAAAGAAAGTCGGTGTAAAATGAAAATAAAGATACACTGCCATATATATATATATTTGACAGATTTATTCTACAGCAAAATCTGTCTTATATATATATATGCATAAGACAGTTAACTTAAGTTAGGCCTACCACTTCTTTAAACATTTCAATTTCTCATTATAGTTTACATGTACATGCATCTGTAAACTAAACAACACTCAGCAGTAAAACGTATCAGTGTAACAGAAGTTCTAATGTCTTTACTTGATATGATAAACCAAACATAACTTGTAACTAGATCAACAAATTTACAATTTATCTTTGATCAATTTTATAGGGCAATAAATATATTATTCTTAAGACAATGTCACATTTAAGGAAAAAAAACAACAAAATCTTAATCATCAGAAGCCTAACTTACCCCCAAAAATACAATAAAGTATACTGGACAAGTTTAGCTAGCAATTCCATTGTTGCAAACGAACTCTACTTACGAAACGTCAACTGTGGATTACATGTATTTAAATATATCCTTGTTGTTTACACACAAAATGTCACCCCACTGGTATTTGTTTCTTTTTGAGAGATAGCAAAAATAGTCCCTTTACATTTACCGTATTTGACCTAAGAAGGGCGCTGTGCGCAGGTATTGTAGTACAGGGTGCCTTTATTTTGACATTTTTTCTTTACTGATATAATTACTTTGTAATCCCATCTGATGTATTAACAGAGGAAAAGAAACAACGTAGCAAAATTTGTTACTCACTCTCAAATCAAGATTTACTGTTTGAACTGCGAGATCATGAAACAGGCATTATGACTACGAGTGATTATGCGCGATTTTGGAATTTGCGGACTGTTTTAAATGACAGAAGTAGACAAAATGGGGAAGTTTGATTAACAACGCTTCGCTTGAAATCCCGAACCCAAATTCTGTTTTATAAAGTGATGAAGTAAACAAATAATTGTACGAGTTTCATGTTTCTTCATAGAAAGAAATACGATAAGCATTATTTTTTTGGATAGCGAATACATTTTAATTCAAAAATATTTAACAAAAGGAAAAAAAAACGCAAGTATGACTGGTCTCATTTCGTTTGTTGATGAATGTCAATGGCAACCTCCCTGCATCAAAGAAATCACCGATAGAATCCAAAGTATTGCTTACAACATAGTTAAATGATGTTCTTTTGCAATTTTGCGGGTATAATTGATATTTATTGCACCAAAAATAAAAAAGTATGATGATGTTGGGCGGTAATCTAAACTAATTAAAAATAAAAAGGTAAACATTTTTCAAACAGTCAGAATATCTACATGAAAAAAATATCCAGGGGCGCCCTTATTACAGCAGGTGCACTTTCAAGGACAAATACAGTATGTCTAAACTCTTCCACTTCAAACGTCTTCGACATGTTTTTGTTCTATTACAATATCCATCAAAATCACTTACTTGTCAAAACATAAAATATAATATAATGTTGATCTAATTATTTCTAATTCAGAAAATAACGACAGAATTAATTTTTAACTTATACCTATATCCAGCATTATTTCAGAATTATTCAAACAAGCTCTTTCATGTGGGAGGTAGAAAAATATGGAAGATATGTGTGATTTGTCTGTCCTTAATTCAAAATTGGAATATTCTGTTAAAAATGTCTTGAATGCCATCCACTTCAAAATTAGGTGTTCTACCAGTGTATATCCTAAATCTGCATTTGACATCAAAGTTTTGAGTTTGAAAAATAAGTAAAATTGCATTTTATTGAAGACTGATATTTTGACTTAGATCCAAGATTGATCCACATACCTAGACCCAGATACTACAATATAGCTGACTAAAAACCAACATTAGTGAACTGAACTCAATTTCAATTGACAACACAATATCTGATGACACAAATACCAAAATAATGATAAAACAGAAATTCAGAATCAAAATTGCATGCGAGTGATTTCTTATCAACAGATGTCAATCCTGATTTGTTTGAGTTGTGTTCAAATCAAAAGATGTTTAATTCAGTTGCCCCATTCAAGTGACTTCACAAAATTAAGTAATTCAATTTCCCACATGTTAGCCAATCAAATAGCTGCTTGGCTTTATTATACATGTTACATATAAATATTTATGTAACGACAGATCTAGGTCGCACACATGTTTGCAATAGTCATGAGGACACTCACTGATAGGTGAAGCAACTCTTGGCGATGATGGCTGAGGAAGCAAATTTTGTTGCATAAGTTGAGGTGATGGCGATGGTCCTCTAGGAGTTGATGTATTCTGCGTAAAACCAATCATCTGTTGCTGACCAGGAACTGGAGGGACTGGCTGCTGATTCAATTGTGGGGGAGGAGCCTGTTGTTGAGGGGGTGGAGTTGGTGTAGAGGGCTTGGTAATTATAGTGGGATTCTGTTTGATGAAGTTTAGGATTGGATCTGCACTATTCTGTTGAAGTTGTGATGAAGGTTGTTGTGAAGAACTACTAAGTGTCTGTTGTTGTAGGGGCAAAGATTGACTGTTCACTTGAGGTGGTTGGGCAATAGGGGTTGACTGTTTAGCTATATGTGGATTCCCTCTCATCTGAGTAAGGGTTTGATGTCGTATCTGTAGCTGCTGCTCTTTGTTCCTTAACAGTGCCTTCAAAAGAAAAGATAGCAAATTCCATTGGTAAATTATGAAATGTAAATTGAGTAATACAAAATGTTACAATGTATGACCTCAAAAAAGAAACTTAATAATCATGAATTCTAGAACTAATAGACACAATATCAGCAATAACAATATCAAAGGAAAGCCAAAGTCAAGACACATTATATCACATTTATTATTATTCTTCTTGCTGTCTTCTGTAAGTTTATCACATGAAAATCTGGTGGACCAAACTTTCAACATGCACATATTGTTTGATAAAATTGGTTTATTGCTGTTCATACAATGAAACAAATTTATCCACTTGTCTCTAGTTACTTATTACTTAGTACATAATGGTGACTTGTTGTAACATCCCAAAAGAGATCACACAGAGAAGAAAAATGCACTGTCAGTAGCCTTACTTGTAAAAATTCATTCTGTGCTATGTTTTGGGCCATGGAAGGCGTTGTTGGAGTGTGGATCTGAGAGGGTGGAGGTGCAGGAGGAGGTTGTTGAAAGTGAGGTGAAACTGGCCTATGTTCTTGTAATGGCACCTGTAACAAAAAATACATGCAAGTGTAGAATTTGTCAAAATGTTGAGTTGTGATATATGTTGTCTCTAGTCATAATATATTAACTGTTAAGGACTTTGATCTTGTTTTGAAGGCAAATTATGAGTATCACTCATCCATTTCAATTACACATATGTGACAGATATGAAGTACCAACTACTCTAGAAACCATGTCCAGGAAAGAAACTTTTAAATACAGTCACATGTTTTAAAGGCATACAAACTGTCAAAATGGGAATTTTTTTTCTGTATTAAAATTTCAAATATTTGATGTTTTATAAAAATGTTTTTAAAAAATCCCAGGTTGAAAAAAACTTGCTATAATGTTGTATTTGTGAAAAGAAATCGAATGTGAAAAATGGGCGAGTAAACATTTGTATTCTAATATGAATGGCAAGAAAATCAACTGTCGACATATTTCGTTCATTCTAGGCAATATATGCATGATATGTTAATTTTTTTTATAGCGATACATCTTTTTAGCCTATATAAGGTGTTGGTATAATTGTGATATACATATTTTCTATCAATATGACAGCCTGTATGCCTTTGTGTAATGGGGAATAGCAAATTAAATTTTGTAAGGCCAAAAGCAGAAATAAATTGCTTCATATAACCTAAGACTAACAAAACATGGAGTTAGCAAAGATTACAGAACAAGTTTCACAGAACAAGGACAGTGTAAAAATTGACCCACCCCCTTTCCTTTTATGAAATACTTGTTATTCATAAAAATTTAAAAAATATATTTCCACAAAATTTTCTCACAAAAACATTCCTTTACCTAATTACTGAATGAATGCATCACAATGAGAGGGGAGAAAATAAAAAAAATCATACAAAAATGAATGAAAATTATCAAAGCATCAAGACATCAAAATTCTTGGTAGGAGAGACCATGAAAATGGCTAAAAATAGTTACAAAGAAGCATTACATTTAATTATTTGTCTCCCCTTTGATATTAAATGCAGCAAAGTATACTGTTTATTAGGAGAAAATAGCAGAGTTTCACATGGGAACATTTTTTACAATGTTCACATAAAAAACAAGAAGTAATGAGGTGGTGTTGTATGCTTCAGGTACAATGCCATAGTAATCTCCTAAGTTGAATGATGTCTTTTTTATTCCAGTACATTAAAATGTGGCATATAAATGTTTTAATGTGTTCAAATTCTAAGTACAGAAAGATGTATAACAGTCAGGACAATGTTGCCTAATTCTGATGTATGCACCAAGTAAATGTGCATCAATATTAAAATGCTCAAATCTGGTTATACATGTAATATGGATAGCAAATGATTTTTAAAGAATATTGCTTGTTTTAGTCACTTCACAGATGTTTTATTTCTGGTGCTAATTGTTGGTAATATATTGCAATATGTGTCACAATGCATGACTAAATTATTGCAATATATCACCTCTTCATAATCAATACTATGGGCAAATTAAATAAACTAGTTTTGGTTTTGGTTTACAACTAGTTAGCAAACTGGTTATGAAATTAAAACTGGTTTCCTATAGCTAAACAAATAAATGGTTCAAACTACCAAAATGGGGTAGGCCTACAGTAAACAGTCCCTCTTTTATACGAGATTTAAAAATTAAGGAAAAAATAATACCAATTACAGAAAAAGAGTATTAATCTTAATATGATATTTAGTGACTCTGATTATCATGTTTCCACTTTTTGAATTGTTAGGGGCTAATATGCTAAAGAGAAAAAACACTATGGCAATATCCATGTTAAACAAATACACGATAAACAAAATGACAATCGATAACTGACCAATTTGGAGACTGAATTCAACAATTCATATTGTAAAATGTTTCTCAGTCATTATGAGTACAGTTTTACTGTCCAAGTACATAAAATGTCCGGAAGACACATAAAAGGTATCCGATACTACTACTGGTTGTAGCAACAAACTTGCATAAAGCTACTAAACCTCCCAAGGAGGCAGTTTGAATGGTTTGATAAAACTAGTTTGGGTGTGGTATAAAACAAATGAAAAACCACTTTATGTAACAAATGGAAAGTTTATTAAACTGGTTCAAAACTAAAACTAGTTTCTGTAGAAAAATTTCACCCTATACATGTATATGGTTTAAGGGTCGGACAGCCAACAGTTTTCATTTCACATTTTGAAGTAACAGAAAAGATACTAACACTTCCTTGACATTAATTAATTAATTAACCCTACAGTGTGGGTGTCAAACATTATTTACATTTCGAATGTAAAGCGTGAACGACTGAAATATATCGCTAGTGGTCGGCACTAGGTATTGTTCCAGCATAAAACCCTTGTGCTTATATAAGTATAAGTCTTAAAGAATATCAATTGTGTCACTTTTTTATTCAATTGTTTTGTCAAACATTTCAAGTAATGAAATGGAATGAAAGATTTTTGAATTGTTTAACCTAATGCACTGGTAATAAAAACATTTCTTGTTTAGTATTTAGCAATATAAAACATGTTAATTAACCAGCATGTATGATATGATTTTCAAATATGAACGTCCATAAATAAAAAGGAGTTACCTCCCCTTAATTTTGCAAAGGTTGAGCACCTTCAGTTACAAATAATCTTTCAATCCATGCAGCAGTTCTGGAATTACGCTCCAACCTATCTTAATCATATAGTAATGCTAAAATAACATCCATTACAAACCTATATTTAGAATCTAACATCTTTACACCAAAAAATTAACATATACACCTCCTTGCTAGCATCACAATATAAATTCCACAATAGTTCTGACAATTGAGGATATTTTCCTTGAAGAGATTTAACCCTGTGATTGATGTCAACAGCCGTATACTGCAATAACTATCAACATTAAAGAATATTAACTGTTGTGTTAGTTAGTTATTCAATAGTTTTGTAATAAATTTCAAGTAATAAAATTGAAAAAAGGATTTTAGCAGTCTTCAACCTAATTCACTAGTAATAAAAACTTTTCTTATTTAGTAATATAAAACATGTTATTTAACCAGCATGTATGATTTGATTTGCAAATATAAACTTCTGTAAACCGGAGTTACCTTCCATTAATTTTGCAATCTATTACTATTAAATTTAATATATCTAATTAGAATTCAATATATGGAAACTACATTAAACCTATTAAGTTATTGTTAAAAGCTAAAATAATTAGTTTATGATTAAATAGGTAAAGGTTATGATAAAATCAAGCTACATTACTGTCCTAGTCACATCATCTGTAAATTGGAAAAATTGCAATTATTTTCATATTTCTGCATTTCTTTCAAAGAAAGTGACACCAAGATATCGATAACACTGTCATAATAAGATAAGATATGCATGCCCAGGGCATGAAACTACAGCCAGTTGTAAAGTGGCCCAAAGAAAAATTTTTGGGCCATTAAATTTTAAGAAATTGATAACTATTGGTGGCCCAAAACAGAATCTGGTGGCCCAACTAAACATTTAGATTTCTTGCACTTGTTTTATAAATGAATAATTATTACTAATATGTGTATGTGTGTGTGTGTCTCTCTCTCTCTGTGTGTATGTGTGTGTGTGTGTTCACTGATAAAAATACTAGAAGGAGCAGTTATTCATTATTCATATGTATGTTCCTGTTCCTCAATCAATCTTTCCCTGCACATTTCTCTAGAGATGCTTACTCCTGAGCTGTACTCCTTGCCAAAATAATCAGTCTTCACATGATTCTAATATGGTAGTCCTATAACATAGGACCTACATGTAGGGTTGCAATATTTTCATTAAAATTCTCTTTTTTCATTTATTTTGCTATTCACTATATTTGACAATTGTCAAGCTGTGGTATTTCAAGAAAAAAGAAATTATTGAAAACATCAGCATAAAATGAAAAATAATGCAAAGGTAATGTGAAGGCATATCTTAAAAAGACTTCACACTGAGGGCTCTACAACACTAAAAAATTCAGTCTTCATTTGGCCAGTGAACCAGAAATTTTACTAGCCAGCCAGAAACTTTTACTCGCCAATATATATTTAAAAAACCCATTTAATCTGCGCACTCATGTAATGTGCGCACCCTGTTTTTGAGGCTGAAAATCTTGAAAAAAAGATTATCCCTATGTAATATGCGCACAAAAAAAAATTGTCAAAACGAGATACAAGAAACCAGCATTTGTATAAAATGAAACGAATAATCAGATAATTTGGTAAATCTTCCATGAAGAGATTAAATCCTGCAATAGGGGTGTCAAACGAATAACACTAGCAATCCGAAGTAGTGAACTGTTGAAAATTATTGCATTACTGCAATAAGTATAAATATTATAGAACATTAATTGTGTTGTTTTTTTATTCAATTGTTTTGTCATTCATTTCAAGTAATGAAATGGAAAGAAAGATTTTAACATTATTAACCCAATCCACTGGTAATAAAAACTTTTCTTGTTTAGTATTTAGTAATGTAAAACATGTTATTTAACTAGCCTGCATGATTTGATTTGCAAATATAAACTTCTGTAAAACAGAGTTTCCTCCCCTTAATTTTGGAACCATTATGCACCCTCAGATGTAATAATTAGTTTTTCATTCCATGCAGCAGTTCTGGAGGAGAACATTACATTCCACCCTATCTTAATCATATAGAAACACTAAAATAACATCTAACCTATATATAAAATCTAACATTTTTACACCCAAAATTAACATATACATCTTCCTAACATTACAATTTCAAGTCTACCAAAGTTCAGATAATTTGGTAAATTTTCCATGAAGACATTTAACCCTGTAATAAGGATGTCAAACATTAAGAATTTTCTGTAACAAAGAAGTCAGGTAGCCAAATCCAAAATTTTGGATTTTGTGCTCCAATCTTGGCAACTTATGTTTGACAATGGATTCAACTAATATATGACATATACCTTAGTGATTTTAAGTGGATGTCGGAGGAAATCATGTGTTAGTAGTATTTCATGACTTATTTTGTACATGACTTTAATTGTACATTTTTTTGTGATACTTCATATAGGTCACAAATACTTGACTACAAAGAAGGAAAGTAGATAATATATATTATATGAAATTAGAATATCTCTTGTAACATTTGTGATGTTTTTGGAATGACAAATCTCATAGCCATTTTTTTCCAATTTTGAGATAAATGATTTTTGATAAAAATGAAAGATTATTGCCCTTTTATAAGTATTAAAGGAACAATTACAGCATTAAAATGACCAGGATGTTCACTTTCTAATATACTATTAAAGCTAAAAGTAAACACATAAAATGCCAATAATTAGGCCTAATGTATTTTCCCCCATAATCAATGCAAAGGGAGATAATTTGATGAGTCTAATTTCCATGCACCAAAATCTTGCATGTTTAGTAGTACTAGATTACTGAATGCTTTATCCTTGGTATACTATTTTGTTATATTTGTGTAATCTACAGGAAAAATGTTAGTTAGACCTGACAACTACTGTCTGGAATATTGTAACTAAAAAGTTCTGTGAAACACTTCACAATACACCATTCAACTCAGGTTTGAATACAAAAATTAGCCCTGATATCATTTGTGTCGTTATTTACATTTTAAAGGCATCAGAATTTCTTTGAATGTAAAAATTTGCATCAGGTACTCAGTTACTTCAGATATATATCAATACCACTGATATATGTCAATGCCACAGAAATTATTACAAAATAATACCAGTTTTTACTTTTACTGGAGTACTTAGGCCTATAACATCTTCCTTTGCTTCAAGGACCTGTGTTGCCAAGTGGTTGGAACACCCAATGTTTAGTATTGGACATTCAGTGAATATTTGTTTATTCATGTTACATGCCAAACTACTGTATAGGATTTTGATCTAGATTTCTCCTCAAACATAGCAAAAAGGATATCATTGGTGGACTTAAAAAGAGATAATAAAAGGGAAACGAATGTTGAAATTCCCTTAAATATCATGTCAATCTGGAATGAATTGTCAAATGATGCTTGAAAAAATCAAGTATGTTGAGGTCTCACTGCCTCGAAGATATAAAATAGCATAACACAGCTTGTAAAAAACATTCTACCATAAGTTATGTTGTCATACCACTCAAAAATGAGGTATAAACAAGCTACAGTTAGTTAACTTGAGTTGTTATACCATTACAAAATTTGGTATAAACAAAGCTACAGTTAGTTAACTTGTGTTGTTATACCACTCAAAAATGGTGGTATTAATGAAGCTACAGTTAGTTAACTTGTGTTGTTATACCACTCAAAAATGGTGGTATAAACGAAGCTACAGTTAGTTAACTTGTTTTGTTATACCACTCAAAAATGGTGGTATTAACGAAGCTACAGTTAGTTAACTTCACCAACAAAAATACTACATATTTGTTAAACTCTATATTTTGAAAATACTATAGCACTAAAGCATTTAGTTTTAGTATCAAGGTCAGAGGCATGGCTGCCACACTGAAGTTGATCAAGGTTCTCTGTTGTGAAGATTGCATGCAAATCAATCTCTTAAATTTCAGAGGTTATAACTTACAGATGCAGACAGAACAGCACCTTATGAAATTCAGTGCATTATTCATTTTCTTTTTGAGAGAGATATAAGGATTAAGTACTCACTGTTTGTAAGTGACAAGAAACACCAAAAACAAATGGTCTGATCTATGAACTCTGGGACATCAAATATGTAAAAATCACAACCAATACATTAACTTACATTTCCTGGGAGTTTTGGTGACTCTACAGCAGCAGCTGCTCCTGCCTTCATCAGACTTAAAAGCTTATTAAATGCTGTCAAATCCTCTTCCTGTCCAGATTCTCTTGGTGTTTGAGGACGTGGCTGGGATATTTGGTGATGTTGTACAGCTGGATGTTCTACTGGTTGTGGCCTAATGTTTTGATCTGTCATGGGTTGTTGCATTGTTGTACTAGGAGGAGTAAAAGTCTGTGTTGATGGAGGCAGCTTCATATCTGCTTCTAGCTCTGCTACAGTTTTCATCCTGCCCCCTGGTAGGTCTGAGAATATAAGAGCACAACAATTAATCTACAACCACAAGATCATGACCACCATAACATACATTTGGGAAATATTAATGAATCATTTTATGTCCCATAATGCATGTGAAACTAGACATTAGTGAATGGTGCGCCATTACAAAATGTTAATCAAAACCATATATGCACAGACTGACTGCTACAGACAAAATCTACCCACACCCTACCCCCATTTTAATGTTAGGGGACAAATACATTGGAGTAAATAAGTGTAAATGACAAAAACTAATAATCAAAAGAATGAAAGCTCAGAAAGGCAAGTCCTTTGTCAAATCTGAACTGGTGAATTTATACAAATATTTATATGTATATAACATTGTCACATGTTTCTGTTAGCATGTTACTTGTATAAAAATTATATCATACAAAAGTTCCTCTACTTAGGCCTACATAGGTAATATTTCATAGATATGCAGTCTATGCCAATAACATTGGTCTGTCGGTCCTGACAAACAAAATTACATTCGGACTGATGTTGTTCTCCCAATTTCTGGACCCCATGACTGATGCAGTTTTGAGTAACACTTTTCCTTGATTATGCACATGGAAATGTTTTTTAACACCAAGTCATCACTTGTTCATAACAACACTTTACAATGCAATCAAATCACTTGCAGATGTTACCATTTTTTAGTTTTTTTTTTTTAGTGTTTACTTGCAAATCAATCGCATATTGCGACTAGTTTTTGTCGAACCAGAAATCAGATGCAGATGTTTGATTATGCATCAGTAGAAATTTTATACATTTTACGATATGTTTATATTACAAAACATGCAGTAGGATTAACTAAGATTTACACGTAGATCTAACATGACTTTGAACGTCTTTAAAAATGTTGCATTGTTCAGTTCCCTTTACTTCCTAATTTTTATAAAAGCAACACATTCATCAACCTTAAAATAATGTTATTTAGTGTGGAAAAATACAGAATAATAAATGTAGATTGATAGCTCAAATTCAATTGGGTTTAAAAATTTAAACGTTGGGTTGAACTGGTTTAAGGTCGAAACAACAGTGGTAGCAATGACCAATGTAAAGATATCAACTAAAATTATCCGGCTAAACTTCAAAACTCTTGTTATTGGCAGGAATTATGCCATCACTAGCTGCATTGAAGTCAGAACCAAGCCAGAACCAAAATCGAGTAAACTTATCTTTTATTTTCTTGTGAACAATCAGAATTTATAGCATACCAGGAGTACACAGAAAATCTTGGGAGTTTTGAGCTTGTCATAGCAATGAGGCCTTGTACCATCATGGGAAATGAAAATTAAATTTTTTTGTGACTTGAAACTCAACTTTAAACAGAATGAAATGTGTTTCTTGACTTGATTCAGAAAAGTTCACTTAAATATAAGTAGTTCAGGTTGGTAAATACTTGGTCAAAATTTCAGTGATGCATGTCTCTCAAGTTTATATGGAAAATTGTTATTTAGACATAAAATGAATAATTTTAAAAAGTAAACTCTGCCAATTTCAAACTAAACTAATGTTTAATGGTTTCTGATCAACAATTCCGAATTTTGATTTCTTGCTCTATTGATATTAGCAGAAAATCATCCATTGTCAACCCACTACTTTTCCTTATCAAATTTAAAAAACTCCCTAACTCTACTTTGGAAGCTTATGTTTTTAAGTATCATCTAGGTGTTATCAACTGTAATCTACAAGATAACTTCACCCTTTCAGGTCAATTGTTAGAGTTATATAAGAAAACAATATCCTTATTAATCAAATTTACTCAACCCTTTCACAGTCCAGGGTAAAACCCTATAGAGTTATTACAGAAAATAACAAACGTGTGTTATTGTATAAGTTATATCTTGAGAAAGTGTAACATGTAATAACATATGGATGTTATTGTAGAGAGCTTTTCATTTTGTTGGGATTTTAACCCTTAACATTTTGTCAGTGCAAACTAAATTATGGCTAACATTCCATGGACTTCAAAATGCATGCTTCAGTAAAAATATCATATGTGCAAAAGCTTTATTTCTCCACTACAGTCTGAAAGATGTGGTATCATTTTTTGTAATAACAGCATAACTCATACCCAAAATCAAAAACCTAATAGATTGGATTAACTTAATACATATTCTATTCTATTAGGATTAAAACAAACAGATGCACATGTCTATAAACTTTAAAAAAAAAAAAAAAAAAAAAAAAAAAAAAGGAAAATTATCAAGGACTTCAGGGATAGAAATTAAACTTTGCGATCAAAAGACCAACCTGGGCTTGTATGTCAGGATTTTTAGGAGCCCAGTTGATTGTCTGGAAGCCCAAAAACTTGCACTACCTATAAGATCAATTAAAATCTTTCTACAAAAACCTATTTTAAAGTAGTTCATATACTAGCGAGCATGGTATACTCAGTTTACAAGAATATCAGTTGAAATTTGCGAAAGTGCAAGATATACCCCCAAATTTTCAGTAGCCACCTGGGCTTACACAGTATGAAATCTACTAGCCCAGGTCAGTTTTTACTTTACATGGGGTACTGGGCCCCTGTTTATTTATATCCCTGAACTTACTAAGAGGAGAGGCAACAGCTGGACTTCCTGTTCCACTACTAGATGGAGTTGAACCTTTTCTTCCAAACAAGAGAGCTTTTAGCTGTGCCTCAGCATCTTGAGCAGTAATGCTTCCAGTGCCTGTAAAACAAAATAATTAAGTGAAGATGTAGGCTACATAAAAACAACATATGGATATCTGAAGAACTTTAATTGATCTTAAGAGTGATTAGTCTCAATAAATGGTGTGTTACAAAGTGCCAAGCTCTTGTAGATCTAATAAAGTAATTATCCATTTCAGTAAACTAAACCATGCCACATTCTCTGTACACTAAATTGACCACTCTCATGCTCTGCATGAGTATATAGAGAGTATGAGGGTACTGTTATAGTTCAATTCACTTTACTTGTCAGGGCAGAGTAACCTTTTGATTATCATTCAGTTGATTCTACTCACTTTTCAGTTATGTCAAGCTTCACAGGAAAAAAGTTTTATTCTTCAATGGATACTCATAGGTAAGGTGAAAAGGAGGTATTATTATTCATACCAGTGTAATTTTAATGCCATTATGCTTTATTAACTAAAATTTAAACTTGTCTATGACAAGAAGAGTTCCCTAGGTTATATGGGTTTTACAACAAGACCTGTATAAAAGCATGGCAAAATAAGACTATACAATATCTACTTACTGTACAGTTGTTTTTATTTGTGGGGGATTAAATTTTGCTATATTCGGTGTCAAAGAAAATTCCGCAAAATTAAACAATACTAATCGCCTAGCAGCAGAATCATGATGATGAAAGTGAATTGTGAATTGAACAGGCTGACACAAGTGGAATGTGATCTATTTGTTAATTTTTTTTACAATGGGAAATAACTGTGAAAACGGAAGCAAGAGTTATGGTTCTTGCACACTGCACTCCCCCTCGATGTGTTCTTGATGTGCATAAAGCTTGATGAAATTATCATGCATGGTTTGAGAGTTAGGCTCAGGACAAATATAGTATGTACATACGTACGTACAAGCAGATCCCTACATCCACTCAGCGACTTGTCACGAGGGCATAATAACCGTGAATAAAATACCTTACAGTTATTAAGTAACAGAAAGATAATTCCTAACAAATCTTGCGGAAAATAATTCCTAACAAATCTTGCGGAAAATGGAATACCCGCTAATAAGTTCCATTCAGAAAAACCGCGAAATTTTCTCCTCGTGAAATTAAACAACTATACAGTAAACCAAATGTAGACAAATTAGAAAAGAGCCAATCATTCTGAGTTACTGGTATGTATCAATCAGCTACATCACCAAAACTGTTTTCTGTTGCTGTGCCACAATTGTGTATGAGTTTCATAGCACAGAGAAGATAACTCTTACTAAATCTTGCTGGTTTGTCTTGACCACTCTGACTGGTTTGAAAGAGAGCATTTAGCATTGGACCAATGGTATTCCTGTGAGCTGTGGAAATGTCAAAGCTGTGATGTTGCGGTTTGTCAGCAAATGTACTGTTTGTTGAGTTTGAGAACACAGACTGATTGAAGAAGGAATTAGCAGATGGCGGGGGTGGTGATGGAATGACCGGGCTCTTGGATCCACTTAGTAGATCTGAAATGATTTAAAGATAACTTGAATCAGAAAGCCATGAGAAAACTATAAATACATGTATTCCAAGGCATTAAAAAATCAATACAAATGTGTGTGTTTGTGTGTACATATACAGTAAAACCTGCTATAGCGGCCACCTCTATATAAGGATTACCTGTTTATAAAGGTCAATTTTTTTAAAGTCCCTTGACTGCATAGTTCAACTAAATTGAATCTGTGTATAAGGGTTGCCTGCACATAAACATCAATATTTTCTGGTCCCTCGGGTGGCCCTATATTCAGGTTTCACTGTATATATATATATATATATATATATATATATATATATATATATATATATATATATATATATATATATATATATATATTAGGACTCAAAGTTTTCAACAAATCCATCCCTCTCTTGCCAAATTACCAAGCAAACTGATATTATTTCACAATCTTAAATCTTGGATTTTACACTGACTGTCAATAAAACATTTATGTAACTTACCATTTAGATAACCAAAGTCATCATTGATGGAGGATCGCCTGCTATCATTTCTGGTATTGCCAGCAAACCACTGACTGAATCTGCTCTGTAGACCGCTTGCCAATTCCAGGGTAGGGCTTGTACCGTCCTGCTGCAAGTACAGTACCAGTAAAAAAAAAAAATTCTGATTCACAACCATTCAAGTTTGAAAAGCATAATGTACTTAAGACAATCTTTTATCTAAAAATTATCTGAACTTAAATATTATCTCTCAAAGGTCACTAGATTTGACACTTCTGAATCTACACTAATGAGAATTGTTCCACACCAAATTATTGAAACAAGGATGAATACTGTTAGAAGATTTTAATAACTTATCCTAGAAATGTTAAGGTCTGTTCAAAATGAATAGTGAAACTTGCCTTTGACCATCATGTTCCTAGAAATGTATGTTCAAATTTAGTAATGATCCTTGCCTTTGACTACCAAGTCATGAAAAGAGTAATTGTATAGTTCTATAAAAGTTAAAATGAACAACATGTTTTGTAATTGACTTTGCCCTTTCCTCTACCCACAACTTTAACTTTGCCCTTTCCTCTGACTAAACTTTAAACTTGCCTTTTCCTCTACCCACAACTTTAACCTTGTTCCTTCCTCTGACAACTTATCTCAAATAATTAAATATTATTTTATATTAATCATGCACAAATACTTTATTCAGATGATGAGAAAATTGTTTGCTCTTTCATTCACTTAGAAGCAACATTTCTTCATAACATAGCCTTTAGTAAGTACATACGTATGATACAAGTACTTACGTTTAAACCTGGTATATTCTGATTCTTGAAAAAATCATTGAAGTCAAAAAGACTACTATGAGGTGATGGAGCATTTAGGCTGTCTGAATTATTTGATTCTTCTGGTGAACTAGGTTCATTGGTCTCCAAACTACCATTTCGATCATTTACATTGGCTACCACTGAAAAATAAAATTGCAAACAATAACAAAAATTATCTTTCTCCATAACACATATGGTTAAACCTTGAAAAATTGACTGATTAAACGGAAACACAATTGTGTAGAGTTTTTGAGTTAACCGCACGTTGTTAACCAACACTAAGAATTTTCACCAGTCGAAATTGGAACTTGAACTTTGACTCACACAACACTACTGTAATGAAAATGCTTGTACACAAAACTGCATCACGCCAGTTGTTAGTGATAAAAGTAATTGGAGCGAAAGGGACCCGTTATCAAAGTCTCTATTAATGTCAGGTTTCCTACAGGTCTATATATTGATGTAATCTAGAGAAACTGTGATTGAAACAAGGTACAGGTTTGACGTGATCATAGGCGTCTGAGCCTGATGGTGTAGGTTATTAATGTTCATGGATACTACGCAAGTTTTCAGTTATGGTAGAAACATATCAGAATGACTCGTGTATGTTGATTATCATGTTTATCTAACTCTCGTTCATTAATTTTGAAAATTTGAAAAGACACTCTGTAAACATTCTGTCTTTTCAAATTTTGAAAATTTATGAAAGTTAGACAAACTAAAACTAACTGTAGAATAAATGTTTATTCAACTGCATGTATAGAAATCTGGTGAAATTACTGATTTGATAACAACAAGAGGCCCAATGGGTCTTATTGGTCACCTGAGTGAAATGATACCAAATTTGGCCCTTTCAGGAACCCCTATGGCCGTATAGGTACTAGCCCATTCTCATTTGCAAACATAATATGGCTTCTTATGGGAATAGTTTCTGCAAAGTGTGGTTAAAATTGAACCACTTTGGCATCAGAAAAAAAAAAAAAATTATTTACTTTCACACCTGTGAGCTTGACTTCTGACCCCATGACCTTGAAATTTTGACATTTTACTGTGACTTGTTATATTACTGAGATAACAATAAGACAAATGCTAAGTCTTTATGTCCCCCCTAAATATACTCATGAAATAATGAAATCTTCATTCTGACCTTGTTCCTCCTGATCCCATTCCTCTTTTTCTACATGAACATTCTGATGAGGTTCAAACTTTCTGTCCTTTTTAAAAATTTCTGGCTTTCCTTTGCTCTCTACCCTTTGAGAAGGTTCATGCTCTTCTTCTCTTACTACTTTATCAGGTGTTTTTGAACATCTCTTATCAACTTTATCAAACCCATGTAATTCTATTGTGTCCCTCTGGCTTGTGGGTCCCTCAGTGAACCACTCTGGCTCATCTTCATGTCTGTAGGAATGGCGACGATGTCTATTGTAGTCTCGGTAATCCCTCTATAAATTTGTAGAAATGAAACTATGTCTTATAGATATACAGTACAATACATCAGCATCTAGGAGGAAAATAAATACATACAAGATGTGGTTTGTGAATGAAAACTAAGCCAAGATATCAAAGTCTCATAACTCTGGCAAATACTGGCAAAACAGTAAAACCTGCTTTAGCGACCACCTGTGTATAAAACCACTTGGTCACAACAAAGACCATTTTTTGCTGTCCTCAATTGTACCATTTCTGTATAAATCAACCTCTATATAAAGACCTCCTTCCTATAAAAAAAAACTTTGTGTCCCTAAGGAGGTTATTATATACAGGTTTCACTGTAATCAAAATTAAGCAAAATAACCAATTTTGGTTACAATTTTAGGAAAAAACTTATTTTATGAAAAATAAAAAAAGTTGAAAACAGAAACAAACCAACATACAGAAAATGTTCATCTCGATAAAATATAAACTCCACGTTTAATTGATTCATTAGGTTCAGAAGTTCAGGAAGAGATGTTAGTGTGAGCTAACTACCAAAGACACAAGATGAGAAAGGAATTAATCTTCATGCATTCCCTTCAACTTTGCTGGTGAGGAAAACAAAGCAGATAAATGTTGTAACAACATACCCTGTTGTCGTCAAAATCTCTCCTGCTGAATCCTCTATTGTCCCTGTCAAAGCGTCTGTCTCTATCTCGATCATCAAATCGGTGATCCCTTATAGCTCTAAAGTCTCGCTCTCCTCTTTCTCTAGGTGGATCTCTTTCCCTGTCCCTATCACGGTCTATCTGTATTCGACCACTTCCAATTCTGCGTGGATTTCTCTCTCTAAAATATTATACTTTTGACATGAGCTGCAGAAAGTTTAAATTTTCTGAATATACTTGCTATCGAAATACCATTTAAAAAAATATTTCTACAGTGCAATATTATTCTTCAGAGATTAGAGGCATAGATATTTTTATTGATCTACGTTCTGCCAAAATTTTCTCACAAATATATATATGTCACTTGCGCCAATTTAGTGAGGGTACTTTTTTCTGCCACATGGTTTTTAGTTTCATCCAAAAATCCACTTATGTGCTAAAATAACAAATCATACCTGTCCCTATCCCCATTCTCCTGTCCAGGAATGCTTATCTGTCTGCCTATTGGTATATGGCTACTGACATGACATCCTGTTCCAAAGCTGCGTCGTTGTGGACTTAATATGATTCCATCTTTATCTTCCTTAAGTCTCTCTTTTGGATCTGGAATAAGAAAATAAATAAACTAAGTACATGTGATCTGCTATTGACTATTCTATAAACATGATAAATGTGAGTTGCATTAAAATAAGAAAATGACACGAGTGATATGCTACACAATAAATATCAAAAACATCAGTATATTCAGAATAAAAATCATTATGATTATCAAGACAAAATTATCGGACAAAATCATTTTACTGACGGTCATGGTGACCCTGACCTTTGAAGTATTTACCCTGAGTCAAGATCACGACAAATCACCTTCATGTGAACAACTTTTACGAGAAGTATGAATACATTCTGGTAAGGTATGAACAACTTTTACGAGAAGTATGAATACATTCTGGTAAGGTATAAACAAGTTATGGACTATTCAAGCGTATGGACAAACATCGCCATAACATAATACATCCAATGTAAAGATAATGTCTAGAACTTGCCACTTTGCAATTACAATGTTAAAGAAAACATTATTGTTGGAAGCATGTGGCACACTTTTTTCAAGTCTGGACGTTGAATTGATTGGGAGAATTTTCAAAGACTTTTCTGCTGTCATTCAAGAATGCCCTAACTCACAGGGGTAAATAGACCCTTTTTTAGGACAGGGTCCTGTACCCTTCCAATTGGGAATTTTACACTGCAATGGGCCAAATTGGGAAAGAAGTAAGTATGGACATTTAAGTCATAAGAATGAAGCACAAAAACTTGTGATTCATTTTATAGCTAGCTTCTCTTATTTAACAGACAACACGGATTTCATCTAAAGACTTCAAAGTGAAGTTCACATGTACTAAATCTCTCTTTTTTTATACTGAATGTGAAGGACATAGTGAACATAATTGGGAAATATTTCCTCAAAACTGGGGAAAATAAAGCAGATTTTGCATTGGGAATAGGTCCTTTTACAGGACCCACATGTTCTTTGGGGGAGGGCCAATCTTGAGAAAAGTGGCTAAATTGACTAAGGGCTATTCCATATAAAAGGCTATCCTGGGGGCAGAACACCATCAATTTAAAAATTATCTTGATGGGGCTTAAAATTGCATTTGAAATTTGTTGGTTGGGAAGGTGATATTAATACTTGATATTGAATTACAAACCTGATGGTCTTCTTCTGGCCAGGAATTCTCTGTCCAATTCAGGTGGTCTTTTTTTGTCACTAATGGTCAATGGAGAATTGCCACGAGAGAGATCGAAAGATCTAAACCATCTCTCAGGATCCCACAATCCATCTGACCTACAATAAAATAAAAAACAAATCAACAGCCTAGAAACCAGTGACTGTAAAAATGGAGTTCTTGTACTGGAAAATATTATATTTTTATTATTATATTAGTATTTTTCATTCTTAGTAGATACATGTGTTCAGACACTACTAAATGCTCCATAAACTTTATGAGGATGTAAAGTAATTCCTAAACATGATATATAAAACTGAATTTCACTTTCAGAGGTACAGAATATTTGATTCAGGGACAAAAGTACACAGTGCATAGAGAAAAGTAAGTTACATTCAGTTCAACAAGTATTTCAAGTAATAAACAAAAATGCAAGGTTAATACTTTAAACCCTAAAGCCATTACAAACATATCTAAACAATGATATAGAGCATACCAAATACATACTTTGGGCTGGAAGGGTTAAGAGAAAATAAAATTTTGACCTCACTACCTGGCAGTCTGTAAGAACACCAAGTTTACCTAATCAACCCTTGCAAAAAATGGAATCTTCTATAAATCAATGACTTACATCAGTCCAGATGTGTCTTTAGGGGCGAATAAGTTAAATATATTCACTGTCTGGATTGGTGGTGCCTTTATTTCAACTGTCAACTAGAGAAAACATGCTACTTTGAATACTGGTGTGTATTTCACCAATAGCTAAATGAATTATTGTGGGTTTAAATAAGTTCTTACGTGTTAAATTCCTCAGACAAGCAACTGGGTCGTTTCCTAGATGTTTTTGAAGATCCCAGTTCTACAAGTTGTTCCTAGAATAAAAACAGCAAGAAAATTAGTCCACTGCAACTTTAGAATTGATAATCTGAACAATTATCTGAAACAAATGCCTTTAGAACATGCAGTTATTATTAAAAAATATTAACTATTGATTTTTGTTATCCTAGATCACAGGAACCCCTTAATTTTCAATTGGGAATTTATTTGTACCTTAATGGCATGTCGCTCCACAATAACAGTTTTACAAAATAAATTCAAATGAATTACAGCGCTCTACAATGCGACCAAATCACTCGCAAATGCGACCATTTTTTTTAGGTTTTGGCGAGTTTTTATTCTCATTCAGTCGCCACATTACGACCAGTTTTTTTTTCCTGAGCCGGAAATCAAAAGTTTGTCTGTTTTCACTATGAAATTATATTATCGAAATCATGGTCTTTTATGTGCTTTACAATAACCAAATTGGCTATTCAGTTTTGATAGACTAGAGCATCTAACTCACGTTGATTACTGTATAAAAACACACGATGTATGCTTTTGCGTTTTCGACTTGAAACTTTCCAAACAGAAGACGATGACTTTTACTTTTCAGTGTCGATTTCAACAGAAGCATCTACCTCTTCATTGGACACTACCAAGTTTAAACGATCTTGGTGAAAGAAATACTGGAACCGAGTTATGGCTAGTGTTCGACGAGGAGGACAGGCAGACCACAGCCGGAATTGAAAATTTTATCAGTAAATTAAACTCGAGAGTCAAACACCCGATTGTCGTGGACAAACACCTATAAAGAACTTTATAGGTGTTTCCAAACTTTGTCTGACGATCGGGTGTTTGACTCTCAATTTTAACTTACAGATAAAATTTCCAATTCTTGTGGGCAGATAATCACTAAGGGGATTCTGTCGCGGCCGTTTTATTGTGGTGGGACAACACAATAAAACGGCCGCGACAGAATCCCCAAAGGGATTAGTGGGCAGACACCGTTTTGTAAATTCTGTTGAAGAGAAACCGGCGTTAAAAATTCAACAAGAGGCTCTCAAGAGCCTGTATCGCTCACCTGGTTATTTGCTTGAGAAGATCAGACGAACCGAGCAATTTTTGTAAAGGACCTTCCATACATAAATCCTGTAAAGTTTGGTTGAATTTGCTTCAGTGGTTTCAGAGGAGAAAATGAAAATGTGATTTTCCCATAGGGTCCAATGATAAACTAAGCCCAGCCCTGGCGGCCATGGTTTTGACAGATCGGAACGAAATGAGCAATCTTTGTAAAGGACCTTCAATACATCATTCTTCTAAAATTTTGTTATATTTGCTTTAGCGTTTTCAGAGGAGAAGATGAAAATGTAATTTTCCCACAGGATCCAATGTTCTTCTTCCAAGTCAGGAACCGGATTCATGAATGAATGAATAAGGTTCTGCGAAAACTTTGCAGTGTGTGCAGCACAGCAGTCTTCTTTTGGCTATATAATGTTAAACTAAGCCCCGTTCTAGTGGCCATGATTTTTGACGGATCAGAACAAAATGAGCAGTCTTTGTAAAGGACCTTGCATACATCATTCCTGTAAAGTTTGGTTAAATTTGTGTCAGTGGTTTCAGAGGAGAAGATGATTATCCTATAGGATCCAATGTTAAACTAAGCCTCGCCATAGCGGCCATGTTTGTTGATGCAAAGTGATTCCAAAAGCCAGGTGAGCTAAAAATGGCGGTCAAGGAACAATTTTCAACAACGGTTTTGAAGTCGCAACATCAATATCTATTTGGAAACCAAATTTCATTGAAATCAAATAATGTTGAATTTTCCCGCCTTTTTTGTCGGCCATTTGAAAATGGCGGTCAACAAACAATTTTCAACACCGGTTTTGAAGTCGCCACATCATGGCAAACATTTTATCAATTTACATTCGACCTCTATCTTTCATAGTTTTGGAGTTAGAAGACGAAAAACATAAAAATTGAAAAAATTCTGTGAAAAAAGAGCAATAACTCCTACACAGGTTTTTGGATTGTCTTCAAATTTTCAGGGTGGGTAGATCTTGATATGCTGAACATTTTTGCAATTTACACTTGACCTCTATCTGCTACATTTTTTGAAATAAAAAATTTAAAATGCCAAAATTTGAAAAAATTTTTTAAAAAAAGGGCTATAACTCCGAGATGAGTTTTCCGATTTTCTTCAAAATTGCATGGCAGATAGATCTCATCAAGCTGATCACTTTTACCCTATGTCAGATTTTTGATATCTGTAATGGTTTTTGAGTTATTGGCCAAAAACTGCAATTTACCCCCTATGTTCTATTTTTAGCAACAGCGGCCATGTTGTTTGACCTGCGACATAGAAAATAACAAATTTGAAACTAAATACCCTAGTGATGACTCAGTTCAAGTTTGGTTCAATTTGGCCCAGTGGTTTCAGAGGAGAAGATTTTTGAAAGTGAGTTAACGACGGACGGACGGACGACGGACGCAAAGTGATGGCAAAAGCTCACCCTGACATAGTCAGGTGAGCTAAAAACGAAGTTTGAGTTTTCCTCATTATTGGAGCAACAAATACGAAAAATATAGACATAAAAACCACTTCTGGATTGATTTTTAAAATGCACAAAACGGTCAGCAGTTAATAACCTTGTTTTAAATGCAGTGAAATAATAAGAAGTAATGTCAACTTAAAAAATTAATGTGTTTTATTTCATTTCATCCAGCGGATTCTTTTTTTAACAAGAACACAGACGCACACACACATATATATATATATCAGTGTTTTTCACACTTTTTTTCAAAGGTACCCTCTACCCTTTGAATTGGGAAAAATAGCGACAAAAATGGTGAAATTGGGAATTTTCTATCAAGTATGTTTAAAGCTAACTTGCAGTTAGAATACTCAATACAAGTCAAATTCAGTGTATGACATGAATTTATTACAATTTCAGTTTGCGTTGTTTATTGTATTTGAACATTGTGACTAAGGAATCTAATTCGGATTCAGACAGTTCTTCATTGTAATGACAAATCTTCATGGTGTAGTCCAGTGTTCTTTGACTCATCCTGTTTCGTTTTTTTGTTATGATATTGTTCATCAGAGAAAAACTCCTTTCCACCACAGCTGTAGAAGATGGTATTGTCACAATGAGCTGGAGTAGGTTTAACACAACATGTCTTTTGAACCCGAAGGAACATCGTCGGACTCGGAGGGGCAAGTAAATTTGGGACGGGTTGACTCTGCTTATGGTTCTCGTACCAGCTCTGGTGATCCATGCTTCGCCTCGTGAACGATTGATTTTGTCTGATATTTGAACGCATCTGTTATTTTTTTTAACCCCTTTGAGTCTTTAAGCCGAAGTTTTTTTATGTAGTATTTCGCATTATGCGACATAGTTACATCTTTAACGGCTACACGCTTAACCTTGTGATAGTACCTAATGTGTGCAAGCATTCACGCAAACGTATAAGAGATTTTGATTCATATATCGAAATATAAAGTCCGGGTCCGTTCTGGGCGGATTTTTACGGATATAACGACGATTTTTAAAAATTTTGACCACAGCCTAATTGGGAATTTTTAGTTGATTTTTGGGGAAAATTTAGGTAATTTTGCCGAGGGGAAATAGCCGATTATCGGCTAAAAAATACAGAAGTGTAAAACACTGTATATATATATATATATCTTGGCGAGTAAAAGTTTGTGGCTGGCTAATAAATTTTTTGGTTCACTGGCCAAATGAAGAGTAGATTTTTTTAGTGTTGTAGAGCCCTGAATTATATAACATAAAATAATCAAAGAATAAAAAGCTCACAGCAACATTTACTCACTTCCACCACTTAACTTGACCTCCAACAGTCTTAAGCACAGCATTGAAAATAGACCAAAACCTGGCCAAAAGTTCAAAACGCTAACAGGGTCAATATTACAAATAATTAGTGCTGCCACGTTTAAACATGTACATGGTATAGTTTAGATTTTTACTATTAAACGTTTAGACAATGACAGTACGTTTAAATGCAAATTAAAAATATTTATGATTACCTTCATATATTGTCAAAACATAAATTATTTACAGGTTGACTCATATGGGGCATACTTTATAAAGTTTATGAGTTTTATTAATAGAAATGACATTCTGATACGATAGCCAACTAACCAGTAACCACTTCCCGGCAAACATTTAGTGGCTCCTCGATGTCTATGCTAAAGTAAGGGATTTGTTCCAAAGTTCAAGTCATTGTAGTTTTTCGCCTCAATTAGAAATATGAGCCTGACTCAATATTGATGTAAATTATATGATGAAAGTATGTTTTCTTAATAAACATAAGATCGTTGTTTATTTTCGAATTTTCAATATAACCCTCCATTTCTAAGTCTTCAAAGTTTTCATTTTGATATATCACCTCGATCAAGGTGGAAATCGGAAGTAAAGGGAGTACAGGCAAAATCAAAATCTTAATTTTCATTGGATGGTAAAATTATCATTTTATGACATCAGGAAAATGATCTTTTTTAGTCCAAAGAAGAGCAATGATGGGATTCCCCGGTGCCGCGTAGCTGTGAAACATTAGGTATTGACCGCATTCATACTTAAATTCTTATTTACTCTGCGTAAATTAACAATTTTGCGATCAGAAGTAAAAAGACTTATGTTTATCTAGTATATCTAACAAACTGCGATTGTGTAATCTAAAAAATTATGATTGAATATCATCTCCAAAAATCGTTCTCAAATCACTTCTACATCAGTACATGTGATGATATGGACGTTGGCATTTAAACGTATCGTTTCAAGTTAAAGACCTCGTTTAAACGTTTACAAATTTTTGTAAACGTAGCAGCACTACAATACAGGTTCAATCTAGCTCATAGTATGTGATAAGAATCAAAAGACACAAAAGCTATGTACATTTGGTTGTATGAGCAGCAGAAGCATATAAACTTGACCTCACACATTCTAATAACAGCATTGAAAATAGTCCAAAACAATCATTTTTGCAGAAAAATATACCAGACTTATCTTACATCAGAAGCATAGTAATCAAAACATGTATGTGCTAAACATCGTAAGACATGTAATACAAGTTTAGTTGTAGTATCAGGTAAACCTGAAATCAACCAATCTTTTTATAACCACAGCACTGAAAATAGACCGAATCTATAACAAGGCTATTTTTGTAAAGAATACTTTACTTATCGAGCATCTGAACCAATACAGCATGTGCTTAAAAATCATAAAAATATCTTTGTTGTAAGTTTCAATGAGCAGTAGAAGTAAACCAAACCTCAACCAGTCCTAACCAGATGCCAACATGAGGGTGACAGCATAAGGATATATATCAGGAGTACACATACATAGAATTAACACAAAAGCAATCAGGGGTACACATACATAAAATTAAATCAAAAGCAAAAAAAAAAAAAGGTTTTATTTTACTCATCTCATTCCAATCACATGTGGATGATGCACTTTGTTCAACATCTATTGACAACTAATGAACTTTCATGTCATGATAGCATTGGAATTCAAGAGTATTTAGACACCAATGTAAAAATTGCATAATCAAAATCTGTAAAGATTTAAAAATGATTCCTTTAACTTGGCAACTGTGAAGTTGAAGTCATCAGTCAGAACACTGTAACCTACATGTTCATTGGAATGTCATCTTCAAATGATAAGGATCATGCGACAGTCTTTGAAATTGGGAAGGTCTAGGGGAAAGTGTTTTATATGCAAATACATTCAATTTTCAGAATTGTTTTATAATCACTGACAGTTTAAAAAGTAAGGATAGGACAAAAGGAACTGGTATCGCTGTAATGTTACCATCATAATGACAATATGAATGATAATGTGATAGGCATCCACTATGTGTGAATGCACATGGTGGGTTTTGATTTTGTGCGTGTATTGTAAGGAAATTGTTTGATTCATGCAGGTTTTAGCATGTCTGGGAATATTGACAAGCTATCCTCAAAATGACATTTATTTCTATTTTCTATTTCAATAGTTGCAGTATTCAACCCATTAATCTCTTTGTTAACCAGCTAGAATTGATTCTGATCGCATGTAAAAATAAAAGGGGGGAGGAGGGGCACTTATAGGGACATGTGCGATCAATGGGATGAATACAGCAGGTCTTTTAATAGTTCTATAGTCCTAAATGATTTTTAGTCAGTTTAACAGTAATTGTATGACATACTTCCTGGTACTTTTGAAAATACATTCACTTTTAACCATTAGGAATACAATCACACTATATGGCCATTACTTGGCACCAAATCTTATTCTGATAACTATTTCCTTAAAAAAGTAAATTCAAATATGTTACAGATTTTATTTGCTTACATTACAAGAACTTTTTCTAACTTCTTACCCTTGAGTACAAGTATTTAGGCATAGGGCCTGGCGTGTCAGTGCGTGTAGGAAGTTCAAATGTCTCCTTTGGGGTGTCTCTGCCATTATCATCCGAGTGAATGGAGCCTCTGTCTGTTTCCATTCTACAGCAACTACTTGAATGGAGAAATGAATTAAAAATTAATAATAAATGGATATTTAACAATAAATCATCCAAGTCCTTACCTACGGGTCACGGAATTCAGAAACAACAACAAAAATGCACATGTAGTATGCTAATGATGCTACCTAGATGTATAACTTGAGAAATTTTAAACAGATCAGGTAGGAAGAAAGAGACAATAACATCCACAATCAATAATTCTTCTGTAAATTACAAAAAGAACCAGTCTGTCATTTGCTTATAATCATTCACATGTGATCTTCATCCGACTTGTGGTAATTATGTACTATGAGATTTTCATTTAATTTTTTTCTGTTTGGTGTTTGGGATTATTTATTCTATATATATATATATATATATATATATATATATATATATATATATATATATATATATATATATATATACATATATATATATATATATATATGTATATATATATATAATATAGGCCTTTTTCTGTCAATTTTGGGAAAATGCCATTTGTAACACATTTGGAAATTTAACATGAATTTGCATCAAAATGGTAAAAATTGTTTGCAAACATTAGTGTTGAATCTAGAGCAACATAGCATGGCGCGGCGCCATGCCCTTTTTTTTGAAACGCCATGCCCTTTTTTCCAGCGCCATGCCCTTTTTCATACGTCAATCGCCAATAACCCCCCCCCCCCAATCAATTGGCGAAATTGCCTAATGACTAAAATATTCTATTTGCGAAACCCTGTTCCCTGTCGTGTATTCCTTAATCTGTTAATTGCCCCAATTACCCGTGTCAAGTCTATGTTTATTTCACGGTTGATCAGTTTAAGTAGCCTCAGGTAATCACCCGAGATTGGGCAGTCAGACGACTCTACTACAGTAAGCCTATGTTGATTTGGAATATCGGCAAACTCGCTGAATTTCAAATGGCTAGAAATTTTAATTTACATGTAAAATGTTTGTAAAAAATAAATGTACATGCAAATAAAACGATGTCTTGTTACAAAATATCCCATTAAAGAAGGTTCTGTGCTACTATGTGACTGATTTCATCGTTTGAAGCAGGCTCCAGTTCGCGCGTGGGAAAATAGCTTGTGTCCACGGACACGTGGATTTTAAAAACCGATTAACGCAAACTGCTTTTAGTTGCATGTCGTCCGAAGTAATTAAAATACATAGGAATTCCCAATGACTTTTCAAAACCATAATCGCGGTGAAAATACTGTAAATAGGAATAAACAGCCGAGTCTTCTGTCAAATCCTATAGCAAATTTGTTCTCGGACTTTATCCACTTCGTATCACACGTCTTCCGAATTTCTCGGGACTTTCCCTTTCCTCTGTGATACAGTGAGGATAAATTCAAGTGGACCTAAATCTAACAAATTTGTTGAAATTATTTAGATACTTGAATCATGACAATCGATTAGGAAATTATTTTTGTTACATATCAAAGTGTAAATCATGTATCAAATATTTAACTAAGTGAGACCTTTACTAGTTTGTTTCAGTTAATCAACAGACTAGTCTGACAACTATTTTTTATATTACAATATAATACCTATAGCTAAAACTTATTAAAACTTATAAATTTATTAATATAAAAGGCATATGTAAGACATTTTTAAAAAAAGAGTTCTATTCTTAAACACACTACTTAATTTTGTTGGCCAAAAAAACCCAAAAACAATAACAAAAACAAATAAAACCCATAGACAAAGTATCAAATTTTCTGAATTGGCCAAAAAAAAAAAAAAAAAAATGTAAGGCCAGGGTTTGCCCTGGTGCCCTTTTTGTTTGTTTGGTTTTTTTTATCTTAAAAATTATCCAATTTATATCTGAAAAACTATATATATATTTTTTTATTTATCATTTAAAGAAAGGTATTTATAATTTGTTAATGGAGGATACACACGTTATAGTGCGAGTGCCTTCAAAATCAATTTACGCGTAAAATGTGCCCTTTCACACTGAAATTGTGTGCCCTTTCACACTGATTTGTGTGCCCTTTTCAGATCCTAGATTCAACACTAAACATGATACACTAAATGTTTTTGAGGGTCTATAAGGGGTATTTGACAGCTACAAAACCGTACAGGACATACAATCATGACATCTAATAATTAGTGCTAAAGTTAATTACTTTTTTAGAAATTAAATCACTGAGTGTTTATGAGAAGAATTTTCATGTGGAATTCTCAATGTTTTTATATAAAAGAATTTTATTTGCCAAAAAATTTAATTATAACATCAGGAAATTTGAATTATATGAAAGTTTGAATTATAGATTGTTTATAAGTGTGCATAAATAACAAAATTATTCAGGAATTTGTCAATACATTGTATGTAGTTCGAAAATTGAGAAATTCGACTCACCAAAGTTCTATTGCATATTTATCATCATTTACAGTTACATGCATATGTACAAGTTAAAAGGGCAGTGGACAAAATATGATAATTTTAGCATATGAAAAACGTAAAATAAGAGCAAATCTCAAAGTATCAAAAGTAGCATTAAAATTTGTTCATTTTCATTCTCTGACATCGCCATATTAGTGAAAAATTCTTGGCAGGATGAAAAAAAAATCAAACAAACAATCTGAACAAACTTGCAATATGTATCTGATTTTTTTTAACTGAGTATCATAGGGGTCAAAATAAGACCCTATGATAAAGAATATACTGGTATTTTTTCCTCAATTTGCAGTCAAAATTTCCCAATTGTCAATTGAAAATGATGGGTAAGAGATTCTTGTATTTTCAAACAGTTTGAACTTTTGCGTGCATTACTTGATTTCCCAATTTCAGTCAAACGCTAAAATTCCTAATTCAACAGGCCCGGGTCCCATTCCCAAAAGAGTGAGAAAAATCCCTGACTAGCTATATGTTTAGTTTATAACAGACTTGCATGTCTTGCAGGCCTTAAAATAACCATTGTAACCCATTTACATGTTATGCTGAAAGGAATGACCATAACCTGCAGGTTACGATAGCAATAATGAGGACTTAACAAGGGTTATCAGAAGACAAGAAAGCTCACTCAAATTATCACATAATTATATGTCTTGCTGGTCCATGTTTTGACAGTAAATGTAGCCAAGTATACTTGTAACATGCAGTATTAACAAGTGTAGGATCAGGAATGTGAATGTATTTTAAGTTATAAGTTATAATATATATTATAGGGGTGGGGCTGGTCCCCTATATGCACTACTAAATGTGTCATAAATCATAAAAATAAACAATATATATGGTTCAACAGTGGGGTTGTGAATGGTTTTTAAGTTATAAGTAAACATATTTCAGGGTGTGGGGAAGTAACCCCACGCACACCACTAAATGTGTTTTCCCATAGCAATCAATAATATATATAGTTTAAGGGTGGGTCTGTGATAAGTTTTTAAGTTATAAGTACAAATGTATATTTTTGGGGGGACAGGACCTTTATATGCACCACTAAATGTGTCTCCCCATAACAATCAATAATATATATGATTTAAGGGTGGGGCTGTGAATGGTTTTTAAATTTTTAGTAAATTTATATATTTCAGAGGGTGAGGCAGGATCCCTAAGGACCCCCCAATAAACCACTAAATGTGTTTCCCTATAACAATTAATAATAAATATGGTTTAAGGGTGGGCTGTGAACAGTATTTACAAAAAGTAAGTTATAAGTAAAATCAAAGGACTAAAAGTCCTGAATGGCAAGTCCTTTGTAAAATCTGAATTGGTGAATTTATAAAAGAATATATATCTGTACGTACATTCAGTTACTGTTTAACCTGGGAATATACATCCTTGATCTATTAAAATCAGAAATTTACTAGTATAGGCTGTCATATACAATGGTACATCTTTAAACCAAAACATTTATTTGAAATATAAGAAATTTGTGGATGCTGATTTTTTTATCATGCATCAGTAGAAATTTATACATTTTATGATATGTTACATTGTCGTTACAAAACAGCAGACATACAGAGTTGGACTTAGATTTACATGTACAGTCATGGGACATACATGTATATATTTGTCACTTATGTTATTTTTCTTCTTTTTTTTTTTTTTTACAACCAATAATTTTTAAATGCTGATAAAATCCAGAATTTTACAAATTTGTACAAATTTATGATAGATCTAGGACAATTTCATATTTCTAAAATATATATACATTTTTAAATTATTTTGTTTATTTACAGAAATGACAGTATTTTTTCCCAGAATAAATTCTGTAATTATTCTTTCAGTCTAATGAAATATGTCAAAATTTACCTGAAGTAATTTTATCCTCCACAGAATAATTATTTTCACAAAATAAACAAAAGTATATCAAAATTTCAAAATGGTTAAAAAGATTAATTCAATTTCCTTCATGTAAATTTAAAATATTGCTTAAATTAGTGGATTCTGTGTGCATTTTAAAATTGTTTGTTTTATATAAAACAAAAAAGAAAATAACACAAGTGGCAAATACTTATGTCCCATGGTTATAGATCTATCACGACTTTTAACAGCTTTTAAAAATATTGCATTATTCAGTTCCCTTTACTCCCTAATTTTTTAACAGAAAAACATTCGTTCAACAACCTTAAAATTACATTGTTATTTGGTATGTAAAAACGGAGTAATAAATGTGGATCGATGTCTCAAATATGAATCAAGTTGAATTGATTTAAAGTTGAAACACCAGTGGTAACGATGACCAATGTAAATACATCAGTTAAACCACCTGGCTAGACCTTAAAACTCTATTTCTGGCAGGAATCACGCTGTCGCTAGCTGCATTGGCAAAGCTGAACTGAGGGAATTTCTCTTTTCAACAAGTGTCCTATGTCACGAGACTATAATAATTTATCACAGCATTTTCGACTGTCTTCGTTGTTGAATTTTAGTTTCAACGAGTTTTCAAATTAAAAGAAATGGTGTGCCAGTTCAGGAATTATAAAGAGAGAGTATGCAAATGAAACAAGATTCAAATTAGACACAAAAGAAATATTTTAATGGTTGAATTTCAGGTACCGGTAACTACTTTCTACAGCGCAAGTAGTAGTTCGGCAAATCCTATGGCACATTGATTTTTGAACGGGGTTGCTAATGCCGAGTACACGAAAAAACCTGAGGAGTTCTGAGCCTGTCATAGCAATAAGGCCTTGCCTATACCGTATTTGACCTAAAAAGGGCACCGGGTGCAGGTAATTGGAGTACAGGGCGCCTTTATTTTGACATTTATTTTTTCATGATGCACATTTTGATTACATTATCAAAAAATGGTAAAATACTCCACTATGCAAATGTAACTATGTCTCAATTTGTTTGTTGATGAATACAGTCTATGCCAATAACATCGGTCTGTCGATCCTGACTGACAAAAATCAGTTTGGACCAATGTTCTTCTCCCAATTTCCAGACCGCATGACCAATGCCATTTTGAGTAATAGTTTTCCTTGATTATGCACTCGTAACAAGTCATTACTTGTTCATAACAAAGCTCTAAATCACTTGCAGATGCGACCATTTTTTAGATTTTGACAAATGTTTACTTGCAAATCAATCGCATATCACGACTAGTTTCTACCGAACCAGAAATCGAAAGTTTTCCGTTTTCACTCTGAAATTACATTACCGAAATCATGGTCAGCTATGACCTTTACAACAATGCATTTGACTATTCAGTTTCGATAAATTAGAGCATCTGACTCACATTGATTAATGTCAAAAAAGCACGTGTGCTGTCACATTTGTACGACTTTCAACTTGAACAAACAGAACTAGGTGACATTTTCTTTAAATCAGTGTCGAATTCAAGATAACAATCTGCCTCATCATCTGACACCAGCTTGAGTTTGAAAGATATTTGTTAAAGAAATACTCATGCCGAGTTGTGGCTAGTGCTCGAAATGCAGACGATTTATACATCGTATCGGTCATTAAAAATTCAAAAAATAGAAATTTAAGTTTGCCATAACAATATGAAAAATGTGAGCTTATAAACAAACAAAAAAACCCAGAATAAACATCATTATGATTTATAATGGTTTGAATATAATAAAGTCATGTCAGTTTAAAATAATGTGTTTTCTTTCATTTCATCATGCCAAAAAATGTTCTCAACACACACACACACATATATTTTTGATATATATACAGGGGTGGAAATTAAGAAAAAATCCCCAGGAGCCAAATGGGCTCCTAAGTTTTACATTCTGGGAGCCAAGATTTAAACTTGGGGGCCCGTCATATTTACTTGAAAAAATTTTAACCAGTTTGTGACCTTAACATTTTTAACAACTTGCTCAGCCGGGCAAGTGCTTTGCCTTTACTGATATTGTGCTTGCCTGCCATGAAAAATTGGTTGCTCGCAAAGAAATAAAATATTTGAGTTAATTTTGTGTTTTATTAATTTATTGTTATTTTAATAAATATATACAATGTAAATTGTCTCTGAATGATATACATTGTATTTGCAAGTGAATGCATTCTGAATTTGTCAATATCATCATTACTAGTTTACAATGTAACTACTGTGTGTTTAAATTGATGCAAATTACAAAAGTTTTCATTTTTTAAAACAATATCTATCCATTTTAAGTATCATTAAAAGTTTTATTCACAACAACTAATTGTCCTTTTATCATTCACCTACATTTAACTAAGATTTTACAACTTTTATACAACATATAGTATTACATGTATCATCATTTAACAAATCCTAAAATTCAGTTCCGCAAGCAATAACAGTCAACATACCATGTGTTCTGTGACATTTTTGGCAACGAGGTAAAGACTAATGTATTTACTTGTCAATAAAATAATTATTTTAATTTCTAACTGGTTTTTAGCAATCCATTTAAATAGCAAATAGAAGGAAATGGATCACTTTCGAAACTTCAGCTTTTTGAAATGACGAATGCAGAATGGTTGTACTTTTACTTTCATCCTAATAAAAGCGGACATTCAAACTTTACATGTCAAAATTTTAGTTTCATCAGATTGGGAATTTTAAGGATCAAAATTGTGAAAAAACATACTATTTCCGACTGGAAATGGACCGAATAACAGCCCCAAAAAGTGGCAAAAAAATTCCTGAAATCAATTTGCCAAACGAGCAAATTCGTACATAATACAATTCTCCCGATCGTAAATTCAGTCGCCTCGGGGGAACGGGCACCTGTTAATTTCCATCCCTGATATATATATATATATATATGGGTTCAAAATTTGTATAAAAGCACTCCACTCATAACTTCCACTCACCCAAACTCATTTTGCACTCGCCCAAGTATGAAAACGTAGTATTTCAAAGAAAATGTGTTAAAAGCGTATAAAATCTTTTTTCAAAGTAAATAGATTTTATACAACTTAACAGATATGATACTCTTCATTTGACAAATTGTCTTTTTTTCTAATTAAGTACTTACTATGATGGAAAATGTGTGAAAATCTTACCACACCTTTTGTATGCTCTCATTTTAAGTTTTTAGAATTCAAATTCTTGACTGAAATTTTGGTTGCCAGCCATAAAAATCTGGTTACCCACAATGAAAAAAAATATTTTATTTAATTTCGTTTTTTTTTAAGTTATTGTTATTTTAATAGATAAATTTATATACAATATATATTGTCTCTGAATGATGCATTTGCATCTAAATTAACTGTAAATGCATCATTATTATTACTATAATCAATTATTATTATTACTATTTTATGATGTTACTATGTGTTTAACTAAATCAATATAAATTACAAAAGTAAGTTTTCACTATTGTTAGATGAAAACAAGAGCTATTCATTTCTATATTTTTTATCTTTTATTTAAAGTATTGAGTAACTATTTTTACTTTTATCATTTACTTACATTCAGATTTTACAACTTCTATACAAATTATAGTGTTATGATTATTTTACCAAATCCTGAAATTCAGGTACGTTCGGAATTGGTTCTTTTATTTACACACATCCAATTTCCACTTCCTCAACAAACTGCAAGTACAGCTGTCAAAACACGATGTGTTCTGTGACATTTTTGGCCATGAGGTAAAGATTAACATGTTTAATTGTCAATAAAATAATTATTTAAGTTTCTAATTGTTTATTGTAATGTATTTTGAACTGAAAATAGAAGGAAATGGACCAGTTTCGAAATTTAAAAGGGAAAACAGATTTTCAGTAGGGCGTCAGTACTCGTCACACGGGCGAATTCATTATGGATAGTTACTCGCCCAAAACGATATTTTACTCGCCAATGCGAGTGGATTTTTCGAACCATGTATATCTATATATATATAGATATATATATATATCTATATCTATATATATATATATTAAAAATCCCTGGCTAGATAGTAAAACTACTGGTTCACATAAAAAGTGATTTTCTTATTGTTGTACATGCACTGTATGTCAAAGCGACTGTGTCTGCATGATCAGGATTCCATCAAGGCTGTGTAACAATTGTGGTTTATCAATTAACCTTATAATTTTTTTCGGACTGACAATATTCGGTTCGGACCTATATGGAACCCAACAACACAGGTCCGAATGACCTGTGGGAGACAAAAGAATTTGGAGTAGACTGGAATAGCCTAATGGTGACCTCCCTGCATCCAAGAAATCAAAGGTAGATCAAAAGTATTACTTACAATGTAGTTAAAAGATGTTCTTTTGCAATTTCCAAGGTATTTAATATTCACGGCACCAAAAAGAAAAAGTATGATGAAATCAGACAGTCATCTAAACTAATTAAATAAAAAGGCAAGACTCTTTCAAACAGTCGGTAGATCTACATGAAAAAAAATATCCAGGGGGGACTCTTATTAGAGCAGACACCCTTTTAAGGACAAATACGGTATATTTCGGGGGGAAAGGTGGCAAGACCCCCCAAGGACCCTATCATACACCAATAAACATGTCTACCATAACATACAAGAGTATATATATGGTTCAGGGGTAGGCTTGTGAATGATTTCAAGAAATACATAAAAGAATAAATTTAAGGGGGTAGGGCATATATTCCCAAAGACCCCAATGCACATCAATAAGCACCAATGTTCTACTCAAATGGACCCTCCATCCAAACTATCAGCAATCTAACAGTATCGTTAACCAAGAACCATGACCCTAATGAAAACTTAACATTGATCAGATTAAGCAGATTTTTGCAAGAAACTGTAATTCCAAAAAAGTTTCAGATTTTACTTTGCCAATAAATACTTTATTCCCAAAGAGCCCTTCACACCAAATAACAGTACACATTGAGTGATTTATAGTGCTTTCTAAGACTTACCAAAACTAAACCTTCGATTTTCATTAATAAAAATTTAAGTCATAAAACATTTAAAAATTTGAATTTATTCCAAAAAAGTTTCAGATTTCACTCCACTACCTGGCAACGCCGACCTGACTACAAGAGCCCCCAATTCTTTGAATAGGCAAGCTAAAAATGAAATTCATCGAGAACGAAATGGTTACATGATTTGCGTTTGTCATAACCTGTTTTTTTTGTGGTCTGATTTGGATACATTTTCCCATAAAATTGGTAATGTCAGGAATTAAAGTGTCCCTTGACGTCATTTTGCTGAAATCTGCATCGTTCTGCTGTCTTATGTTACAAGACCACAGTTCAGCAAAAATGCCAACTTACAGAGTTGGTTATGGCCTGGTAGTCTGAAGTCTGACTATTGTGAAAACCTGTATCTCTATAAAGATGTTATTCTGAAGGCCTCTTATACTATAGCGTGATTGTGTTGACATGTTGTTCATGTTATGGTGTCAGCGCAATGTTGTCAGTGTCCAGAGTGGGTCAGTTGCAACAGTACAAAGGAGCCATTGTAAAACACTATTGCAACATGGTCCGATATACCATATGCGCTATTAGAAATGTGGTGATGGCATTGCATAAACCCACTTTAAAAATTTCAACACTCAATCATGCTTGCACATTAACATGCAAACATGCTCTCACACAAACATGCTATCTTGGTACTGCTCTTACACACAGAAAAAAAAGAAAAAGTTAAAAAACACCAAAAGTAAGGGTGCTACTCTCTAAAAAGAACAGGGGGTGGGTGTACCCCTGTTTATGACTTAAGAGATTGGTGTTGCTATTAGTATTACACTGGTGTATCTCCAGTTACTGTATTTAACTACAGAAAACAGTGATAACTTTAAGTTTATCATCTACACATTAAAATTGAGACCTTACTGGCGGGGGACCAATAGCCGACTAGGACCAGTAGCCACCTATGGTATTATTTCATCTTTAAGTATGTACCAGGACAATGTTTTTTTTCTTCAGTTTGAGAAAAAAAAATCCATCATCTCATGACTGATAAAAAAAATCTCACAAAATTGTGTTCTATATCGCCCAAATAATGCAATAGCCAGTCCAGGGACCTCAATAAGTTTTCGAGTAGAAAGTTAATCTGTAAAAGCATGCAGAAGATAGCATGTGTCAAAAGCAAGATTCTTCTCACAGAGTCCAAGAGCATGCCCACTGCAAAAATTTTGAATTTTATATGTCCAGAAATGGCATTTCATGTATTTTAGAGTTGAAAATCCTAATTCTGATTCTATATAATGAAGCCAGATCAGTTTCATTACCAGTATTCCAGAAATGCTAGTCTTCGTTTGTTTTCCCTCACAAAAAGTAGACAGTGATAATGACAATGTAGGGTAATTTTACAAGCTACCAGCTACAGGCTACTAGTGAAATCTCTGCTGGTCCTAGCCAGTTGCTAGCCCCCGACTCGTACAGTTACAGATCAGTCTTTAAAATCCTTAGTTTTCAAATTAATTTACAATTTAACTATTTTAAGTAAAAAGTGTTGCACATTATCTGTTAAAAATAAAAGAGAGATTAACCACTCCAACACATATAAATGAGGCCTTTGATTGTAATTTGTATACAAGTAATGTTGGATGCACAATACATCATCTTTACACATTTCAATTATTTGTGTATTTGTATGTAGCCCAATTTAGAATAAATTGCTACTGCCTGTGACTGTAACTGTAAGAGACCCTTAGAGGGTCAGAAAAATTGGCGAGGTTATGACACTAGACTCCAAAATATATTCATTTTTGAAGATTTAATTAAAGTAAAAGCACATTGTAAAATTATTTTTAATTTAGAACTGGTGTTTTGGCAAAACATAGAAAACCAAATATTTTGCACAACACAAAAACAATGAAAACATTTCAGTCATTTGCAACATGGACGATGAGATTTCACTTACGTCGCTTACCTTCAATTCGTTTGGTATGTCGCGTATTATATCAAATCGTTGAATGGATAGTCGAAACGGTTTACTAAAATTAATTAAAACTATAAGCTATACAAGTGCAGAAATGAACATGGCTAAAAGAGTTCAGAACAGAGAATACGTTTGTAAATTTGAACGGCTGCAGCATAACATCGGAAAATGTAGCAAAATTCCCGGATAATGACATGCGCGCAGAGCACTTGACCTCGGTAAATGTATAAAATTATGCTATAAACTAAAATTGACTGCATATATTTCTCTGAGCTAGCATAATTACGGAAATTAAGTGAAATAGTTTTGTGACCTGAAATAAATGATAAATGACATGGATAGAAAATGTTTCCTGCAAAAATAAATATTTCGCGATCGAAGTGCAGACAACTACTTCCGGGTCAGTAGTTTGGCATTTAGATGTATTGTTTGAACCCGATCACGAAGATCGATTTTTGTCATTTATTTCCCATTTATTTTTGCAACGATTCTTTATAATTTTCTTATCGTAAAATTGTTGTTCATTCTTGGTAAAATTAGCAGCAGAACAATAAGATAACAATAAAAAGCAATGGTCACGATGATCATGTCATTCATGACAGAGCACAGGCATTTTTTTCTATAATTGGGGACCGAGAAATCAAGTACCTGTGTGACAGAGACATAATTATATATAACAATTGATGATGATGATGATGATGATGATGACAGCACAGGTATTTTTTTCTATCAATGCGGGGGGGGGATAAAGAAAACAAGTGCCTGTGTGACAGAGACATAAATATAAATGTATATATAACACATGATGATGATGATGATGATGATAGTAGGGTACAACTTTTAAAACAAAGCAGTTAATGATATTATGTAAAGCAAACATTCTATGTAACTCTGTCAAAATTTACCTTTGAGCATTTACTGATTAGAGCGATTGGCGGATCTAGAGGGGGTTATGGGTTGCAATCACATTAATTAAGATCATTTCAGTTGAGGACATGTACAACAACTGTGGGCAAATCGTGCGCGACTTTATTGATACTACCTGAGAATTTTTAATATAGCTTATATAGGGACTGGTGAACAAAATTGCTAATAACTTTATCATTTATTCTTTGATTAAATTTGTCTAGTTATAGGGAAATTGCTATTAATATCTAATTTTCAGTGGTATAAATTTTATTGTTGAAACGTTTTCATAGACGCAATGTTAAATATTTGCGAGATTATCGTTTTCTGATGTACCATTTGATATAAATTACGTATATAGCATCTTTAATTGCCAACATTTCTCTAGTTATAGGTAGATAGTATATTTTGCATACTTTCTATTGGTATGATTTTCATATATGTGCTATATCAAACAATTCCTTCCAATTTTGTTTAAATACCAATTAGACAGTGATCACTCTGTTGGTTAAGCCATTTGAATTTAACCGCCACTGATGACATCATCAGAATCCTGGATTCTGATTGGTCAATTCAAATTGCGTGCTATGGAGCCGCCTCTGACGTCATACCGGAAGTCCGTCATTCCAGAATGAGGTCATACCGTAAGTACGTCATACCGGAAGTGAGGTTGTGTTGACATGGCAATAAGGAGAAAAAGCCAATCGTTGAGTTCAGAGGCGTGTCTATGACCGGAAGTGATTTTAGAATTGAAAATGGGTCAGTGATCCATGTCATACAACCTGCAGGCAGCGGAGGTAGAAAACGAAAATATCATCTCAGTTTTGATGACAAAAAAGTCATGCTGAACAAGAACAGAATTTTGATACAGATCAAGAATAAAGACAAGACCTGTTTAGCTCATGCTTTTGTAGATGGTAGCTTTCATTGTCAGAAACCTAGGCTTGGAGATGGAGACAAGTACAAAAACTGGGAACGATATTGGAAAAAACTTCATGGCGATGCAAGTAGACATACTCTTCAACGACGAGAAGCTCATGCCTTAATGCAACAAGCTTGGTGTGATTCTAAACATTAGAGTGGTCCTGAGGAACGACAACGTTTTACGACCGTGTAGTTACCACACTACGTTTGAAAATCTACGAACTGAATACCAAAGCAAAACGATTGACATTAAATGCACTGTATATCGGGCCCCCATTCACGTCTTATACGATGATCACCATTACAACTGTATAGTATCTATGTCTGGACTGTTGGAATGTAGTTACTATTGTGATCATTGTGATGTGGGTTATGATCATGGAGAAGATCACCGATATCCAATAATCCTCAATGCTGCTTTTGTTGTGCACCTTCACCCCGTGCTCCCAACAACATCATAAAACCTATAGAATGTACGCATTGTCAAGGGACATTCACATCGAGTCAGTGTTACGAGAACCATTTGAAACCTTATAGCAGTAATACGACCATGACTCCATGTCATCTGATGACTCTATGTCCCACTTGTCAATTATGGATGGGTAAGAAGCTATTCAAACAACACTGATGTCAACAAAAGAAGAAAAAATGTCGCCATTGTAAACAGATCGTGAATCTGGAGCATCGTTGTTTTATACAACAGATACCTTCTCAGGATGCATCATCTTCAGCTCCCTATTACATTTTCTATGATTTTGAGTGTACCCAGGATACCGGAGAACACAAACCTAATCTATGTATTGCTCATCGAGTATGTCCCCTGTGTACATTGGATGATTGGTGTGAGCAGTGTAAAACCATGGAGGATCATCGTATTGCATTCCGAGGTTCCACAACACTCACTGGTTTTTTGACTTGGTTATTTGAAACGACCATTTATGATGAGAAACATCAAAGAGAGAAACGTTTACATGACGGAGCTATAGCTATTGCCCATAATTTTAAAGGGTACGATGGACACCTGTGAAAAAACTGAAGTGATCATGAACGGTTCTAAGATAATGTCTATGATGGCAGGAAACATCAGGTTTATAGACTCGTGTAATTTCTTGTCATTTCCTTTAGCTTCGTTACCCAAAGCTTTTGGATTGGCTGAAATCAAGAAAGGATTTGTTCAGTACAGAAGCTAATGCTAATTTCATAGGGGTATATCCCCAAGCCATGTATTACAACCCAGAAGGTATGAAACCTGATGTACGTCGTGATTTTGAAGAGTGGTATCAAGACCAAATTCGAAAGGGTAAGATTTTTCATTTCCAATGCGAATTAGAAGAATACTGTGAATCGGACGTGACTATTTTGCGACAGGCTTGTATGCATTTTCAAAGCGTGTGTTTGAAACTAGACGATGTGGACCCATTAGCTGAATCCATTACGTTTGCCAATACGGGGAATATAACATATCGTCGTAATCATATGCAAAAAGATACGATTGCTATCATACCTTTATGGGAATATACTTCGGCACGACAGTATTCCACCCTAGCATTACGAGGGTTGAGTTGGAAAGAATATCAAACTGGTCAAGCAATTAGACATTGTCGTTATGGAGGTGAAGTCCAAGTAGGATCTTATCGAGTGGATGGTTATCATGAAGACTCTCGGACAATTTACGAGTTTCATTGCTGTTTTTGGCACGGATGTCCCTTGTGTTTTCCTAACTTACAACAAGAGAGACATCCGTTTCATCCCTCTTTGACGTATGAAGAAGTGTATCAAAAGACCTTAGAGAGAGATCAGTATTTGTGTCAACACTATCAAGTAGAAACGTTGTGGGAACATGACTATCGTCAAAGGTACAAGACGGATCCAGAGTTTCAACATTTCATTGATAAAACGTATGAAGATTTTCCCAACCCGTTAGTTCCTAAAGATGCTTTATTTGGAGGTCGAACGAATGCTAATTTTTTGCTTTGTGAAGAAGGAGACATTCGTTAGGTGGATGTATGTTCTTTGTAGATCAATATTTTGGACCGGTTCAATGTCGGGTTATTTCCCATCGTCAGCTGTTTCATCCCGTGTTACGTTATCGGTTTGCGGGAGGAAACCTACTTTTTCCATTATGCCATACTTGTGCTCAACAAGGAATCGATAAGGAGTTGGGTATAAGTTACCGATGCTCTCATACTAATCAAGAGAGAAGTTTAATAGGTACATGAACGACGCGTGAATTGAATAAAGCCATAGAGAAAGGCTATGTGATAGATCGAATCTTTGAAGTATGTCATTTCTCCGATCAGTCAATTATTTTATTTCGTAACTATATTGATCAGATTCTCCAGATTAAGCAAAAGGTTAGTGGTTTTCCTACTTCCTGTCAAACATTAGAAGACCGTCGTCAGTACCTCAAAGAGATTGAAACGAGAGAACAACTGATCATACGAGAAGAAGATGTAGAGAAGAATCCTATCTTACGTACCATTGCTAAACTGTTTCTGAACTGTTTGTGGGGTACATTTGCTTAACGGACTAATTAACCTCAGACACAGTATGTGGAGAGTTACGAAACATTACAATAGTTGATTTAAGATGACACTCGTGATATATTACATTTAGAATGATTCCAAATGACGAAGGTCATGATGAGCTAGACATATTGCTGGTGAATTCGAAACCGAAGGATAACTTTGATGAACCAAATGGTTTTAGCAATGTAGTGCTAGCAGCCTTTATTACGTCTTTAGCACGGTTACATCTCTATGCCACCCTATTACATTTGGGAGAACGTGTGTGATACAGACAGTATCAATTATCAATACGATCCACAGCAGCAGTGGAATCCCACTATAGTGAACCGTTAAGGAGAATGGATAGACGAGTTAGATGGCGATTCTATCTTATCCTTTGTCTCGGGAGGTCCTTAAAATTATGCGTGCAAGACTCGTCAGGCCAAAAGGGTGTGTAAAGTGAAATGAATCACTTTTGATAGTCGTACCACTTCTACTGTCAACGTAGATACATTGAAACAGTTGTTATGTGGTCAACAAAAGAAAGTGCTTGCATCGTACCCTCATAAGATCATGCGAACGAAACAGCATAAAGTCGAACACAGGGCGCGCGTAGTGTATGTTAAGAGACATCGCATTGGAACGTTTGTACTTTACCTTATGGTTATTGAAAAAGTGAGACTGAAAAAATGAGACTGTTTGAAAGGTTGAGACTGTTTGAAAAATTGTTTGAAAAGTTGTTTGAAAAAAGTTTGTTTTTTGAGTATTATAAATATGAAACTTTACTTTTGTGTTGTTGTTTATATACAACAAAAGGAGGTGAAGTATAGGGGTTCATTTACATATACAGTTTGATCTCAAGTACACGTATCATGGCTACTCTCGATTCTAAAGATCATGTTAGTTTCTACATGACTTTACCTTGCGATGCTAGTTTAAAGGTCTTTCCTGATAATAGCTTAACAGAATTCAAAATTCATTTACCTCAAATATTAAGTATGATGGATAGTGAGTGGGAAGTAGCTTTGAGTGAATTGATCTTTCCCAGCTTAATAGAATCGGTAGGATCAAATGATAATTACACAGATGTCCTGGTTCCCGTTCACGTATCTTTGGAACCCATCGTTACGCCAAAAGATCCCCGGGACCCCTCTACGTATCCCAAGAAAAAGGAAATGAAATATCGTCAACATGAACGTTTTACTATAGAATTGATTAAGAAACACGTCTCCTTATACTATTATACTATACGAAAATACTATTCAATTCAAGTATGACTCAGCTTTAGATCGATTCATGATTGAGATTAAAGGGCGATCCATATATTCCGTTCCCTTTTGAATACGTTTTCCAAGTCTACTAGATTATAAACTCGGCTTTGAAGCCATTGACATGCATGAGGGTATGACTAAAGGGATCGACGTCACAAACATGCCACGGTATCCACCCGGTATCATATTGGTATCTATGTCTACAGTAACATTGCCGTAAGTCAAATTGTGGGTTCACAATCGTTACCGTTATTACGCGTGGCCCCTTTCAAATCATTAACATTGGGAACCTTATCATTACAATTATTTGGGATTAAATAAAAAGTATTTTAATACCATTGAAATACAAATGAGAAATGACATGGGACGTAAAGTTCATTTTCTAGGTGGAAAAGTGATTGCCAAACATTTTCGTCGTGTGATTTAATCATAAAATGAAGTGCATCACAGGACTTTGGTCAGTTGATGACCAAGAGTCATCGTGTCAACTTCTTGTATTGGACATCTATCAATATAGAACCAACGAAAAGAGAAAATGAAATGAGAAAAGACGTGAGAAAAGAAGACATGAAAAGACCAAAGGGGCTGAAAAACAGAGAGAAGAGAAACAGAGAAAGAATGGGGAGACGGTGGAAAAGACAGATGGACAGAAAGATGAAGGACAGAGAGATGAAGGGGAAGAAGAACGGAGACAGAGAGTGAAAAGAAAGAGAGGACGTCCACGAAAAGTATCCACAGAGAGAAAAGACAAAGAACAAAGAGAGAAAGAACAGATGGAGGGAGTGAAAAGAAAGAGAGGACGACCATGAAAAGTAGAACACGGAGAAATACCTCATGATATTTTAATGTTTATACGAAAATGGTTAAGCGATTGTCATCAGTCTCCTACGTACGGTGACACTTTTCATTTACAATTAAATGATAATAATGGTAACCGAGCAGGCATGATGTATCATGTGCATATAGAACACCGTCAACTAGCATAGGATCCTTTTGGTCATAGTGTAAAAACTGCAAAAAATATGAATGATTATGTTCTGATTTACAATAGACTTTATGGACCTTATAAAAAAGGAGTGTGAATCAACATCAGGGAAAATTCACTCTCAGACACGATGGAAACAACTTCAAGTATAGATACTTTATTTTTCTCGACTATGGATGCTAGTCAGATCGTCACGGATAGTGCTCCCATGAATCGAGACATGATAGATAGTGTACCACAAACCCATCGGGTAGAAGTGGATCGTACTGAGAGCCAACCTGATAGAAGTGAATAGTGTGTCGAGAGCCAATCTGACAGAAGTGCCAAGGAGTTCACCTACAGAAAGGAGACAGGGTGTGACAACGTTTCAAATAAGACCTGCTACCTTCAGGGGATTATTGTTTCATCTGAATACTTTTAGCCTTACCTAATTTTTGTACGTATGAATCCAGGTACCTGACGTTTAAAGATTATTGGCCCAAATATCTACCGGGACATAAATAGACACAATTAGCCAGAGCAGGATTTGTGTATTTTGGGAACAGTGACCACGTTCAGTTTTTTTGTTGTGGCACCTGTTTGAAAGGTTGGCAACGGTCCCATAATGCTTATACAGTACATCGACGTTGGTCTAAAGATTGTGCTTTTAGTCAACTGGTGATATAAAAACAAAAACAAAAAAAACCTGTGTGGAGCCTCCCTTCTTGTGGCAGACAAGTGCCTGACGTGAACGTCTCAATATAGAATAAGAAGAACGGGTATAAAGTAAAGTGAAGTTTAGGCACCGTACATCATTTGAATCAGTCATCAACATGAATTATCCAGGATTGCCTCAGGCGCACCCTAATTATTCGCCTAATTGTACACCGTAGATAGAAGGCGCTGATGATTTGATGAAGTTCGCAAAACTTTAGAACAGTTGGATGAAAAACAAGAAAATGCTGCTGCCAAAAAAATGTTACGTGATGCCTTCCTATCAACATTACAGAAAATGAGAAGAACTCACGGCCATTACAGATAGTCTTAAAGAACTGAAGGATAAACTACAGGTAGAAGTCAGAAAATCGTATATGGGTTACGAATATAAGCCTTCCCCACAGACTCATCCTTGTTTCATTTGTGGTGAAATTGGACATTGGTCTCCTTGATTTCCTAAAAATAACGAGTCGTCAACAACATCAGTAAGAGTTGAACCTGAGAACAAAGTAGAAAGTCGATCTCGTCAATTGGACCAATGTTATAAATGTCATCAGTCAGGTCATTCGGCTTATGAATGTACCAAACAGACTTCAACAGGAGCCAAACGTAAACACAACTTGAAGCTCAAGAAGGGAGAAAAACAAACAAGAAAGTGAAAGTGGAAACCGAACAGAAGTGATGATGTGATTTTTGTACTGTTATAATGTAAATACGTTTAGTGTCACAACGTCAAGGAACCCGAACCGACCGATATATGACAAAAGCTGACGTTCATTTGCTCCGTGCTGTATAGGCAAAAATCAACCGTCGTATTGAGTGACAAAGTTTGTTTGCGTGTTTCAAGACTGTTTCATAGTTATGAACGTTTCAAAACGTGATCAGTGATTCAAAAGTTATGTGTTTTCAAAGTTATAAGTCTTTTCAAGTTAACAAGTGTTTCAAAGTTCATTCTTATGCATTGTACATAGTCACGGAGGGACGGCCCTAATCCTTTGTCGACTATCTGGGTATTAAACTTATTATAATTGATCTGGTGTTTGTGTATTATGTCTGGGTATAAGATGTACACTTAGAGTTTAAACCTAGTATCTACAAGGTACACAGAGTGATATGGTGTAAAATGCCATTGAGAAACTAGGAAAAAGATTATCTCTAGAAGGATACCAAGAGTAATAGTGTGTAACACTTAGAGTATAGGAGATACAGAGAGAGAATAAGGGTATACAAAGGATCTATGGTTCATTGTTGAGACTGTAGAACTGCTGTTACTCTATCAGTCATAGGTTTCTTTTCGTAAAAACGCCGTTTTTAAATTCTATGCTTTATATACCATGGCATAAAAAGCATTTTGTAGGTTTGCTCCGCCGTCTTTCTATTTTTCTTTTTTCAAATTTCACTAGCTCTAACCACTCATTGATGTTCGTTACCCATCCCACTTTTCTTCCCACTGTATCGGCACACACCATCCATTCTTCTTTTTCTTCTACTACATCCCACATGTTTACGCATTCAGCCATGATCAAGCAATGTCTATAGACTGTTAGACACACTCAGCAGTGTCGCGTGAGCGTTTCTTTTCCTACTTGTTGAACATCGTTTAGTGAAACCCAAAAACCAAAATGGAGAACATCTATACAGAAGCTGTTCAGAAAATTATTCTGTTACAACAGAAGACCAAGTTGAATACTATGCAGTGTGATTGTTACTATCAGAGCCAACTGATGAAACTCAATCAGAGATGGAGGCAACTGAAACAACAGCAAACCTCACAGAAAGTCAGGGATCAACTCGACCGGCAGTACCGACAGTGCTGAGACCATCTGACAGCTCAGTATGTTCGTACTAGAAAACAAATTAGAGCTAGTTTTCGCCAACTACAGATCCCGATCATCATGACTATCAAGAGGAAGACAGATGATCTACTGAAGAAGAGCGACGCTTACCTATGAAAAAGAGTCAATGTTAGTAACATATCAAACGACCCTTTCCAGGGCCATCCAACTCATTAGAAAAGTCATCTAAACTGTATTGATATACGCTACACATTCTAAGTACTCTATAAAACACTCCTTCTCATAAACCCTATAGCTCATTTCATTCACTACACATTCAGTTTAAGGTTTCTTTTTGTAAGATATAAGTGGTCCTGAAAAGGATAAATATCTGCCATGATTCATGAACAGAATCTCTTCTCTACCAAACAGCAAAACATAATTGAGAAGTACAATTCGTCTCAGGTGAACATCTTCTTTTCCCTGATGAAAGTTCATATCAATCTTCCGTAACTTCTCTTTGGTATCACGAATAATCTGTTTGTTATCATATACCGGCACAGGTTCGTTTTCTTATTCCATAGTGTACTTTATAGCATACTCCATGTTTGATTTTTTTAATCACTCTTAGACTTATTTCACCTAGGCGTCTATCACTGCTTGCGTTTTCATTGGTGGAATCATGTTGCAAACGACGCATAGACCAATCATCAAACAGGTCAAAGTTGATGAGACGGAGTACGTCGCGTGCGCTATACTCCTCAAATAAAAAGCCATAAAAAGCGTCAATTTTCACCTCACTAGATTCACTCTCAGCCCAAAACTGGAAAAAAAAAACAACTTCTATTTTTGGCCGTTGACTTCTCGTGAACTCACGTGACCTCTCGTGACCCCGGCTACTTGTAATGAAGGCTCTCATTGGCTCGTTATCCAAGATGGCTGCCCCCACAAATTTTCACTTTCGGTCATAGTAACGCCTCTGAACTCAAAGATTGGCTCTTTCAGTCGGCGAAAGTTAACGATCTCATTTACTATATGATAGACTGACCGCTACAGTATAACACATCACATACAAAAAAAACTGCATACTTTCAGTTAAGGTTTCTTTTCGAATAAGATTGGAGGCCCTTAAAAGGGCCGTTTGTTTTGGGATTAAAAACCCTATGCCTTACAGGCACCGGCACTGGCAGTAGACCATCTTCTGTTTTCTGGCCTTAGCTCTCCTAGCCTCAGCGGCTTGGCAAAATCTTATTGCCCCGACCTGCTTTTCAAAATAACCCCACTCCTGGGCACCTGTCTTCAGATGTTGAAGAATGTATTTGGATTTCACCTTCCAAAATAGTTCGCACTACTGGCATACTGTTGCAATCAAGCGGTATCAGTTTAACTATTGTCTTCTGAATCAAGGCGCAGTGAGAATAAACGCGCACGGCTTTTTATATGAGTAGTATATCGCACGCGACGTACTCCGTCTCATCAACTTTGACCTCTTTCATTATTGGTCTATGCGTCGTTGGGACGGGATTCAAACAAAGCAAAAAGAAAAAAATAACAAAATCTAACCAGCGATAGCAAATAAACCTGAAAACAAAACTTGTAAATATTATAAACATACTACCAAAGTTATAATGCTCAAGACGATATCGTTTCTGTCAATTAGACTTCATCAGTTGTGCTCCAATTTAAAAGTTATGTGTAATTTCTAAAGAGAAAGTGATATTATACAAGGCCAAATAATATATATAAAAGTATAGCCGAAATTCGTCTAAGAGTAAACCTTCTATAAAATAACTATCTTAGCTTTAGAAAACATTTTTTAATTTAAATGATGCTAACAGTGCCAAATATTACTTTAGTATAAGATGAACAGCTGGTACCGAAATACCAGGTACTAGGTTTCATGTATACCCTCGGGGACTCAAACGGTCCACCAGCTGTGGCAACGACCTAGTGTTTATAAATATTGTACACATACTACCAAATGATAAAGACTGTTGTGCCTTGTGGAGACATAATCTTAGCATTTGCTTAAATATAACATGAAAATAACAACTGATTTATCATAAAAAAAATATATATATAACCAGCGATATATAAAGCTAATAGGGATTGGTGACTCGGCGGTTTTATATAGAGCAACGCGCATATAGGCGATGTCATCAAGCGTCTCGGAGATCCTGCTTACTGTGTCAACTTATCGGGAAAATGCGCCATTTTCAATTTACGCTTGGAGTAGCATCACTTCAGAAATCATAGGACAATTAGCCATACAACAATCAGAACAGGTGAGCAGTTGTTATTGTGATAAAGTTTATATGTCTAGGTAACCAAATACACCGATTTAGCGATTTGAAGTAATTAAATATTTACATAATCAAGGCAGTTTAACTGAAGCAATAGGAGCTTGTTTTGAAGCGAATTACATCAATCGCCGAGAACCATACCATATTGAAGAGCTAAAAGCATTGAAATTATTGAATCACTTCGGATGAGATGCTAATTATTTAATTGCGAGAATATAACTATTATGAAGTGAGCTATTCTAAAGCAGAAAGTTCGATGATTTTTATTTAAAAACCTGGATAGAAAATCACCCATATTATAAGCCTCATATGGTACGCTACTTTTACAAATATTGTCAAAAATGTGGAAAAATCAAATGCAAAGTTCACTTATTTCACACTTGATCTTATCAAAGTACTCAGTAATTGTGAAGTACATATGCTTTTTCTGTTTATTGATTTGAAATTTACTACGATGTACCGATTTTTAAGTGATTAATCGAACATTTATTTAGAGCTACGACGAAGACGAAATGGCGGAATTATCCGCATGAGTTTTTATTGATATCAGTTGTAACATGGATGTTTAAAAACTTTTTTGTTTTTGAATAAAATAAACCTATTGCTTGTCATTTGTGAAGTTGAAATATTAATATTTTGAAGTACGCGTTTATTTTTTTTATTAATATTTTTATTTTTTCTCTTTTATATTTTAAAATTTAGGGATTTTAATGTCCATTTTGAATTATTATCACCTCTGATTTTCTCAATTACCCTGAAAAATGAATTTCTTACAATTTTAAGTGAAAAATTTGCTTGATTATTGTGACATTAACTTTGTAAATAGGCATATTCATATTTAATTGCAGTTTACAAGGTTTAAACTTTAAGGAATTAACAGAAAATTGAAATAGGACTGGCAATGTCTGAATGGCAGATTTGGCTGTAAAAATGTAGGTCTTAAAAACTATTTTGTTTCTGCATAAAATAAAATTATTGATTGTCAGTCGTGAATTTGATATATTAAAATTTTTAAGTACTCGGTTAATTTTTTTAATCAATATTTTTATCCATTATTTTTTATATTTTAAAGTTATTTTACCGTCCATTTAAATGATTTTGAGACCAAATACTGACACTTCTGATTTTCTCAATTACTCTGAAAAATAAAATTATTTACAATTCTAAGTGCAAAATGTAATTGATTATTGGAACACTAACTTAATACATAGGAATATTCATATTTGATTACAGTTTACAGGATTTTGAATTATTGAAAATAGTATTGTGAAAAAATCGGGATGGCAGAGTTTGCTGTAATGTTGTATTTTTATATAGTTGTAAATTGTTGGCCTAAATGTTTTTTTTAATTCATGAAGTTAAAATATCAAAATTTTGCATTATATTTCTATTTGAATTTAATTTGTTTTTATTATTTTTTTTATTTTCAAATCAAGTAATAATTTTATTATCCAATCAGTGTGGAAGGCACTGAAAGAGACAAAAATTGTTGATTATGATTTTCTCAATTACTCTGAAGAATAAAATTATATACAATTTTTTTAGAGTGCAATGAAACGCTGACTTAGTTAGTTAGTATATAGGCGTGTTCATATTTTATTGCAGTTTACAGGGTTTAAGCCTTAAAGGGATTAACAAAAAATTAAATAAGACTGAAAATGGCAGAGTTGGCTCCAATGTTATATTTTTATATAGTTGTAAAAAGGTTGGCCTAAAAACTATTTACTTTAATGTTTAGTTATAATCGAGTAAAACAGTTTTATTAGATTAGGGAATAAATGTGATGATACATTAAGTTAAAAAAAATGAATAGAAACCTGACATGTAAATTCAATAAATTCTCTTTATTTAAAATTGTCATTGAAATACATGTACACTGGGTGTATTTGTTGTGTGTTTTATTTTTCAGACAAGGGGAAAAAGTTATAATAAAAGGATAACAGGATGGCAGTGATGAATTGTTGAGTTACAGTGACTAAGTAACAATATTGTGGAACTACATGTATGCAAGTCATTGCAGAAATTCATGTATCTTAAATGAAATAAAATCCAAGAAATTGATAAATTGTCTTTTCTTTCATGTGTGTGTTCTTCCATGAGGTCACTTTTTAAAGTGCAGTATTACTCAACAGGATTTCAGTATGCAAACATGTTTCTTTCATCCAAGCTCTGCACATAATTATACCTTTATTTGCAGAATAGAAAAAATTTAATCCGCTTGGAGTGACATCATAAATAAGTTTGCAAAATTTATTTTCACTATATATTCTTAGTAAATCATGTTTTTTCCTCTAGAATTCATTGTTTTTTCAATTTTAATAAAGTAAATTGATTCACATGAAGGTGAGGGTTTGGTTCTTATGTGTTAGAAATCCCATTACAATCGGTGTTTAATTTTAGGATGGAATACACTAATTTTCATGTGAGTAAAATTCTAGTGACTTCATTTTGAAGTTTATTAATGGATAAATAATGTATTTTTAAGTAATTCATGGATGTAAACTAACAGAAATATCAAAATTAGGCCCACACTTCATGGGTTATACATGTATGTGTCATTTATTGATTTTCATTAATTTTGGGTATCTACCAAATTTGGAGGACAAATCACAGGATTGCAGGATTACTATGATTTATATTGTGAAATTCATTTTTGCGAACTAATTTATGTCCAAATACTGTACATGTTCATCATTTGCAAACAGCAAAAAATCTGACATGGTGATGCAAGAATAATCCTTACTATTCAGTATTATGCACTTAATCCATAAATATAACAATTTAATTTTATAGTAATGAATCAAATTCAACCAAACATACACAGATTTATACTTGGAAAAACCTATCAGGGTCCTCACTTGTACAATAATGTCCATACTTCTTCATATTTTAAAATTAAGAACCCAGGATAATCAAATATTTTGTTATTCTGTCTAAATGACAATAATTGTTGTTTAAATAGTGTAGAAATGTGTATAAATAATATTAACATCATATCAAAGTTACAATGATTTCATTTCAGATATAAGCTTAAGTATTTTTTCATTTTTCAACTGTCTGAATTGTTTAAATATTTCCAATATCAACTTATTTCCCCCAAATTTAAAAGAAATTGATTAACCTCTAATTGTCTAATAGATCTATTTAAATACTCAATTTTCTATTCTTCCTGCATGTTTGGAAATTATTTACCAAAAATACCTACCTGTGTAGACTTATTGTAAAGTGGGAATTTTAATTGTTTGCATAGAAGTATATACATGTAGTTATTATATCATGTGCTAAATTAACATATTTCAGAAATACCTTCTTTTGCACCCCACTCAAATGTTTATTTTTTAATCATGTGTAAGAAATGTGTAAATTTGAGTTTTTAGAAATAATAAATATAAAACATATTTATTATGATTTTATAAGTATCTGGGTTGTGGTTTCAAAGGGGTGGAGAGCAAAAATATTCAAAAGATTGTTTATTACACCTAAAAGGCTACATGCTTAACTCAGGAAGTGATCTGCAGTATTATTCCTCTGCGGGAGTTCAACACCCAAAACGAGTGTCCTTTATCAGTGTTTACTGCAAATACCATATACCATCGCTTTTATCAGAACAGATAAAGCTAATCCCCTTGATGTTTAAATAAATATAGGTGCCATGTATTTTCACACCTTAGTGCTGTAGGATTACGACATGTTCCTGATAGAACTGAAATTTATACACAAACGTAAAAACAAGATATTTTGCCGATTTACATCTCCGGATATGTTATACATTACATCTTTTAATGTTCGGTTTGAAAATTCTTTTTATTTGTTAATCTAATTAAATTGAGAGGGGATTACGTAATTATCAAAAAGATATTTACTTTAGTAGATCAAGAATCTAAAAATTAAAATTTGCTAACACATTTCTGAGGTAATTTCTAATATTTTTCTACATTATTCATTTATTTTGAGTTGTTAAAATGGTACCTTATTCGGTTATTTTTTTCAAACTCGTGATTTGTGAAACATTTAATGTTTTAAAGTAGTAAACCTTTCCTTGCTCTCAAATTACCGAGTAACATTTTCAAGATACACATACGAACGATCAATCTAGTTGTCGGTCTTTGCTGGTGCCAGCAGCTTCTCAACAATTACACGACCGACAACTCTGTATAAGAGATTTGTCTCGATTACGTCCCTTCTCACTGTTTGCGTGTTACTATCTGGTTTGCGCCTGCGCGGTGAGTGTCGATTTAAACTGGGTCACTCATTTGCATATCAAAAGGATACATCCGCTCATAACTGGAAGAGCGCGAGTCACCAATCCCTATTAGCTTTATATATCGCTGATATAACATGAAAATTACAACTGATTTATCATAAAAATTATATATAACATGAAAATAACAACTTATTTATCATGAAAGATGGATAAAATGAAATAATAACAATTTTAAAAGACAAATTACCGTTGTCCGCGACCTTTGAGTCCGTGACAAACCTCTGAGATGAGATTACAAATAATGAAATATACTTCCGGGCACGGAATGTAACACAACTTTTACATAATTTCGCCATAATTTCATCTTCACGTGTAAAGTTTTGAACAGATTTGGAAACAAATTCCTCGTTACAAAGATGGGTATACTAGAAAGAATATCTGAAATCGAGGCCGAGGTGATGTCCTTTTTATTTATAATTCGATTCAAATTTTATCACTTCTCTGTGCGAGGAACCACAGTTCCATTATTAGGCCTATTACTATTAGGCCTTCCCCGCGCCAGTGACTGACTGACAGACATTCATAATAATATATGGGCGATCATATATACCCTATTGATAGAGAATAGGCAGTATTCGGTCAAAACAGCCCACTGCAAAAACGGCCCCAGTCTAAACGAGCTCACTTTTACATAGTGCATAGAGACCTAAAGGGATAACATGTACCAGTAATGTATATATAGTTGGGTGGATCAAAGCAGTAATAGGGGTGGATGTTGACACTTTGATTAAAGTTTTGGTTGAAACAAATTGTCTGCAATAAATAAAGGTACAGACTTTATACTTGGCCAGTAGGTTACATATGACAAGTGCAAATGAATAATTTGGGGTGATCAAAGTAGTAATGGGAAGGGAATCAACATTTTGTTTAAAATTTGAAATAAATTCTTCAATTCTTGGCAATGGAAGAAGGTACAGACTTAGTACTTTTAGTTTTACTCAATTTTTGTCAAGGCCCCTTAATTCGATCACACCACTTTTTTTTTTTTTTTGTATTACAGTACGAATATGGTTCACATGTTTCGTAATTTTTACATGGTTCATGGTGGGACCATGCCCCCATATAAAATAAAAAAAACATGGTGTTTTTTGTCCCATGTTTGTGTATAAGGGGTCATAAAATACTGTGAGCCAGCACTTGTTGGCACCTCTCATCTCATCTGGAAAGAAGCGAAAGGCTGACTTGTCTAATCTATAATCTACCTGTAAAACTGTTGTCCACTGTCAGAAAATTAAAAGGGTACTACTAGCAGACAGTGAACAGTTTGAGGAATTGTGTTTTTATGATTTAAGAAATTATTAATTCAAAATGTAATTATTTTTTAATGATTTACATGTCAGATTCTAACGTCCAAGGAGATTTAGTAACATCACGTGTATATATACTGACATAAATAAGATTGTTAAAAGAAATCAGACTGATCTACACTTATTTTAATGAATTAATTGGGAAAATTTTATAACAATATATTAATTCACATTCTGTTTACTCGGTAGATCAAGAAATCTAAATGTGCTGACGTTGGACATTTGATCTACAGAATAAAGTCTGGTGGTGAATAAAATAGATCTATCTTAGTTTTGTCATGATTTAAGATTTCTATCATCGAAAGAAACAAATAAATAATTAAATAAAAATCATATCAATGTATTTATCAATTGAATATATTTATTATGCATCTATAAGTTCGTATAAATTACAGGACTCAGATTTTCATGCACCGAATTTAACAACTGCCATTAACAGAGTACGGAGTAAAACGACCACCATTATCTTCATTCCGAGAATCTCTGTCATCGAAAGAAACACTGAGATAATCAATTGTTTGCATCTGAATGTTCATATAAAATACAGGACTCAATTTTTTCCACACGCCAAAGTTGACAACCATCATTCATTCATGACAATCATGTGATCTACCTGCTGTAGTCTACTCGTTTTATGACTCGGGTCGCGAAGAAAATAATTTATGTTAAATGTTTAAAATTTCTGTTTCTTGTAATGAAATGTGAAGATTTCCGACATGTTTGAGATACATAGTTTTCAAGAAAGAAAAAAAAACAATCATACCTGTACCAAGACCACTTTTTTTTCAGGTCTATTTTTGTCTGATTAAAGCGATATGACCTGTTGTAGGTGCAAAATTTTACATTAACATTTTATGTGATATTCTATCTCGTATGTATTCCAAAGAGACCATCTAGTGGTTAGAATAACAAATATATGTGTAAAATTGCAACAATCTTGCCAAATGTAACCTGTAATATCAGTTATTTTTTGTTTGCCATACTTTGAGCATTGCAAATTAACTTTCGATAATTATTTACAAAGATTACCGAGTGACCAATTAACATGTGATAGTTGCAGATAATATATATTCTTTTCTTATTACCCTTTGCGTTTATTTTGGTACGTCATCATTTCATACCCAAATCAGGCAAAGTTGGTCTTTTTCATCGTTTCAAAACATTCATTTCTGAAATTGTCCATGTGCTGGGTATATCGGCCCATCGCATTCTCAACTTTATCATTCTTGACACACATGGTCATAAACTGCCCAACTCCACCAGACATGGCAGCACGATTGTAAAACATGAGGTACGCATACTTTTCACAGTTATATTCTTTTGATTTTCTCAATGTCAGCATTCACGGTAACATTTTGGAAAAGTCTCTTTTAGTGACCTGATATATTTATAGCGAAAGAGTTTATCTCAAAGATCATTGCATACGGAAATACAGCTAGATTTTTTAAAGTATGAGAAAACTTAAATTCTAATAAAACAAATAACTTTGCAAAGAAGATCTTTTACAACGTTTTACTTTTTTGATAATGTATTTGAACATTTGATCATAATCTCGACTATGTGTCGGGGGACAAAATAATCATTGTGGCAGCTTATATTGCTTTAAAAAGGCTTTTAGTCTGAGAGAAATTTGGAAATAATGATATTTCCTACTTGGTTTTTGGTGATATACATGTATCTGCAGGGTTTTCCCTGGGATTTTCAAATGAGGAGTCCATGGACTCCCACAACTACAAAATTAGGAGTCCATTTGGTAATTTAGGAGTCCATTTGCCGTCCACTTCAATAGGACCAGAATTAAACTGAATGTCAAATGTGCACTTTTGTTGATAGTTACTGACATCCCTATAGAGAAAACATCAAGAGTACATGTGGAGCATTTATTTTCTGATCATAATTTAATCATGTCGGGAGAGTGAGTAGTAGTTTTTCCCGCATTCATATGTGAAACAAAACATCAGCACCATTTTTATATGTTACTGTAACACCATCATAATTTCCTGGTTTGTTCTTGAACCCTCAGAGTTCCCTTAATTCAATATATAATTATGGTATACAAACATGTACTACAGATTAAAGGTTTATAAGAAATGAAATAAAATATAATTGTTTTAACTACATTTGAAATCATATGGAAAATTTAAATTAAAAATCTATAAATTGTAATACACTTACATGTTTTAGAAATATAGATGCAAAACTGAAAAGTTACTAAATACATGTAGACTACTAATTGATGCCTCAAATTTATTTATTTGAAAATTATATCTATTTTATCCATTTCAAGTATTAAAGTACTTTATCATATGTAAGATTTACATAAACATTTGTGTAAATAAATCATTTTATATAACTATCATTAGTACCTTCATTATTATTTTTTAATTTGCATAATTCACATGAAAGTCAGGTTTTGTATCCCTTCTTTAATTTATACTTCTGGAAGTACCCATAAAGTGATGAACGATGTTGTCTTGTTGCTTCTAGATCCATATTAGAGGTAAAGATTTCCCTGTTTTATTATAAATAAAAATGATGAATTCAGTTTCTTTGTTTTCTTGTGGAATTGCAATAGAACATAAGAATTAAAAATGGACATAAAAAAGGAAGCAAACTGGTAGAAATTAAGATGCACGCTTGGTTTATTTACCCAAACTATCTCGAAAGACATCAAGTATTTAACGCGTCCACTAGGACGCAATAGATCTTATTTTAGGCGTCATTTAGGATTTTTACACGTAAATATGCAGAATTTTTGCGTCAGGGAAAACCCTGTATCTGTATTTTTCCTTCACCAAAATATCAAGATGGCTACATGTCAGTATAAAACTTGTGTGGAGTGTAGTGAATTAAAATATCTGTGTAGTGGATAATTTCTTCCAAATTATCAATGTCCTTTGTCTTTAAAATGTTGTTACATGTATAGGTCTGTCTACCAAGGTAAAGTGGCACATCCGGATTGAAGCAAAATCCAAAACAACATGGCCTTCTTTCCAGAATTAGGTTGTATAGGTAAAACATATTGCCTTGCACGGACTCCATGCATTACTGAATCTCTAATACTTTTTGACGACAAGTGGCTTGTTACCCCTATGTTACCCCTGTTATGATTAGACTCGTAGTGCTTGTAAACATGTGCCAAATTACCTTCGTAGACCTTTACATGTACTTCTTATCAAAACGGGATGTCAAGAAGGGTTGCTTGGTTAAGATGGCCAGGTAAGCTTCACACATGAGTGATTTTTATTGTTTAAAGTAGCGTAATACACTGTCTAATATTCCAAAATCCAACCAGCTCTGTGATGCAAGTAAGACGTGCATGAACTACATGCATTTCCAAATTAAACGAAAAAGAAAATACATATGTATTGAATTGTTAAATTAATTCCAAATTAAATTTGCTTATTATGACCCATAAATTAAATTAGATATAAAAAAAAACCAAGTTAACAACAAACACATAAATAACAACATATATTTAAATCTGAAATCATTTCTATCAGCAACAGAGACTCTCGCAATGCATGTAATTTAAAAAAATATATATACATGTATATATTTTTAATTTTGCCTTCCTTCATCCTCTCGACATGTATATTGTTGTTGCTGTTTTGCATCATGTATATTTAAAATAGAGGATTATTTTAAGCATTTTCAAAAACTTAATTGATTTGTTTTTCTATGCATTTATAACAATGGAGTTTAAAAAAAAATCAAAATAAAATAACAGAAATGAACAACAGCAACAAGTAAACAATAATATAAATTACATGTAACTGTATCAAGACTTTTTATTTTTTGATATAGTTATACCCACTTTTTTGATATACCCACTTTTTGATATACCCACTTTTCAGATGCATTGTACATGTACATTGTTCCTCAGTAGATTTACAGAAATCATTATTAATTATATTTAATTTTGTGCTAATGGATTATTAAGATTTAGAAGGTTAAAATTTTGGATATATACATGTAAATATAACTAAGCTTTAATTTGTAAAGAATGTTGTTTTAATAATGACTAATTTACTATATTTGATAAGAGACACATAAAACATGTCTCTGATTTAAGAATTGTTTTAAAGGTTACAAAATAAAATTTGACGGTTAAATCAACTATAAATAAAATCACCCATCAGACACAAATGACAAACCCTTTAATACAGTAATAGCACTCATTTACATTGAAAGAAAAGTCTAATAGTTACATGTAGCATCTCTGAGTGAGTGAGTGCTGTACCTCGGGTAAATTACCTGTAGAATGGTAATCAATAAAACAAAGAATAACATCAGGGCTATACCTGTACCCTGAAGGTGTAAAGAAATAACACAGAAAACCACTTGGATTCCCCCACTATCTTCAGGTGATTTGCCCACTGTGTTTTGTGTAAAATCTACAAAACACCTGGGCTGCACTGTAGTTGTAGAAAACTGCTATGTAAATGACACACATAGTCAGTCAAGAAAAAGGTACCTAATGGAACATAAAATCCTAATTTAGGATTTAAAACATCCAGATCTACTACTTTAAAAAAAAATACAAAAAAGTTTGCTCTATCTTAGCATTCCCATATAACTGGACAGGTATTCTGCATACAAGTAAAATAATATTTAATTAAATGGAGACATGTATCACACCTTTTCCAGTGTATGAACTTGTTTTTCTGCTGTTTATTTGGTTGATATGATGTAAAGACAACAATTGTTATGAAAACCTATCATGGTTTTAACCTATAAATAAAAATTTAGAAAGAAATATCAAACCTTAATTAAACAAATAAAAAAAGCATCACCATCACACGGTAATACTGAAATCAGACTAAAAATATAATGTAATGACAAATTTGTAGATAATGATTATAAATTCAGCACATGAAATATTATTTTGCACTTAATTTTACTAAATTTAGTAAATTTCTTAAAAAAACAACAAAACTAGAATTAAAAATGTACCAGTAAATATTAAATTAATTTAAACATTTCATAGTTTTTTATACACACAAAAAGTGGGATCATTTAGATTTGGACTGTTTTGACCAGAATTCATAGAGATATGTACTATCATCACCATTTTTTTTTTTTTTCATTAACATTATTCATACATGTACCATTACAAGTTTACTGAAATTTAGCAAAACATATTTCTTTCTCATTTTATTGATTTTAAACAACAACAGTAAAGCTCAACAGTAATGAAATATCTTTACATGACATAAAACAACAAAACAAGCAAATTAAACAGAACAATGATGAAAAATTTAAGTGAAAAAACGTTAATTTAATAAATAATTTATTGAAAACATTTGAATTTATTCTACTCAACAGATGGCAAGGACCCAAAAAAATAAAGCAACAAGTGCACATCTTGGTTTGTTAAAAGCTAGGTTAGCTAAACTACGCAGAGAGCTGATCGAGCCTAAAGGTGGAGGAGGAGGATCCGGAGAGGGTTTTGATGTGGCTAAAACAGGTGATGCCAGAATCGGATTTGTAGGTAAGACGGGTGCAGGTGAAAACTAAAAGTGTTCATCTATTCTATTTTAAAATGTTTTGGATAACGAAAAATAGTATATATGCTATTTACAAGTTATTTGCTCTTCCATTTCGGAGATATCTTTAAATGGTTGTCTTAAACCTTTCATCTCACAGTACATGTATCTGATAGCTGATGGTTTCTTCCCTGGGTACATTGTAACCAGGTTCTCTAATCCACCATTGAAAACTGACCACCACTGTACACAGGGCCCTACAACAGTTTTAAAATTTCTCTCCAATTGGCCAGTAAACATAAAAATTTTGTCACCACCAGATACTTTTACTGGGCACTATTTTTTTACATACTGTTTTTTTTAAAGATCATCATTTTTCCTAATACAATGAAATATATAAAAATGATGATTAGATTTACAGATATTTATTGAAACATTTAGTATCATCAGTGCAGTTCAGGAGTAGGCCTAATGGTTTAAACTTTGTGAATGACATTTCTTCTTTTGCAATTGCATATATTCAGTAATGAATTTTATTATTAATTCCAGTCCAATCTATTCTGATTGTTTTTCAAATATTTGTTGACCCCTCCCCCCCCCAACTGCAAAGGACTAAGAGCTGTCAGAGTGTGTAGAAATAACTTGAAAAGTAGCCTACACTTTTCATGTTTGTTATTACACATTATCGTTTCTTTTTTTTATATTTATTTGTCACAGTAAGAAAGTCTGGTTAACCATGAGAGCTGGAAATTTTATCTGTAAGTTAAAATCAAGAGCCAAGTCCAAGTAATTTCTGTGGAAATGCTGGGTAAAATTAGAGAATTGTATATGCCCCAGCTGGAACATATAAAATTCTCCGATTTTACCTAGCGTTTCCACAGAAATTAAAGTCCAACAATCGGGTGCTTGACTCTAGTTCATAACTTACAACTACAAATAAAATTTCCAGCTCCTATGGTTTTACCAGCCAAATCTGAAGCAGCGTTACTGAAATATTTACAAAAATATAAATTGTGTATCATCACCGTAATTCATATACTAGCCTGGAAAACTCCTTTTAAAAAAGGACGTTAATTTGCATTGTCTGCTCATGCTTTCGAAAAAGACTAGAGGAAAAAATGGTCACAAGCTGGCCACTGACTTGGGAAAAACACTTGCTAACAAAATAGTTACATTTTCGAGTGATTTGGTTGCATTATAGAGCCTTAATTATTGAATGTGGTATAAAACACTCTTTAAAATAAAAAAAAATTAGAAAAAGAAGGCCACTAAGATATAGCTAGGAAAGTACATTGAATCTAACAATTTGTCTTTGTGACACGCTTTTAATTTTTAAAAAATAATAATATGTACTGTAATTGTTTCCTGTTTCATCAGTTAAAATTATAAATATTTTTTCTTTAATGTCTAGAAGTAGTTGGTTGGAAACGAATCTGGAAGTCTGGATTTTTCAATTGAGGAAAGATCTTTTGGTTATTGGTACTTGATTTCAATACTTACAATTATTCGCATGATTTATTTCCAGGATTTCCATCTGTAGGAAAGTCTACATTACTTAGTAATCTCGCCGGTGTATATTCTGAAGTGGCTGCATATGAATTTACAACCCTTACAACAGTTCCAGGTGTGATTAGATATAAAGGGGCTAAAGTACAGGTGAGAAAATTTATTTCCTCTTGGTCAAGTTGATCATGGTCTAGTGGTCCAATCTATATCCATATTAAGTCACTTAAACTTGTTCTGATGAACATGTGACCTTGTGATCTGGGTGACACTGTTTTTATACTGTATGTTTGTATTATGTCTACTTTAATTTAATGAAATTGACAGTCATCTCTTTGGGAAGGTAATTTATATAACCGTAATCTCTCAGGACAGATGTTTTTTTACCCGGGCACATCACCAAAGATGATAGCCAGCTATAACTATCATCGAGTTGTGCGCAATCCACTTTTTGCACATATTTTGGTCTCTGTGTTACCATCACAATTGTTAAGCTGGGTGCACAAAATGATGTAGGTCATGTCAATAAATAGTTATGAAATTATGGATACAGAATTTCATCTTATCATATAGTTTGTATCTTTCTGCCTATGAAGAGCCAGATAGAGCTTGACAGAATGCGGGGTATCACTTATTTCCCTTTGGTGGCCATATCGTATGGCAGCAAATATATTTTTCCTTAATAAATCAACCAAAGTAAATGAAGTATTTCTTTGTATGAATAGTTTGAAAAATTTGTTTTTGGACAGAAAGATCTTCTTTAATCTAAACAGCTAATTTTGGTAAAAGTTATGATGTCTCCTTTTACTGATATTATTTAATCCAATTGGATGCTTAAAGAAGAAAATTTATCATACTGACCCACAATATGTAGGGAAGATGGTTTTCCATAATCACGCCAAAAAAAACATTGAATTAGGCTTCAAAAAGGGAATCACACTTTAAAAAAATGGAAAGTGATGGAATCATGCAAGATTTGCATTTTTCGTATGTGAAAACAACACAATTTCCCCTAAAGTTCAAAATAATATATATCTATATCTACCATTGTAATAAAAATTTAAGTATCTGTATTTCTTTATCATAAATGTAGTTATCGTAGAAGGTGAAAGAATTTGAGTGTTGGTGTATTCATGATAAATTATCAGTTTCATTAAAGAATTATTGTTTTTCATTGAATGTTTTTGCTGTCCCTGTTGTTTATTAGTGATTTCTTACTAAAACAATGCATAATATACACAAATCACAGAAAAAACGGAATTGACATAATGCAAAAATGGAATTCAGTTGAAAAAAAAATGGAAAATCATCTTCCCTAGATATGGCTGTCAAAGAGGAATAACTCTCATAAAATACCTCTAACTGCGACACATCTATATATTGTTTTGTTTGTTTATTGTTGTTTAACGTCCCACTCGAGAATATTTCACTCATATGGAGACGTCGCCAAATGCCGGTGAAGGGCTTCAAATTTTGGCCTATGCTCGGCACTTACGGCCATTGAGCAGTTTTCTTTAACGTGCCGACACCTACTGTGATACGGGACCTCCAGCTTTTACTGTCTCATCCGAAAGACAGGAAACCAACCTGTCGCCGGCGGGACTCGAACTCACGACCTCACGATCCAGAGTCGAGCACGCTACCGACTGAGCCAGGCCGGCTCCACATCTATATATGTTGGTGGGTAAAAATTATAGGTGGAAAAAGCTATTCTGCTTAAAATCACATGAATAAAGATATTTAACGAGTAAAATGTGTCTGATATGTTGTTATTTGATAGATTAAAACAACAATTGTTTTAACATGTCATTTGGTGATAAAAATCTAATTTTTAAATATGCTAAATTAGAAATAATCAACGAGTAGAACTTGTAGTCAATACGACTGAAATGTACCTTTCTTAAAGCTCTTTTTAACCTGAAAACGTAACACTATTTTGAAATTTGGTATATAAAATATTAAAGTATTTATCTTCAAATGGTGTAACTCTCAAAAGATATAATTAAAGTTAATTATTAGAACAAGGACACATTTTACATGGTGTTGTGTTAAAACTTGTAGGCATGACAACAATAGTCTCTCAGGACAGGTGATTTTATATTACAGTAGTCTCTCAGGACAGGTGATTTTATATTACAGTAGTCTCTAAGGACAGGTGATTTTATATTACAGTAGTCTCTAAGGACAGGTGATTTTATATAACAGTAGTCTCTAAGGACAGGTGATTTTATATAACAGTAGTCTCTCAGGACAGGTGATTTTATATTACAGTAGTCTCTCAGGACAGGTGATTTTATATTACAGTAGTCTCTAAGGACATATTACAGTAGTCTCTAAGGACAGGTGATTTTATATTACAGTAGTCTCTAAGGACAGGTGATTTTATATAACAGTAGTCTCTAAGGACAGGTGATTTTATATAACAGTAGTCTCTAAAGACAGGTGGTTTTATATAACAGTAGTCTCTAAGAACAGGTGATTTTATATAACAGTAGTCTCTCAGGACAGGTGATTTTATATTACAGTAGTCTCTAAGGACAGGTGATTTTATATTACAGTAGTCTCTAGGGACAGGTGATTTTATATAACAGTAGTCTCTAAGGACAGGTGATTTTATATAACAGTAGTCTCTAAGGACAGGTGATTTTATATAACAGTAGTCTCTAAAGACAGGTGGTTTTATATAACAGTAGTCTCTAAGAACAGGTGATTTTATATAACAGTAGTCTCTAAGGACAGGTGATTTTATATAACAGTAGTCTCTAAGGACAGGTGATTTTATATAACAGTAGTCTCTAAGGACAGGTGATTTTATATAACAGTAGTCTCTCAAGAGAGGTGATTTTATATAACAGTAGTCTCTAAGGACAGGTGATTTTATATAACAATAGTCTCTAAGGACAGGTGATTTTATATAACAGTAGTCTCTAAGAACAGGTGATTTTATATAACAGTAGTCTCTAAGGACAGGTGATTTTATATAACAGTGTCTCTAAGGACAGGTGATTTTATATAACAGTAGTCTCTAAGGACAGGTGATTTTTATATAACAGTAGTCTCTAAAGACAGGTGATTTATATAACAGTAGTCTCTAAGAACAGGTGATTTTATATAACAGTAGTCTCTAAGGACAGGTGATTTTATATAATAGTACTCTCTAAGGACAGGTGATTTTATATAACAGTAGTCTCTCAGGACAGGTGATTTTATATAACAGTAGTCTGTAAGGACAGGTGATTTTATATAACAGTAGTCTCTAAGGACAGGTGATTTTATATAACAGTAGTCTCTAAGGACAGGTGATTTTATATAACAGTAGTCTCTAAGGACAGGTGATTTTATATAACAGTAGTCTCTAAGGACAGGTGATTTTATATAACAGTAGTCTCTAGGGACAGGTGATTTTATATAACAGTAGTCTCTAAGAACAGGTGATTTTATATAACAGTAGTCTGTAAGGACAGGTGATTTTATATAACAGTAGTCTCTAAGGACAGGTGATTTTATATAACAGTAGTCTCTAAGGACAGGTGATTTTATATTCAGTAGTCTCTAAGGACAGGTGCTTTTATATAACAGTAGTCTCTAAGGACAGGTGATTTTATATAACAGTAGTCTCTCAGGACATGTGATTTTATATTACAGTAGTCTCTCAGGACAGTTGATTTTATATAACAGTAGTCTCTAAGGACAGGTGATTTTATATAACAATAGTCTCTAAGGACAGGTGCTTTTATATAACAGTAGTCTCTAAGGACAGGTGATTTTATATTACAGTAGTCTCTAAGGACAGGTGATTTTATATTACAGTAGTCTCTCAGGACAGTTGATTTTATATGACAGTAGTCTCTAAGGACAGGTGATTTTATATAACAGTAGTGTCTAAGGACAGGTGATTTTATATAACAGTAGTCTCTAAGGACAGGTGCTTTTATATAACAGTAGTCTCTAAGGACAGGTGATTTTATATAACAGTAGTCTCTAAGAACAGGTGATTTTATATAATAGTACTCTCTAAGGACAGGTGATTTTATATAACAGTAGTCTCTCAGGACAGGTGATTTTATATAACAGTAGTCTCTAAGGACAGGTGATTTTATATAACAGTAGTCTCTAAGGACAGGTGATTTTATATAACAGTAGTCTCTAAGGACAGGTGATTTTATATAACAGTAGTCTCTAAGGACAGGTGATTTTTATTTAACAGTAGTCTCTAAGGACAGGTGCTTTTATATAACAGTAGTCTCTAAGGACAAGTAGTCTCTCTGGACAGGTGATTTTATATTACAGTAGTCTCTCAGGACAGTTGATTTTATATAACAGTAGTCTCTAAGGACAGGTGATTTTATATAACAATAGTCGCTAAGGACAGGTGCTTTTATATAACAGTAGTCTCTAAGGACAGGTGATTTTATATTACAGTAGTCTCTCAGGACAGGTGATTTTATATTACAGTAGTCTCTCAGGACAGTTGATTTTATATAACAGTAGTCTCTAAGGACAGGTGATTTTATATAACAGTAGTCTCTAAGGACAGGTGATTTTATATAACAGTAGTCTCTAAGGACAGATGATTTTATATAACAGTAGTCTCTAAGGACAGGTGATTTTATATAACAGTAGTCTCTAAGAACAGGTGATTTTATATAACAGTAGTCTCTAAGGACAGGTGATTTTATATAACAGTAGTCTCTAAGACAGGTGATTTTATATAACAGTAGTCTCTCAGGACAGGTGATTTCATATAACAGTAGTCTCTAAGGACAGGTGATTTTATATAACAGTAGTCTCTAAGGACAGGTGATTTTATATAACAGTAGTCTCTAAGGACAGGTGCTTTTATATAACAGTAGTCTCTAGGGACAGGTGATTTTATATAACAGTAGTCTCTAAGAACAGGTCATTTTATATAACAGTAGTCTCTAAGGACAGTTGATTTTATATAACAGTAGTCTCTAAGGACAGGTGATTTTATATAACAGTAGTCTCTCAGGACAGGTGATTTTATATAACAGTAGTCTCTAAGGACAGGTGATTTTATATAACAGTAGTCTCTCAGGACAGGTGATTTTATATAACAGTAGTCTCTAAGGACAGGTGATTTTATATAACAGTAGTCTCTAAGGACAGGTGATTTTATATAACAGTAGTCTCTAAGGACAGGTGATTTTATATAACAGTAGTCTCTAAAGACAGGTGATTTTATATAACAGTAGTCTCTAAGAACAGGTGATTTTATATAACAGTAGTCTCTAAGGACAGGTGATTTTATATAACAGTAGTCTCTAAGGACAGGTGATTTTATATAACAGTAGTCTCTCAGGACAGGTGATTTCATATAACAGTAGTCTCTAAGGACAGGTGATTTTATATAACAGTAGTCTCTCAGGACAGCTGATTTTATATAACAGTAGTCTCTAAGGACAGGTGATTTTATATAACAGTAGTCTCTCAAGAGAGGTGATTTTATATAACAATAGTCTCTAAGGACAGGTGATTTTATATAACAGTAGTCTCTAGGGACAGGTGATTTTATATAACAGTAGTCTCTCAGGACAGGTGATTTTATATAACAGTAGTCTCTAAGGACAGGTGCTTTTATATAACAGTAGTCTCTAGGGACAGGTGATTTTATATAACAGTAGTCTCTAAGGACAGGTGATTTTATATAACAGTAGTCTCTAAGGACAGGTGATTTTATATAACAGTAGTCTCTAAAGACAGGTGATTTTATATTACAGTAGTCTCTCAGGACAGGTGCTTTTATATAACCGTAGTCTCTCAGGACAGGTGATTTTATATAACAGTAGTCTCTAAGGACAGGTGCTTTTATATAACAGTAGTCTCTAAGGACAGGTGATTTTATATAACAGTAGTCTCTAAGGACAGGTGATTTTATATAACAGTAGTCTCTAAGGACAGGTGATTTTATATAACAGTAGTCTCTCAAGAGAGGTGATTTTATATAACAGTAGTCTCTAAGGACAGGTGATTTTATATAACAGTAGTCTCTAGGGACAGGTGATTTTATATAACAGTAGTCTCTCAAGAGAGGTGATTTTATATAACAGTAGTCTCTAAGAACAGGTGATTTTATATAACAGTAGTCTCTAAGGACAGGTGATTTTATATAACAGTAGTCTCTCAAGAGAGGTGATTTTATATAACAGTAGTCTCTAAGGACAGGTGATTTTATATAACAGTAGTCTCTAAGAACAGGTGATTTTATATAACAGTAGTCTCTAAGGACAGGTGATTTTATATAACAGTAGTCTCTAAGGACAGGTGCTTTTATATAACAGTAGTCCCTAAGGACAGGTGATTTTATGTAACAGTAGTCTCTAAGGACAGGTGCTTTTATATAACAGTAGTCTCTAAGGACAGGTGATTTTATATAACAGTAGTCTCTAGGGACAGGTGATTTTATATTACAGTAGTCTCTCAGGACAGTTGATTTTATATAACAATAGTCTCTAAGGACAGGTGATTTTATATAACAGTAGTTTCTAAGGACAGGTGATCTTATATAACAATAGTCTCTAAGGACAGGTGATTTTATATAACAGTAGTCTCTCAGGACAGGTGATTTTATATAACAGTAGTCTCTAAGGACAGGTGATTTTTATATAACAGTAGTCTCTAAAGACAGGTGATTTTATATAACAGTAGTCTGTAAGAACAGGTGATTTTATATAACAGTAGTCTCTAAGGACAGGTGATTTTATATAACAGTAGTCTCTAAGGACAGGTGCTTTTATATAACAGTAGTCTCTAGGGACAGGTGATTTTATATAACAGTAGTCTCTAAGGACAGGTGATTTTATATAACAGTAGTCTCTAAGGACAGGTGACAGGTAACAGTCTCTAAAGACAGGTGATTTTATATAACAGTAGTCTCTAAAGACAGGTGATTTTATATAACAGTAGTCTCTAAGGACAGGTGATTTTATATAACAGTAGTCTCTAAGGACAGGTGATTTTATATAACAGTAGTCTCTAAAGACAGGTGATTTTATATTACAGTAGTCTCTCAGGACAGGTGTACAGTAGTCTCTCAGGACAGGTGATTTTATATAACCGTAGTCTCTCAGGACAGGTGATTTTATATAACAGTAGTCTCTAAGGACAGTTGATTTTGTATAACAGTAGTCTCTCACATCAGGGAATTTCATAAGACAATCTTTAAGGACAGGTGATCATTTATGATATCAAAATATATTGTTTCTCTGTTTATATTACAGTAGTCTCTCAGGACAGGTGCTTTTATATAACCGTAGTCTTTCAGGACAGGTGATTTTATATAACGGTAGTCTCTAAGGACAGGTGATTTTATATAACAGTAGTCTCTAAGGACAGGTGATTTTATATAACAGTAGTCTCTCAGGGCAGATGATTTTATATAACCGTAGTCTCTAAGGACAGGTGATTTTATATAACAGTAGTCTCTAGGGACAGGTGATTTTATATAACAGTAGTCTCTAAGAACAGGTGATTTTATATAACAGTAGTCTCTAAGGACAGGTGATTTTATATAACAGTAGTCTCTAAGGACAGGTGATTTTATATAACAGTAGTCCCAACAGGTGATTTTATGTAACAGTAGTCTCTAAGGACAGGTGCTTTTATATAACAGTAGTCTCTAAGGACAGGTGATTTTATATAACAGTAGTCTCTCAGGACAGGTGATTTTATATTACAGTAGTCTCTCAGGACAGGTGATTTTATATAACAATAGTATCTAAGGACAGGTGATTTTATATAACAGTAGTCTCTAAGGACAGGTGATTTTATATTACAGTAGTCTCTAAGGACAGGTGATTTTATGTAACAGTAGTCTCTAAGGACAGGTGCTTTTATATAACAGTAGTCTCTAAGGACAGGTGATTTAATAACAGTAGTCTCTCAGGACAGGTGATTTTATATTACAGTGTCTCTCAGGACAGGTGATTTTATATAACAATAGTCTTAAGGACAGGTGATTTTTTAACAGTAGTCTCTAAGGACAGGTGATTTTATATAACAGTAGTCTCTAAGGACAGGTGATTTTATATAACAGTAGTCTCTAAGGACAGGTGATTTTATATAACAGTCTCTCAGGACAGGTGATTTTATATAACAGTAGTCTCTAAGGACAGATGATTTTATATAACAGTAGTCTCTAAAGACAGGTGATTTTATATAACAGTAGTCTCTAAGAACAGGTGATTTTATATAACGGTAGTCTCTAAGGACATGATTTTATATAACAGTAGTCTCTAAGGACAGGTGATTTTATATAACAGTAGTCTCTCAGGACAGGTGATTTTATATAACAGTAGTCTCTAAGGACAGGTGATTTTATATAACAGTAGTTTCTAAGGACAGTTGATTTTATATAACAGTAGTCTCTAAAGACAGGTGATTTTATATTTTATAGTAGTCTCTCAACAGGTGCTTTTATATAACCGTAGTCTCTCAGGAGTGATTTTATATAACAGTAGTTTAAGGACAGGTGCTTTTATATAACAGTAGTCTCTAGGGACAGGTGATTTTATATAACAGTAGTCTCTAAGGACAGGTGATTTTATATAACAGTAGTCTCTAAGGACAGGTGCTTTTATATAACAGTAGTTTCTAAGGACAGGTGATTTTATATAACAGTAGTCTCTAAAGACAGGTGATTTTATATTACAGTAGTCCCTCAGGACAGGTGCTTTTATATAACCGTAGTCTCTCAGGACAGGTGATTTTATATAACAGTAGTCTCTCAGAACAGGTGATTTTATATAACAGTAGTCTCTAAGGACAGGTGATTTTATATAACAGTAGTCTCTCAGGACAGGTGATTTTGTATAACAGTAGTCTCTAAGGACAGGTGATTTTATATAACAGTAGTCTCTCAGGACAGGTGCTTTTGTATAACAGTAGTCTCTCACATCAGGAAATTTCATAAGACAATCTTTAAGGACAGGTGATCATTTATGATATGAAAACATATTGTTTCTCTGTTTATTTATATTGTTTAATTTTCTGTTCAGTTACTAGATTTACCTGGAATCATAGAAGGTGCCAAAGATGGTAAAGGTAGAGGAAAACAGGTCATAGCAGGTAAGTATTTAGTTACATATTTGTAAAATCATTTATTCCCTACCAGTTCCCGGGGAATTATAATTTTGTGTTGTGTCCTTTCTTTCGTCCATCCATCCTTGCTTTTTCTTAGCCATGTTTGCCTCATTTCTTCATCTAGGATTCCCATATTTGGTTCAATTTGTATAACTAAAGAAGACAAGAGTTATAGATTTTTAGCTGAATCAAAGAAATGGAGGTTATAGTTTTGGGGCAATAGTGAAATATGAAACTTTTTGGGGAAAAATTCAAATTTTGACATGTTTTGTGACTTAAACTTTTATTCATGAAAATCAAATGTTAAAGTTTCGGGATAAATGTTGGAAATCACTATAAATCATTCAGTATGTGTAGTAGGAGGCTGATATTTGGTATGAAGGACTCTTTGGGGGTAAAGTATCAATTAGTGGAGTGAAATTTAAAACATATTTTGAGTAAATTCAAATTTTGACATGTTTTGTGACTCTAGGTCAGACTTCAAAGTACCAAATGAAAGCTCTGACCATAAGAAATCTATATGTGAAATATCAAAGCCCTATCCCTCATGGTTTAAAAGATATAGCCAAGGTTAAAGTTTTTGAAAAGTAGGTCAAAGGTCAAGGTCATTAGGTCAAAAGTCTAATGAAAGATCTCGTCATAAGGAATCTATATGTGAAATATCAGAGCCCTATCTCTTGTGGTTAAAAAGTTATAGGCCAGGTCAAAGTTTTGTCTACAGACACCGACGACACTGGGGGTTTCGAATTAGCTCTCCAGACATTTCATCCCAATGACCTAAATATTGAAATTCTACCACCCTTAGTTTTAGAGTTATTCCTATCATTGGTTATATTTGAATGAGTCATATCTATTTTATATTCACACTCACCGTATTTGACACGGACAAACATTCTTGGTAGATAGGTGTATTTGTCAGTTGACAAGCCAGAGAGAGGGGGACTGTTGGCTCTCTGATTTAACCTTGTTAAATTATGGAAGTTATCATTGATATCCCCCTATAGTTTGCTTGTTAACACCCTTAAATCAGATCAATGGTCATGTGAGTGAGGAATGGTATGATAAAGAATCAGTGCATCTTGAACATTCAAGCTGTCAAAATAGGCCTTTTATCACATTGCAGCAAATAAATGGGAAGTGTATATCAACTTGTCTTTGTCATAGTGTATGTTGATCTCTGTACATAGGGAGATGGGGGTGTCTTTGTTCCCACTGGCCATGGAAAAAGTATAACACATACACCTCATGGCACGGTTGTACAACAATGGTGTTGTGTATTGTCACAGTGTATGTTGATCTCTGTGCATAGGGAAATGGGGGTGTCTTTGTTCCCACTGGACATGGAAAAAGTATAAAACTCATGGCATGGTTGTACAACAATGGTGTTGTGTATTGTCAGAAAATAAAAATGCCTGTTGACCTATATGATGGAATTTAAACTTAATTTTAACATACTGTAACTTTTGAGCACTTTCCTGTAAAATGTTTCATACTCACTGATTAATGGTTTGCCATAGAAACACATGTATACTAGTGTTGGGGGTCAATCAAGTCTGACATTTTAAACTAGGTATTTAGATATAAAGCATCTAAATTTCTTCAGGTAACAATCTTTAGCCACAGGTAAGCAATTATTTTGTTTAGTTACAATAATCAGAATTTATATTTTTGTTTACAATTAACAGTGGCTCGAACTTGTTCATTGATATTCATCGTGCTGGATGTGCTCAAACCACTTCAACATAAAAAGCAGTTAGAATATGAATTAGAAGGATTTGGAATTCGGCTAAACAAAGATCCACCAAATATAGGCTTCAGACGAAAAGAAAAAGGTGGCATCAACTTACAAACAATAGTAAGTATGAAGTGATATTATGATAAAATAAGTATACATGTGTTTAAGTCACAGTATACAGTTAAGTCATAATATACAGTTAATTCACATTATACGGTTAAGTCACATTATACAGTTAATTCACATTATACGGTTAAGTCACAGTATACAATTAAGTCACAATATACAGTTAAGTCACATTATACAGTTAAGTCACAGTATACAGTTAAGTCACATTATACAGTTAAGTCACAGTATACAGTTAAGTCACAGTATACAGTTAAGTCACATTATGCAGTTAAGTCACATTATACGGTTAAGTCACAGTATACAGTTAAGTCACAGTATACAGTTAAGTCACATTATGCAGTTAATTCACATTATACGGTTAAGTCACAGTATACAATTAAGTCACAATATACAGTTAAGTCACATTATACAGTTAAGTCACAGTATACAGTTAAGTCACATTATACAGTTAAGTCACAGTATACAGTTAAGTCACATTATACAGTTAAGTCACAGTATACAGTTATATCACATTATACAGTTAAGTCACAGTATACAGTTAAGTCACAGTATACATACAGTTAAGTCACTTTATACAGTTAAGTCACAGTATACAGTAAAGTCACAATATACAGTTAAGTCACATTATACAGTTAAGTCACAGTATACAGTTTAGTCACAGTATACAGTTAAGTCACAGTATACAGTTAAGTCACAGTATACAGTTAAGTCACATTATACAGTTAAGTCACAATATACAGTTAAGTCACAATATACAGTTTAGTCACAATATACATTAAGTCACAGTATACAGTTAAGTCACAGTATACAGTTAAGTCACAATATACAGTTAAGTCACAATATACAGTTAAGTCACAATATACAGTTAAGTCACAGTATACAGTTGTCACAATATACAGTTAAATCACAATATACAGTTAAGTCACAGTATACAGTCAAGTCACAATATACAGACAAGTCACAATATACAGACAAGTCAAAATATACAGACAAGTCACATTATACAGTTAAGTCACATTATACAGTTAAGTCACAATAAACAGTTAAGTCACATTATACAGTTAAGTCACAATATACAGTCAAGTCACAATATACAGTCAAGTCACAATATACAGTCAAGTCACATTATACAGTTAAGTCACAATATACAGTTAAGTCACAGTATACAGTTAAGTCACAGTATACAGTTAAGTCAGTTGTGTTAAAGTAACAGTATGTGTTTGTCACATTTATACATTTAACTCACAGTATACATTAAAGTAACAATACATTTAAGTCACAGGATGTGTGTAAGTAAACAGTATGCATTTAAGTAAACAGTATGCATTTAAGTAAACAGTATGCATTTAAGTCACAGTATGTGTTTAAGTAAATAGTATACATTGAAGTCACATGATGTATGTTTAAGTAACAGTATACATTAAAGTTGGTAAATACATTTAAGTCATTTTATACATATAAGTCACAGTATACATATACATTTAAGTCACATTAGACATTTGAGTCACAGTATACATATATATTTAAGTCACTGTATACGTTTAAGTCATAGTATGTGTTTAAGTAAGTCTACATTTAAGTCACATTATACATTTAAGTCACATACATTTAAGTCACATATATTTAAGTCATATTATACATTTAAGTCACAGTATATATTTAAGTCATATTATGCATTTAATTCAGATGTGTTTAAGAAACAGCATGTTTTTAAAGGATGCTTTGATTATTCTTGTTTTATGACACATCATGTACTCAAGTAATATACAGTCAAAATTGCATTAAAGACCACCTCTGTATAAAAAGCACCTGCCTGTATAGGCCATTAAAACATAACCTTTGTTAACTTTTTTCTAATGAATAAACCTGTCTATAACAGCTACTTTTGCCTATTCCCTTGAGATGCCTATATATACAACAGCTACTTTTGCCTATTCCCTTGAGATGCCTCTATATACAACAGCTACTTTTGCCTATTCCCTCGAGATGCCTCTATATACAACAGCTACTTTTGCCTATTCCCTCGAGATGCCTCTATATACAACAGCTACTTTTGCCTATTCCCCTCGAGATGCCTCTATATACAACAGCTACTTTTGCCTATTCCCTCGAGATGCCTCTATATACAACAGCTACTTTTGCCTATTCCCTCGAGATGCCTCTATATACAACAGCTACTTTTGCCTATTCCCTCGAGATGCCTCTATATACAACAGCTACTTTTGCCTATTCCCTCGAGATGCCTCTATATACAACAGCTACTTTTGCCTATTCCCTCGAGATGCCTCTATATACAACAGCTACTTTTGCCTATTCCCTCGAGATGCCTCTATATACAACAGCTACTTTTGCCTATTCCCTCGAGATGCCTCTATATACAACAGCTACTTTTGCCTATTCCCTCGAGATGCCTCTATATACAACAGCTACTTTTGCCTATTCCCTCGAGATGCCTCTATATACAACAGCTACTTTTGCCTATTCCCTCGAGATGCCTCTATATACAACAGCTACTTTTGCCTATTCCCTCGAGATGCCTCTATATACAACAGCTACTTTTGCCTATTCCCTCGAGATGCCTCTATATACAACAGCTACTTTTGCCTATTCCCTCGAGATGCCTCTATATACAACAGCTACTTTTGCCTATTCCCTTGAGATGCCTATATATACAACAGCTACTTTTGCCTATTCCCTTAAGATGCCTCTATATACAAATTTGACTGTGTTTATAGACAGAATTTGAATTGAGTAAATATTTGGCTTGCACCAGAGAGTGAGTGCTTTTTTATCATTTTTCGAACCGTGTTATTATTCAGTGAAAGGAAATGTGACTTAAAGCTGTTTGCTTTAAAAGAAACATATTTGTTAGAAAAAATAATTAAAGTGTAAAAAATGAATTTTTTTTATCTTCAACAGGTGCCTCAGTCGGAACTAGATCTTGATTTAGTGAAGACAATTTTGGGAGAATACAAAATTCACAATGCAGATATTGTTCTCCGATCTGATTGTACCACGGAGGATTTGATAGATGTTGTTGAAGGCAACAGGGTCTACATTCCTTGCATTTATATTTTGAATAAAATTGACCAGATTTCCATTGAGGTAATGTTTATACATCATTAACATCAATGTTTTTATTTTTAAATTTTGTGAATGCATTGGTCATGATTATTGTTAAAATTTTGAGCCTATATAGAAGAAGTCTGTCAATAATTTTCAGTCAAAATTTTATAAAAATTTGTTTGAATGTGTATCTGGATATATATACATTGTCTTTGTATGATATTCCTGTTTTCCCCGTGCACCCCAAAATTTATGCAAAAGCTTTATTATGTAGTACAGATCTACTTTCTTTGAACAATGACCCTCAGAAATGGTGGGGTTATAACTGGGGTCCGGATTTAAATGATGGAAAAATAATTACAAGAAAAAAGTACACCTTTCTCAAAGTAGCAATGTTATTACAATGTCAAGGGTTCAAAATTCAAACAAGTCCGGGGCATGGCACCGTAAAACTTAAGAATTACTTAAGTCTAAAAATTTCTGGTCTAGGTTAATTTGGGTTCAGACTTGACATTTAGAAATACCTAAAGTCCAAGGGACTTGTCTCATCTGCATGCGTTTATAATTTTACAGTATTACTTATTAACAAAATTCAGCATGAATTTTCACATTTCACATTTGTACATTTCTCTATCATTTGTTCATTTTTACAGGAGCTCGACATTATTTATAAAGTTCCCCACTGTGTACCTATATCTGCACATCATAAATGGAATTTTGATGACTTGTTGGAGAAAATGTGGGAATACCTTCAACTTGTTCGATTGTGAGTGGAAAGTATATAATTTAAAATTTGATTTTTGTCTTCTTGTCCAATCAAAGTAAGAGTTATTCCCCATGAGTCAGTTTTATATCCCTGTGTAATGATTTTGTGTGAAAGTTCGCTAGTTTTCTTGTGGAAGGTCTCTTTCTGGGCACAATGTAACCTACCAGGTATTCTCTTCCACAAATTAAAAGTTGGCTGCCACCATGTAAAGGAGCATGTTATAAAGCACTATTTAAACAAATAGACAAGTATACACATTGAAAAGGAAATTGGTGAAATGATTGTCTCATATTTTCTTACAGATATACCAAGCCTAAAGGTCAGTTACCAGACTACACAGCACCTGTTGTTTTGAAACGAGGAAAAAGTACGGTAGAAGACTTCTGTAACAAACTTCATAGAAGTATTATCAAAGAATTTAAATAGTGAGTAAACTATTAGAAACATTCAGTAGTTTAAGTACTAGTAAATAGACCAAGCCAACATTATAAAAAAAAAAAATAATTGTTGTTACTCACCCAACCCAAAGTTATTTTTAGGCAGTTTTGGCGACCTTTTTGCCTTATAGAAAATTCTTAAATTTTGTCCAATTCATATTCAAATATAAAAATCAATTTTATGTATTCAAAATTAAAAAGAAAATTTAAAAAATATATATTCACAGACAGTTTGGCCACATCAAACAAAATTTAATGAAGAGTATTTAGGTATTGAATTTTTATTTTGTATTTTCAGAGATTTTCCACCCTATCATATAGGATTGAAATAAGGTCATTATTTTGCTCAATATCCCTCAAACAAATGTTGTTCTTATGGATATTTTCTTAGCTGCATTTGAAGTGTTCAAATTTAGACTTATGCTCTAGGCCTTCACTCAAATAGGAACGTCTCTCTTTAACATACAACACCCTTCCATAATACAGAACCTCTGATTGTTCAAGATGTTGTAAGAAGATGCTATTTGCTTTTGGTAAAATTATTTTATTAATTATAAAAGAACAAGTGTAAAAGTAATTAGAATTGAATCATCAAAATTATTTACAAATTTGAAACTCTGTCAAAATGTTTATTTTGTCCATTTTCAAGCGCATTGGTTTGGGGGTCGTCTGTAAAACATCAGCCACAAAAAGTCGGAAAAGACCATCCTGTCAATGACGAAGATGTTGTACAAGTAGTGAAAAAGTAAGTTATCCTTTCTTAATTGTTCTGTACTTACATAGGATATGTCTTTTTTCTATTCAGGGAAAATATTTTGTTCTTTCTGACTTTCAATTGACTGAACAGTTTTATGTGCCTGTTGTTTTCTCTAAAGACTTTACAAAATTAAAAAAAAAAACTAGAGCTTTTTGCTTAGGCAAAAAAAGGTCATCCAACCAAAGCTGGAGCTAAAACTTTGATACAGCTTCTAGTGACCTATTGAGCATAGTTCAAAAGCTATCAACATGATACCAATTACAGATCCCTTAAGACAAATCTATGGATTTTCAGCTATTTAGGTGCCTGTTGTTCTCTCTGAAGACTTTACAAATTTAAAAAAAAAACTAGAGCTTTTTGCTTAGGCAAAAAAGGGGTCATCCAACCAAAGCTGGAGCTAAAACTTTGATACAGCTTCTAGTGACCTATTGAGCATAGTTCAAAAGCTATCAACATGATACTAATTACAGATCCCTTAAGACAAATCTATGGATTTTCAGCTTTTTAGAACCAAAATTTTTGAAATTGTTTTGTGATCTTGACCTTTGATTTGATGACCTTGAAACTTTGCACAAATATTCTTCAGCACTACGAGTCTACAACACTAACCTATATATAAATGTTCAGTAGTTTTTGAGCTATATTGAGTTAAAAACTTTTAATTGAGCTGTAATTGTGACCTTTGATCTGATGACCCTGAAACTTAACACAAATATATTTTTCTGCACATATATATAAATGTTTTATAGTTTTTGAGTTATTCTAAGTTGAAATTCAAACGAAGCTGTTACCTTGACCTTTGATCTGATGACCTTGAAACTTCACACAAAATTTCTTTAGCACATTTTCTACAGATCTTCAACACTAATCTATATATGAAAGTTCTATAGATTTCTAGTAATGTTGAATTAAAAATTTCAAATTGAGCTGTAGCCTTGACCTTTGATCCAATGACCTTGAAACTTCACACAAATATTTTTCTGCACCTTGCTTACAAATATTCAACACTAACCTATAGTTATAACCAAAAGTTATATAGTTTTTGAGTTGAAAATTGACCTTGACCTTTGTTCTGATGACCTTGAAACTTAATACAAATACTTCTCACCACTTTGCCTACAAATCTTTAACACTAACATATGTACAAGTTCTATACTTTTTAAGATATTTTGAGTTGAATTGTTCAAATTGAGCTGTGACATTAAAACTAAGTTGTGACCTTAACATTTGATCTGATGACCTTGAAACTTCACACTTATTCTACAGGCAATTGATTACAAATCTTCCACACTAATCCATATATAAAAGTTTATATTCTTTGAGCTTTTTTGAGTTGAAATATTAAAAATTAATATTCAAACTAAAATGTGACCTTGACCTTTGACCTGATGACCTTGAAACTTCATGTGGTCATTCTTTAGTACATCTCACACAAATCTCAAAGCGTATATATCTATACTAAAATCTTATAGTTTCAGAGATATTTAAATTTTATAAAATTTCAGATGTTTTTGTGACCTTGACCTTAAATCATGTGACTTTGAACTTGTGCAGGTCTTCAAACTGAACAACTTTCTCATACAAATGTGTATACTACAGATACTTATTATCAGATTGAGATATTTTGACTTCTGTTCCTTTTTTCTGCCCCTAGCATGCTTTTTTAAAAGAGACACTTAGATCAAATTTGAAACACACCTGCACAATTAGTCTTTGGCCTTTCAGAGAATTCAAACAGAATGGGTCATAAAAAAGTGAAAATGGGAGATAACTCAAGAAAAGGGAAAATTCGAAAAACCAAGAAAAATAATCCTAGATCTTTTGATGCTTCATAAATGTTGAAAATTCCGAGCCGTTTTTGAGGTAGTGATAACACAAAATCTGTTTGGATTATTATTATTATTAGATTATTAGACATAATAATATGAATCCCAATAACAATAGGGTCATCTGACCTGAAGTCACATGACCCTAATTACTATGAATTTATTTATTATGTTGTTAGAATCCCCCTATGATATTTAGTCCCCTACCATTGAAAATGGGGTGGGGTGGGGGACTTAAAGATTTTTCTGCTTCTATCCACTTGTCAGTCTTCTTGGTCATAGTTTTGGTCAAGTTTTGTAATCGCTCACTATTGATTTAATAATGACATTTAAGTTAATGATTCATCAGTACTCTGGAATGTTTGAAGGGTGACATCTAACCACTGCACTACCGCACACCTAGTGGTACTGTGGTGCTGCATTGTGTCTGTTCTACCATCTATCAGTCCTACCACTCACCTGTCCTTTGGCTTTGTGCAGGCCATATTTTCCCCATTTCTTCAAATAAACTACCAATATTTGGTGCAGGTATACATATTAAGAAGATGGAGTGTCATGTACTGTAGGAATTGTGCTCCTGCCAACCTGAATTTTAGAGTTACCCCCCCCCATTTGTTGATTTTGTTTCCCAGGTTTGTCTTGGCTTGAATATAAAGCCTTTCTTGTCCAAAAGAAAAAACTCTATTACCTAAACAGGGTTCTCCATGGACAAGTGGTAAGAGCAACATGCTTTAAACATTGAAGTCTCTCAATTCTGTTCAGGGCAGGTTCTAGTGCTACTGTAACCTTAAACTAATGTTTTGGAGACTTTACTTCTCTTACCGTGTACATTGTAACCAAGTTCTCGCCTCTGCCAATAAAAACGTTCTTCACCTCATACATGTAACTGAAAAATTGTTGAGTGTGGCATGAAATTCAAATTCAGAAGTACTTTCAACATTCAATAGCAGTTCTGCACACAGAAAATTCTAATATATTAATGTTCTTACTTGTATTTTATTTTACAGAGTGTGAATAAAGATTTTACGCCAAAATTTCAAAGACTTTATGGAGAAAAAGTTGATTCATTGTTCACTGATTAACATAATCCTTACGATAAACCTCAAGTTTGATGACCTCGTTACAAGAACACAGTAATATTCAAACCAGCTTCAGAGTCTGGAGTTTGTTACAGAATTTGTAGGTTTGCCTTATTCACCTAGCACAAGAAAAGACTTATCTTGATATTTTACAATTTTTTTTATATTACTGCATATACTGGACTCTACATCTCTCAGGATCTGGCTCTGGACACGGAATATCTATAATCATGACAGATATAAGGCATCAATCACAGCAACCTGGATTGTTTTGGACTGTAGTTACCTTTGAGCAGTTATCAGGAACTGGAAATAGGAAATTCCAACTGTTTACAGAATCTCTGGACTTTCCAATGGCCTCTGGATGGCATATTTACATTATTTTGTGTTGGTACGGATACTTTTGATTTGAGGCAATCATAAACTGAGTGATGAGACTTACACTTTTATTTATTACATTTGTTGCCAGATAATACATGTACAGATCTGGTTTATGATAAACTTGATTTAAAGTCAACATACCATACTGGATGTAGGATACTGGATAAGATGTGTCTGGATCCTTGTGCTACTTACTGTTTACCAGGACATTTTTGCCCTTAGTTGACAGGTTTTCCTAGGCTGATTTTTTGTCGGGTCACAGGACCCATTCCCAATGCAAAAACAGCTTGTAGTTTCCCCAGATTATGCAGAAATTCCCAATTTTAAAATTCTAAATAAAAAATGAAGTATTTTTAAACCAACATCTCAAATTATTTGTTTCTATTGTAGTAAAATTGATATATTTTCCCCCTCCCATTTTCTGGACCCTGGACCTAGAATTTTGGAGGTAGGAAAATCCCTGGATGAGAGGGTGAATTTAAAATGAAAGCAAACTTTGTAGCTATAATAGTAGCATGGACATATATACCAACCGTTAGACTAATGCACTTCTTTTCCTGGAAAAAGTGATGCCTGAAAAGTTCATACCTGCATTGAGAAAAATTGAAATAACAACTAGACATGCATGGCCTGGCACCATAAAACTTTAGAATTACTTAAGTCTAAACATTTTACTCAACTTTGGCTAATCATGTAATCTGATTGGCTGAGCAGGCAAAGTTGAGAAAATTCTCAGACTTGAGTAAATTCTCAAATTTTATGGTGCTGGGCCCTGATATATATTATATATGCTCAATCATGCTTTTTGACAAAATAATTTGTTTACAAACATAACCAGTAATTACATCCATTTATGAAATTTTTAAGATTTTCTGAAGTTTCGCGTATTTTTCATGTGAAGTATGACAATCCTATTCCTGCTTCTAACTCAACTGATTGATACAACATGAATTTTTATATCTAACATCTCTGCACTTATTATATTAAAGATATGTTTAGGTATTGATCAATGAATTTTGTTATTTTTATGCTGAAGAGGTTTCTGTATTTTCATCTATGCCAGCAGTCCATATGCATAGTAAATTTCTCAGTAATCACACTTAGCCCAACCCATGAAATGAAATTGATCAAACTACAAAATACAATATCATTGTGTACTGTTTGGAAACCATGTTTGTTATGATTTGGGTTTTAGCTTGCAATGACAAAATATTAGGAGAGCTAATGCCATAGTTGCCAATTGACAAAAAAATTTAACCTGGGCTGTATCGTTTGAACTATATATGATAGGGTTTTAATATTTCACATTATTAAACCTTATCATTTGGGGTATCAATATTTCAAATTATTATTCCTTATGATTGGGGGTATCCAGGGATACCTTCACTTTGATTTTTACCTACTGTGTAAAAACTTTAACCTGGGCTATATCTTAAAAAAGCTAACAGTAGAGCAAATTAAAATTTTACATGTGAAATCTCTATGGTTTGCTTCATTAGTCGGTATCAAAATCTTTGACATCACAACATAGATCACCCCATTTTGCTTAGGCTAAATCTTAAAAAAAAAAAAACTAACAAATTTTACGTGTGAAATCCTTATGATCAGCTCTTTGAAATGATACCATGGGTGCTTACCATTCACTGGAACAGACTGGTGTGTACCAATCAGATCTATGATTGGTAAGGTGTCCCATCTTGGATCTGTTGTGAATGGTAAGCATCCCTAGACTTTTGACCTAGATAATGCCATTTGACCTTGTTTTTGAAAACATTGACCTTGGCTATAATGTTTCAAATAAAAGATGTAAAGCTTTGATATTTGGCATGTACAATTGTTGTGATCTGCCCTTTCATTTGATACCATGAAATTTGACCTTGTGACCTAGATAATGCAATCTTTTTTTGAAAATATTAACCTTGACTATAACATTTGAATGTCATTTAACTTACTTTGTAAAAAACATTAACTTTGGGTATAACTAATTAAAATGTCAGGAGTAGAAATTTGATACGCAGTCATTATTATCATTCCTTGTAGATGATACCACGACCTTCGAACTTCGTCCCAGATAATGTCATTTTACTTACTTAATAAAAATACGTTGGCTATAGTTATTGAAATGTCTGGAGTAGAAATTTTATATGCAGTCCATATAATCTTCTTGTAGATTGTACCATGACCTTTGGCCTTTTGTCCTAGATAATGCCATTTGACCTACTATAAAAAAATTAACAATAGCAATTAGTTGTGAAGTATAAAGAGTAAACATTGATATTTCATGTGTAATTCTCATGATAAGCATTTCAGTTGTAACCATGACCTTATGACAAAAATAATGTCATTAATCTTATCTTTGAAAAAACGTGAACCTTGAATATCATTTTTTACTACAGGGAGCCAATGATTTATAATTTACATTTACATAATTTATTTGTTGTGAAGTTATAGTACCAATTGAAAAGGCTAGTTTCAGGCTATAATCAAATCTTGGACCCTCTGCTAATGAGTCACTTGCTCAATCACTAGACCAACACAAACTATTTACAAAAATTGTGACAATCAGACATATGCCTTGCATCATTTATGTGACTTATTTCTGTTTTCTGAAGGTAGCATTGCTTATACATGGATATTCTTTTCATGCATGTACTTTAATTTGATGTTATCTAGCTCTCCCAACTACTGTAACAGATATGTGATTAAACTCTCTTAAACATGGTATAAATTTGATCTAACTAATCCAGTCACTGTGAGAGATGTGATCTAGCTCTTTCCAGTCACTGTGACAGATGTGATCTAGCTCATTCCAGTCACTGTGACAGATGTGATCTAGCTCTTTCCCATCACTGTGACAGAGATGTGATCTAGCTCTTTCCAACCACTGTGACAGATGTGATTTAGCTCTTTCCAGCCACTGTGACAGAGATGTGATCTAGCTCTTTCCAATCACTGTGACAGATGTGATCTCTTACCAATCACTGTGACAGAGATGTGATCTAGCACTTACATTTACAGAGACAAATATGATTCAACTCGTGCAATTACTATGGAAAATGTAATCTATCTAAAATTACTGACAGAGAAATTATGAAACTCTTCCAATAACTGTGGTAGAGATATGATATAGCTCTTCCAGTCACTGTGATAGAGATTTGATATAGCTCTTCCAATCACTGTGATAGAGATATGATATAGCTCTTCCAATTACTGTGATAGATATGATATAGCTCTTCCAATCACTGTGATAGAGATATATAGCTCTTTCAATCACTGTTATAGAGATATGATATAGCTCTTCCAATCACTGTAATAGAGATATGATATAGCATAGCTCTTTTCATCACTGTGATAGAGATATGATATAGTTCTTCCAATCACTGTGATAGAGATATGATATAGCTTTTTCAATCACTGATAGAGATATGGTATAGCTCTTCCAATCACTGTTATAGAGATATGATATAGCTCTTCCAATCACTGTGACAAGTGTGATCTAGATCTTCCAATCTCATGACTAGACATGTGATCTAGCTCTTCCACATGACTACAGGTAGTTCTTCCAACTACTGTGACAGGTGTAATCTAGCTCTTCCAATCACTGTGACAGAGGTATGATCTAGCTCTTCCAATCACTGTGACAGGGTAATCTAGCTCTTCCAATCATTGTGCCAGAGATGTGATCTAGCTCTTCCAGTTACCACAACAGAAATGTGATCTAATTATTTCAATAACCACAACAGAATTGTGATCTAGTTCTTCCAATTACTGATAGAGGTGTAATCACGTCTTCCAATTACAGACAGAGATGTGATCACGTTCTTCCAATTACTGACAAGAGGTGTGTTCTAGATCTTCTAATTTCTGACAGAGGTGTGATCTAACTTACAATTACTGACAGAGGTGTGTTCTAGATCTTCAAATTTCTGACAGAGGTGTGATCTAACTTTTCCAATTACCGACAGAGGTGTGATCTAACTCTTCCAATTACTGACAGAGGTGTGTTCTAGACCTTCCAATTACTGACAGAGGTGTGATCTAACTCTTCCAATTTCTGACAGAGGTGTGATCTAACTTACAATTACTGACAGAGGTGTGTTCTAGATCTTCCAATTACTGACAGAGGTGTGATCTAACTCTTCTAATTACTGACAGAGGTGTGTTCTAACTCTTCCAATTACTGACAGAGGTGTGATCTAACTCTTCCAATTACTGACAGAGGTGTGATCTAACTTACAATTACTGACAGAGGTGTGTTCTAGACCTTCCAATTACTGACAGAGGTGTGATCTAACTCTTTCAATTACTGACAGAGGTGTGATCTAACTCTTCCCGTTACTGACAGAGGTGTGATCTAACTCTTCCAGTTACTGACAGAGGTGTGATCTAACTTACAATTACTGACAGTGGTGTGTTCTAGATTTTCCATTTACTGACAGAGGTGTGATCTAACTCTTCCCATTACTGATAGAGGTGTGATCTAACTCTTCCAATTACTGACAGAGGTGTGATCTAACTCTTCCAGTTACTGACAGAGGTGTGATCTAGAACTTCCAATTATCATGACAGAGATGTTATCTAACTCTTCAAATCACTGAGAAATTTTGTATGGCTCTTCTGAACACTGTCAGGGATGTAAACTACCTCTTTCAATCATTTTCAGAATGATCAAACTCTTCAAATCATTTTGACAGAAATGTTATCTAGCTCTTTGAATCACTGTGACACTGATTTAGATTTCCAGTCACTGTGTCAATATTTCGCAATTTTATGGTCGGTTTGATGACCTTATTTCACTAGATCTTAAAAAAATGTTGAGTATGTTGGACAGTACCCTTGTTGAATTGTCTGTATCGATTTTCATGAGAGCGTGTTCCTCTCGTATTTCACTTGAATTTGACTGTGGACTCGCGATGGGTGTGACTGGTCAACAGGCGGCGATCCTAAATGAAGAACACTTGAATTTGACTGTGGACTCGCGATGGGTGTAACTGGTCAACAGGCGTCGATCCTAAATGAAGAACACGAATTTGACTGTGGACTCGCGATGGGTGTGACTGGTCAACAGGCGTCGATCCTAAATGAAGAACACTTGAATTTGACTGTGGACTCGCGATGGGTGTGACTGGTCAACAGGCGTCGATCCTAAATGAAGAACACTTGAATTTGACTGTGGACTCGCGATGGGTGTAACTGGTCAACAGGCGTCGATCCTAAATGAAGAACACAAATTTGACTGTGGACTCGCGATGGGTGTGACTGGTCAACAGGCGGCGATCCTAAATGAAGAACACTTGAATTTGACTGTGGACTCGCGATGGGTGTGACTTGTCAACAGGCGGTGATCCTAAATGAAGACCACTTAAATTTGACTGTGGACTCGCTGTGGGTGTGACTGATCAACAGGCGGTGATCCTAAATGAAGAACTCTAATTAAAGTACCCTATATAACTCTAGCTTTATTTTCACTATTCGTGTTGGGTCTTTGTAAAAAAAAAAAGCAGAATCGCAATCTTTAGGACACAGGCAATTAAAATATTATAAGTTTCACTGGGGTTGTAGTGTCAAACAAACAAATTATTGAGGTTTAATATATTTACGATCCACCAGAATCTTAGTAGCAGACTGTCATGTTGAGAAAAAAAACTTGGTCGTAAATCTCACTAATGACATACACATCAGGGGCGGATCAAATTTTTTTAAAGGGGTTGAGTATTAACTTCTACAATAGCAGAAAATTACATATAGTGCGTACAGTAATGTACGAAACAGTGCATACGATCCGCTTTCATTGTTGTCACATGCCTTTTGATTATGCAATAAATATTTACAACAGTGGGGGATACTTATTATGATGCAATCATCAAAAGCCGACTGAAGATTTAAAGTTTGAGTGAATGTAAATTAAAAAATTATTCGCCAAGTAGAGCGAGGTGCGAAAATGTTGTTATAGAAAAATCAAAGGTTTCACACCTATTTTATGAACTTTAGGGGCGCAGTCTCCCAGGTTACTGCACATAATTAGGGGGTCATGTTTAATGCATCAAATAAAACAATATTTTTTGAAATTTGGAAACCCGTAGAAGCATTATTCATTACGAAAGATGCGAAAATACGCTTAGTAATCTGCTAGTAAATCACATTGATTACCGTTCTCAAAAGAAGTTTGGATCAAGATTTTCAAATAACACAGGGGTATATCGTATACATTTTGATCCAATGCAACTTTTGTTTACAAATAGTCATATTCATACATACTAAAAAAAAATCCGCTAACATTTTTACCGATATGTAGGGCAAACACAACCCATAATACATTTGTACAAAGCCGGTAGTTCAAAAACATAAAATCTAAAATATACAAATCCAGGATGGATCCAAGATTTCGAGTTAGAGGGAAGAGAATAATTTATAATTGTCTTCGCCGAAAATTTAGGTAGGCCTAATTAAAGCTCTGGGAAGCCCTTTTCTGGATTCCAAACATGATAATATCAATATTTAAAAAAAATCAATTTTTGAAAGGGGGTTGCAACCCCCCCCCCCCCCCGCAACCCCGCAACCCCCCCACCCTTGAATCCGCCAATGCGCATGTATTTTAAGAATATTAAATCACAAATGAATGACAAAATTATAAATTGAACAAAAACTGATGAATAAATTTGTGGATAGTTTAGTTTAAACTTTATTTGCTAAACAGAATTCGTATACATATATTGCTCAAAAATTAAAGTCGAAAGGATTTGGAAAATAAGTACATTTAAGTACTTATGTATTATCCATTTCCTTTGATACACATCAATATTAAATTAAATAAACAATCTTGGTTGTTGATTAGTAACAGCAAATATAAAAAATATATGATACAATAAAAAAGCAATTTGAATGAGAAGGGGTAGTCATGAAGCATGCAGAAGTATATAGGGGTGCACTGAATACACAAAATGAGTCGACCGCACAAAAAGGAAGGGGTACAAACATCATTATTGCTGACAATGAACAGCTCATAACAAACATTAGGGGCATAAGAAGTACGATGATAACTAAAACAATGACTGCAGATTTGAGGCGTAGCATGCTGCATGGTAACAATAGATAATGGATGTGTAGTTCTACATTATAGCCCTGTGTAGAATACCAACATTTAGATGTCAACCACCAAATGCAGGTAATAGTAATAAGGGAGATATAGGCAAATGTAAACCATCAACTGTAGTATTACATTATAGGTATAGAATACATATATCTAGATGTCAACCACCAGGTTTTGTTCTATATCTAGATGTCAACCAACAGGAGTAGTTCTGTGTTATAGGCCTCTCTACACAAGGTGTAGGTAATAGCAATACAGGAGAGAGTGTAGTTGTACATTATTGGCACCTCTATAATGCCTATATCTAGATGTCAACCACCAGGTGTAGGTAATAGCAATAAGGGAGAGAACTCAAATACATTCTTCACTATATACATGCCAACTACCAGGTGTAGTACTACATTATAGCCCCCTCTAGAATACCTTTATTGAGATGTCAACCACCAGGTGTAGGTAATAGCAAAAAGGAGGATAATTCCAATATATTCTTCACTAAATATATGTTAACTATCAGGTGTATAATTACATTATAGTCCCATCTAGAATACCTATATTGAGATGTCAACCACCAGGTGTAGTTCTACATTATAGGCACCTCTATAATACCTATATCTAGACGTCAACCACCAGGTGTAGGTAATACCAATAAAGCAGATAACTCCAATATATTCTTCACTATATATATGTTAACCATCAGGTGTATAATTACATTAAAGTCTCCTCTAGAATACCTATATTGAGATGTCAACCACCAGGTGTAGGTAATAGCAATATGGGAGAGAACTCAAATACATTCTTCACTATATTCATGTCAACCACCAGGTGTAGTACTACATTATAGTCCCCTCTAGAATACCTAATATAGATGTCAACCACCAGGTGTAGTTCTGTGTTATAGGTCTCTCTAGAATACCTATATTAGATGTCAACCACCAGGTGTAGGTAATAGCAATACTATGGGAGAGAACTCAAATACATTCTTCACTATATACATGTCAACCACCAGGTGTAGAGGAGATAACTTCAATACATATGTTTTTACATTATAGGCCTCTCTAGAATACCTATATCTAGATATCAACCATTGCACAGAATTTTATGGGTCTTGAAGTTCTGTATTATAAGCCACTGTAAAATACAAATATCTATGATCCCGGTCAGTTCACCAGGTGTGTACAGTTCTTTATTATGATGTCAACCACCTCTAAAATACAAAATAGAGAACTCAAATCATTCTTCACTATAATGTGCAAGTTATAGTACTACATATACGGAGATAACTATATCTAGATATCAACCACCAAGGGTTAGTTATTCTTCACTATATACATGTCTAGATGTCAACACCAGGTGTAGTCTTTATTTGAGCCCCTCATTATCTAGGCCACCTGTAACGGAGATAACTCAAATATATTCTTCACTATATACATGTACCTATATCGAGAATACCAACTATGCCAACTAGAACTATCTGGTGTTTGATAACTAAATATAAGACCACATCTGGTGGTTGACATCTAGATATAGGTATTGATGAGGGGCAATGATGCAGAACTACATCTGGTGGTTGTCATCTAGATGTAGGACTATGCCTAGTGGTTAACATTTAGACATAAAACTACACATCTAGATATTCTAGGTATTCTAGAGAGCTCTATAATATAGTACTTCACTGGTGGTTGACATGCATATATATTGAAGAATATATTAGAGTTATCTCCCTTATTGCTATTACCTACAACTGATGGTTAACATCTGGATATAGGTATTCTAGTGAGGTCTATAATATAGTACTTCACTGGTGGTTGACAGGCTTATAGAGAAGAATATATTGGATTTATCTCCCTTATTGCTATTACCTACATCTGGTGGTTGACATCTAGATATAGAACAACATCTAGTGGTTGATATCTGAAGATAGGTAATCTAGAGACCTGGTTGACATCTAGATATAGGTATTCTAGAGAAGTCTATTGCATAGTACTACACCTGGTGGTTGACATGCATATATATGGAAGAATATATTGGAGTGAACTCCCTTATTGCTATTACCTACACCAGGTGTAGAACTATACAATAAGCCCCTATGGAATACCTGTCTAGATACAGGTATTCTATAGGGGCCTATAGTATAGTACTACACCTGGTGGTTGACATCTAGATATAGGACTACACCTAGTGGTTGATATCTAAAGATAGGTAATCTAGAGAGGCCTATATTGTAGTACTACACCTGGTGGAAGACATCTAGATATAGGTATTCTAGAGGGGCCTAAACTCTAGTACTACACCTGGTGGTTGACATGCAGTTAGTGAAGAATATATTAGAATTATCTCCCTTATTCCCATTACCAACACCTGGTGGTTGACATCTAAATATAGGTATTGCATTGGGCCTATTATGTAGAATTACACCTGGTGGTTGTCATCTAGAAGTAGGACTACATCTGGTGGTTGACACACCTGATGGATGATATGCATATAGTAAAGTTTATGTTCTTATTCGTAAATTCAACCGAACATAAAATATTTACAATAAAACTCAAACACTAGTGTGAATTTAGGAATAGCCTGCCATACGAGTACGTATGTAGTCGTTTATTAATTTCCACCATTGTACATAGTATTTTCCGAATACGAGATAAGCCTTTCCATATTAACCGCAATCTAAAAAGGAAAAAACATGAAGTTAGTAAACGTGTTATTTGAGGATCGCCATGAATGTATATGTTTATGAGACACCTGAAAACTTATTGCCGGGATATACATAATGTACATCATTTATCCTCTAAAAAGTTAGAGGGAGGGTGGGAGGGAAAACTTACACACCCTGCTGAATACTCGTATGAGGCTCAAATGAACTTCAAGACTCATAAAATTCTGTGCAATAACAGAAAGAGACTGATATACCAGTAGAACAGGTATGACATCCAATGAAAAAGATTGTTTTTAATAAAACAATAACACATGATTCCCAAAAGAGAAACACACGTGTTTTGAGTAAACATTATAAAAACATATGTATTGAAGTTATCTCCTTTATTGCTAATATCTACACCTGGTGGTTGACGTCTAAAGATAGCTATTATAGAGAGTCCTATAATGCAGAACTACACCTGGTAGTCGTCCTAAAAATGTAGGACTACACATAGTGGTTGACATTTAGATATATGACTACACCTGGTGGTTGACATCTAAATATAGGTATTCTAAAGAGGCCAATAATGCAGAACTACACCTGGTAGTTGTCATCTAGGTGTAGGACTACACCTGGTGGTTGACATCTATAACGATGTACTATGCTGATGTATGACATGCATATAGTAAAATATTATATAGGAGTTATCTCCCTTATATCTATTATCTACATCTGGTGGTTGACATCTGTATATAGATATTCTCAAGAGGCCAATAATGCAATACTACACCTGGTGTTTGACAACTAGATATAGGACCACATCTGGTGGTTGACATCTTGATATGGGTTTTGATAAGGGGTCTATAATGCAGAACTACACCTGCTGGTTGACATGCATATAGTGAAGAATATATTGATGTTAACTCTCTTATTGCTATTACCTACACCTAATGGTTGACATCTAAAGATAAGTAATCTAGAGGGGCCTATACTGTAGAACTACACCTGATGGTTGACATGTAAATATAGGTAATCTACAGAGCCTACACTGTAGAACTACACCTGGTGGTTGACATCTAGATATAGGACTACACCTGGTGGTTGACAATTAGATATAGGTATTCTAGTGGGGCCTAAAATGTACATGTAATACTACACCTGATGGTTGATATGCATATAGTAAGGTATATATTAATCTCCTTTATCGCTAATATCTACACCTGGTGGTTGACGTCTAAATATAGGTATTATAGAGAGGCCTATAATGCAGAACTACACCTGGTAGTTGTCCTAAAAATATAGGACTACACCTAGTGGTTGACATTTAGATATATGACTACACCTGGTGGTTGACATCTAGATATAGGTATTCTAAAGAGGTCTATAGTATAGTACTACACCTGGTGGTTGACATTCATAGTGAATAATATATTGGAGTTATCTCCCTTATTGCTATTATCTACATCTGGTGGTTGACATCTATATATAGGTATTCTAAAGAGGCCAATGATGTAATACTATACCTGGTGTTTGACAACTAGATATAGGACCACATCTGGTGGTTGACATCTAGATATAGGTATTGATAGGGGGTTATAATGCAGAACTACACCTGGTAGTTGTCATCTAGGTGTAGGACTACACCTGGTGGTTGACATCTATAACGATGTACTATGCTGATGTATGACATGCATATAGTAAAATATTATATAGGAGTTATCTCCCTTATTGCTATTATCTTTCATCTGGTGGTTGACATCTGTATATAGGTATTCTCAAGAGGACAATAATGCAATATTACACCTGGTGTTTGACAACTAGATATAGGACCACATCTGGTGGTTGACATCTTGATATGGGTTTTGCTAAGGGGTCTATAATGCAGAACTACACCCGCTGGTTGACATGCATATAGTGAAGAATATATTGGTGTTAACTCTCTTATTGCTATTACCTACACCTAATGGTTGACATCTAAAGATAAGTAATCTAGAAAGGCCTATACTGTAGAACTACACCTGATGGTTGACATCTAGATTTTAGAATATACCTGGTGGTTGACATGTAAATATAGGTACTCTAGAGGGGCCTATACTGTAGAACTACACCTGATGGTTGACATGTAAATATAGGTAATCTACAGCCTCAGGCCTACACTGTAGAACTACACCTGATGGTTGACATCTAGATATAGGACTACACCTGGTGGTTGACATCTAAAGACAGGTAATCTATAGAGGACTATACTGTAGAACTACATCTGGTGGTTGACATGTATATCTTGAAGAATATATGGTTGACACTTAATATAGTTATTATAGAGGGGGCTATAAAGTAGAACTACATGTGGGGATGACATGCCTACACTGTATATTCATAATATAATAAATAGAGTTTATCAACCTCAGTGCTATTACCAACACCTGGTGGTTCACATATAAAATAAAAAATAAATTTCTGTGGAGGCCTATAGGCTATAATCCAAAACTACATCTGGTGGTTGACATTTTAATATAAGGACCTATTAAATGCACCTGGGTATTGCCATATTTTCCTTAAAATAATATGATGTAAATCTTATTTTCGAATTTTTGTTTCCATCGTTAGGGTATTTACACACACGTACATTTTATGATTATACAAATAATTCTGATTTCTTATATCATACACCTGACGGTTGATATTTGTTATTTCTAGCGTTATTAGATTAAGTCATATTCATTCTCATTCATATTCATGACCTAATCATTTCTATTTTATCCTGTGGAATTGTTTATAATTTCTGCATATTTTCATCAGCGATTTCCCATTTTTACAGTTTGTGTATATGAGTTGTGAGATTGGGAAAAGATTTAATGTCCGGCTTGCATATATATCGATATTAATCACAATAAATACTCCGGATTTTACGGGTGTAACCGATGTCGGATCACCTTTGTAGTCTCTGTTTTAACAGAAGAGTTCCAATATAGTCGTCACCGGAAATAAGTAGGCGTAACACATTCTGGTGGATGACCAACCTGTAATGGTTGACGAATAACACCAACCTATGGTTTTTATAATCTGATGGGCAACTTTCACCTCACATGACAACTCTTGGCCACAGGCACAACAAGAGACAGGATGTTACAACAACTGTTTCTATTTATGATATTTATTTCTTTTGGTAACTGCGAACTCAAATCTGCGTCAGTTACCTGGGATCCCAGTTCTAAGAAATACACCCTACGTGATGGTGTAGTCCAAAAATCAGTAGCTTCAGCGGTCTTCCGAAATGAGATCAATAGCACAGGGTAAGAAGGCAGTGTTTGATGATGGCGTTTGAGATTATTTACCAAGGCCAAAATTTTCTTTTATGTTTCAGGAGAGTTGATACGTGAAAAGCAGGATTTGTCCTAATTTCTGTGTAAACGCTGGGTAAAATCGGAGAATTTTATATGTCCCAGCGTTTCTGTTCACGGCCTCTTTGAGGTGACATGAAACTTATCATCAAATTGGTTTGCGGACATAAAAAATTCATGTCAACTCAAAATATTTTATTTAACTTTAAATTCTCCGATTTTACCCAGAGTTTCCACAGAAATTAGGTTTGTCCGTGGTAATGTAACAGTATTAATGTTATGCTTCAAGAAGTAAGAAATGGGCTACCTATGTTGTAATTTCTGTTGAAATGTTGTTTTTTGACCAGAGCGTCTAAGAGGTGGATCCAGGGTGGGAAAAATAGGTCTCAGAGAGTACATTTTTGTACCCCTCTTAAAAAATATTCTCCAGAACTGCTGCAATGTATGGATTGAAAAACTAATTGCATCTGAGTGATTTACATGGATGCATGAGTCAATTTCCTGTTTTTGGAATAAATACGCCGTCTCTGATATCCCTTGACATACCCATCTCTGTCATGTGATTTTCATCACCACTTGACCTAAATCTAGGCATATTTTGGACAAAATGGCAGATATGTACAGACTGGTCCCCGTATCAGCTGATAAATAATAAAGTTCAGATTAATACTAAAGTTCCCACACTTAAAATTTTAATTTTCAATCTATAATTTCTATAAAATACAGATCACAATCCATATGATGAGGTATAAACTAGGGCTGTCATTGATGAGAAATTATATATCGATAAGTAAAAAGTATTGATAAATCGATTTATTTGGTACCTCTATAAAATGCATTCAGAATAAATAGATTCTTTATAATATTTAGGTGTGTTAATGTGTAATTGACTATCTGAAGATTAAAAAAAAATCAATCATTGTTTATGTGAACAAATTATACGATTAGAAAGAAATGTAACATAGTTCAAGAACATGAAGTAAAATGAATGGAAAATTTTGGAAACTGTATAAGAACAAATATCCTGTAAAATGCAGTATGAAATGTATCGATACTCAAGAAATGCATCAATTATTTTATTGAATCAATTTTTATAGCGATACACCGATATCGAGTCTATCAATGACAGCCCTAGTAGAAACTCATAATAGTGGCTTGGATGGCATATCATAGGAATATGCTCCAGACTGTAGTCATATGTTCATCATCGAGAAACGGTTTTAAATAAAAGGTCATCCTTCCACGAATATTTATCTGACTTATTTTTCTTTCTGGAATCTGATTTATGACATTGCATCACGCGTCAGCACTTGCTTTTTAGGTCACCTGAGCCAAAGGCTCAGGGTGACTTATTGTGATCGTCTTTTGTCTGTTGTCGTGCGTCATTAACATTTACACATTTTCGACTTCTTCTCAAGAACCAGTGTGCCAATTTTAACCAAACTTGGCATATAGCATCCCCATGGAAAAATAGGGGCCCTAAAAGGGGCCGAAACGGACCAAAACTTGGTACATATTTAAAAATCTTTTTCTCATGAACTAATGATCAGATGACTTTCAAATTTTGTAAGCATGAAGGTCAGTATCTATAAAGTTTGGGAACAAAATTGAAATCTGTCCATAAATGAACCACTAGGGGGTGCTTCAGTGACACAGGGGAGTTGTATTACAAATTGTTTAATAACTCAAAACTGATCAACTTTTTGTATACAAAGATATATGAGAAAGTTGTTGGGAATTATCTAAGGATCATTTTGACAAAAATTACAAGGTCATGGGGTCAAAGGTCACAGGCACCTAAGTAAATGGAAAATATAAGATTTTTTTGTAAAATTTTTGACATATTTTACTACTTCTTCAGAACCATTTAGACCAATTTGAAACAAACTTGACATGAAGTATAACCAGGTAAAACTGTATAAAGTTTGTGGATGAAAAGGCTAGGACTAAACATGGCTGTCTTGGCTTTTAGTAGAAAGAATGATCAGCAGATATTTTTTATTTAATACATGTATCTCCAAAATTATGAATGCTAAAGAAAAACCTGTTGCCTTAAAATGAGCGACTTGTAAAAATCTACAATTATTTCATTTTGATGGAAATTGTTGGATCAACCCTTATGTGAGTTATTTCTCCCTTTTTGTGAATTTTTCATGTTTTTGGATGTTTTTTGCCATTATCTTGAAAAGTATAATAGATAGAATAATTGTGAAAGAAGCAAAAATTTTCCGCTTGCAAAGATCTACAAAAAAGTCAATAGGACTGAAATTGTCGGATTGCCCCTTATGGGAGTTATTTCCCCTTTTAAGTAGATTTTTCATGTCTTTGGGTGTTTTTTGACATTGTCTTTAAACATATAATAGGTAGAGTAAAAGTGAAAGAAGCAAAAATGTTCAGCATGCAAAGATCTACAAAAAAGTCAAAATGGTTGAAATTGTTGGTTTGGCCCTTTTGGAAGTTATTTTCCCTTTAAGTGGATTTTTCATGTTTTTGACATTATCTTGAAAAGTACTCTACCTGTATAGAGTAAAAGTGAAGGAAACAAAAGTGTTCAGCATGCAAAGATCTACAAAAAAGTCAATACAGCCGAAATTGTCAGGTCGCTCCTTATGGGAGTTATTTCCCCTTTTTGTGAATTTTTCATGTTTTTGGATGTTTTTTGCCATTATCTTGAAAAGTATAATGGATAGAGAGAAAGTGAAAGAAACAAAAGTGTTTAGCACCCAAAGATCTACAAAAAGTCAATAGGGCCAAAATTGTCAGATTGCTTTTTATTGGAGTTATTTCCGTTTTTAAGTGGATTTTTCATGTTTTTGGATGTTTTTTGACATTATCTTGAGAAGTATATTAGGTAGGATAAAAGTGAAAGAAGCAAAAATTTCAGCAAGCAAAGATCTATAAAAAAAAGTCAATAAAGCCGAAATTGTCAGGTCAGCCCTTTTGGCAATTCTTTCCCCTTTTAGTGCATTTTTGTGTTTTTGACAAAAAGGATAAGTTTTTTGGTCAAATTTGAGACATTTTCGACTTCTTCTCAGGAACCTGTGGACTAAGTTTAGCCAAACCTGACTTGAATTTTTGTTCTCAGGTGACTGTTAAGGCCCATTGGGCCTCTTGTTTAATTTGATTTTTATATCACAAAAATCATAATTTATTTCTTTTTATCGATTTGCTGCTTTTGTAGATCAATTGGCTCTATGGAGTTTGGCCAAAATAAAGTAGATATAGCAGATTTTATGTGCATCATAGGGCTGAGCCCATGAAAGGAAAAAAGAAAGAAGACTCCATACCAAAAACATATTTCTTTTTAACGTTGGTGATTCATATTTTTAAATTACCCAGGTGGTCTCAACGCCCTAAGTATTGCTCTTAAAATCACAAAGTTTCTCATGTCTGGTCCAAACGTGTTGAGCCCTGGAATTACAAAAGCTGATTATGTTGTGAACATAATTTGCCAGTACATTTACTTGTAGAAGGCCAGTGATCTTTCTCTGGGTACATTCAGTACTGACAACCACCTCATAAACTGATAAAAAATTATTGTGTGGGGGGTAAACAACCAAAATATTAGGCTGCCCACTTAAAGAATCCAGGGCCAAAGTTAATAGCCAAATAATTTTAATGTTGGCTGTAGTTTATATCATCCTTTTATGAGATACATATTTGAGTGAGTTAACAAATCGAGTCAAAAACCCTATCGTCAAACAAACACCATAAAAAGATTTTTTATTGGTGTTTATCTGACAATCGTGTGTTTGACTCTTGATTTTAAGTAAGAGATCTATAAAGTTTCCAATTCCTGTGTATTAACTCTGTTTTGTATTGGAATACCCGATATTAATTCACATGTAAATGTATCTTTATTAAGTGTGGAAGGTTTTATTTCAGATGGTCGTTCCTTGATGTTGTTACAAGTGAATTGTATCCAGATGATGTGCAGGCATATGCTGCTGGTGCCGTTGAAGGTTATATAACCGCTTCATTGATAAAAATGCACTGGGCCAACACAGTTCAAGGCTATTGTACAGAACCTCTCTCACCTTACTGTTTACGACTGAAAAAATTCCTGAAAACAAATCTTGACTGGATGAATAGTCAGATCAAATCACAAAACGGAGAGACAGATTATTGGAATATGGTATGTTTTTATACATCAACTTACACACACTAGACTTGCTACTTTTTATTTCATTTTTTTCAACTTTGATTCCCCACCTTATTCAATATTCACGGATACTCCACCTTTTCAATTTTTTCGAGTAATTGCCACAAATTAATTTTTTTCTTTGCAGTAGGCCTAATTATTTTGTTGTCACTTACAAATACTTTCATTTTTTCGTAAAAACTCCAGACATCCACGTTGTGTAAAATTTTACAAGATTTCATAAAAGATATTAGTCAGGCCACTATTTTTTTTTTTTTTTTTTTTTTTTTTTTTTTTTTTTTTTTTTTTTTTGTGAAAAAATGAATTGTTCAACTTTGTAACATAGAAAGTTATAGGGAAATGGTGTCAGTTGACATATTTGTAGCAACTGTGTGTATTCAGTTCTAGAGTACTGCAAATTAAGAACTGTTGAAGAATACTTGATTTTTTCTTGCTGTAAAAATCAAACTAGTATCACTAGTGTGAAACTTATTCTTATAATTGACAAGAAATTTTAAATACAATGTACACTGAATAGATCTAATGTAATTTTACTGAATTTATCTCTCTTTCTTAATGAATCTAAAAGACTTGTGAAGTGTCCAACTGAAATTGCCTCTAGATATCCTTCAAAAGAAATTTCCTGTTTATGACCAATGACACCAAGCATACATGCATAGTGCTTGTACATACATATTTCGATTTGCAGGTAGAAAACTTCCTAATTCAGGTTGATGGGTTGAACGATGGGTATATGTTTAACATGGAACAAGATGGAGTCTTACCTGGTTGGTCTACAGATATTGATCCATTTGGAATGTAGTAAGTAATGATTTGCCCACATGGAGGAGAAGGAAAAGAATTTAGTCATACAGATTTTAGGTCATTTGAACATTGTTTTTTGGTGTTCTATTGGTATAGTCTTATAATTGTTCACATTTTCTTAAGAAATTCAGAGACATTTCCAAACAAAACTAATCACTAACATAAATATTACTCATGATATAACAAGTAGTTTATTACATCATATACCAGTAATACGAGTATATGCATCAAAATTGTTTCGCGGTCCCCTATACCCCTGGGTCAAAACAGTGACAAAAATGGTATTTATAATTCATCTCTTTGTGAAATAAAAGTGATTTACAGTAGAATGTATTGTTTGTGAAAAGTGAATCAGATATTTTCTTAATAATTCAGAAGAAATGTTAACTAATGATGACTTGTCAGTATTATCTAATCTGAAATTCATTTTTCTACTTGTGAAAGGTCGGCGTTCTCTTCCGGGGTACATTGTACCAATTCTGGGGTACATTGTACCACTTCCGGGGTACATTGTACCTGAGTTCTCTGGTTACCACCATAAAACTGAAAAATGGTTGAGTGTGGCGTAGAACACCATTCAGATTCATAATGTGTACTTTTCAGCATGTTTCAAGTGGATGGTGACCTTGAAGATCTTGAAGCTGTTCTGAACAGAGATCAGAAAACACGGGTGTTAGGCTCAGGTTCCTGTTCTGCCCTGATCAGAATGTATCCTGGCAACAAAGATGTTTATGTCAGCCATGACACCTGGAATTCCTTCCAAAGCATGCTACGGATATTGAAAAGATACGATTTTGCTTTCCATTCTGTAAACAAAGGTAAAGTCGTTCTGTGTAGCATTTGGATACAAAAATATGCATTCAGCAACAGGGGTTTTTCCAATGTGAATAGTATTTCTATATCATCTAAAAATGAAAATACAATGGAATTAAAATCATCGGAAAATTTTATATTTTAGATACTGTATACCTGAATATTTTTGCTGCCATTTAATTTTCATCCTGAGATGAGAGGGCAAATTTAAAATGAAAACAAAATTTTCAAGCAAAATACAGTGTAACAGTGTATAATGACCTCCATAGGGACACAACAAAACCAGTCTTTATAGGGAAGTGTCTTTATATAGAGATTGATTTGTACACAAATGGTACTATTGGGGACAGTCTTTATGACCAGGTGGTCTTTATACACAGGTGGTCGCTAAAGCAGCTTGTACTGTAACTGAAGCAGGGATATACATATCATCCATGAGACTACGGTGATTTAGGGCAAATTTAAGTCACAGTAAATATGTTTTCTGTTGTAAAAGGGCAAAAATAACCAGGGGCGAAAAATAATGGTTTCACATTGTATGGGACGTGTATTGATTCATCAGTATTTCACGATGCACATTTGATTAAAGGTTTCTGTTATACAGGATATGTCCCTGGAAGAAAAATGACCTTCTCTTCATATCCTGGGACAATATACTCTGGAGATGACTACTATCTGATATCATCAGGACTGGTATGTATAATACAGGACCATAGATTCTTATCTTAACATGTGATGTACTGGTGTCTTATTCATGGGATGTCTTTATATCTCATTTGTGTTTTAGCAATGTAACCTGCTGGTATCTCACACTAGGTACTCTGTATATATCTCATACATATAAACATGCAATACACTGGTATCTCACCTACAGTGCCCCGTATATATCTCATATATATATATATATATAGACAGACTTTTAACATGCTGGTATTTTACCCAAGGTACTCTGTATATATCTCATACATATAAACATGTAACATACTGGTATCTCACCTACAGTACTCTGTATATATCTCATACATATAGACATGTAACATACTGGTATCTCACCTACAGTACTCTGTATATATCTCATACATATAGACATGTAACATACTGGTGTCTCATACAAGGTACTCTGCATATTGTTTTTAATCTGTTTTAGTTTCCATCAAACAACAAGAGATTTTTTTCTCAAATATTATCATAACCAAATGTTTATTTATATCAATGAATTCACCGAGATGAGTTTAATCACGGTCAACATACAGCAGTATTTGCCAGAGTTATGGGACTTTAATATGTTTATTAATGACTTACGGTAGTTCTTGGAGGCATGCTGTTTCTCAAACACATCTTATGTTTTCATTTTCAGGCAACATTAGAGACAACCATAGGTAATTCTAATGCGAACTTGTGGAAATTTGTCAAACCAGAAAACACTGTTCTGGAGGTAATCAGAACAATGGTCAGTAATCGCTTAGCAGTCACTGGTGCATCATGGACAGATATATTTAAACAGATGAACAGTGGAACGTAAGTCCTTACTCGTCACAATTTGTTGTTGATCTGTGTCTTTGTACTTGTCTTCATACCTTTCTCTTGAAGTGCTCCAGATAACTTTCTGATCACTTGGGTACAATACCCAACACTTTCCAAATGCACTGGGTATATTTACCCACAAAATGTCTGTAAAGTAAGTTTTTTTCCAATTCTGTTGCCAAATTATGATTGCCATCGATTTGACTATAATGGCTTGATTGCTAAATTACTGTTAATTTAAAATAGATATTCAACTGTACGATATAAGTCCACACTTTATTATCTGGGTGTGGGTCAACAAAAACACATCATTGCAAAGCTTTAACACACTCAAGATCCATTCAGAACAAATGAACTTAATATTTTATCACTCAGTAGGTTTTAGATCCAGTGTTTAATTTTACACTTCAGATATAAGATGGGTTGGCTATCTTATGCATTAATTGTAATTTGCTTGTGTATCCATTGATTTTAATGTGTAAAATATGCAAATACACAGCTTAATCGGGAGCACTGCTCCTGACTCAAAAACCAAAGATTTCGCTCCCCTACCAGAATATGAAAACAGTAGGTAGTTCATGTTAGTCTTAAGATAGTACAATATAATGAGCTCAAATCAAAACAATATATATTCTGATTCTGTTGAGTGAATGTTGAAAATCATCTCAAATAATCCAATATTTCAAACAAAGTCAGATCAATTTTACCCTTTCAATCCTAAGTATCTAAGTGGTATGCATCTTTCTATTATTTGAGACCAGTTTATTGTGGCCTGTAGGGTTGAAAAGGTTAAGTCATCAACCCTTGAAAAACAATGGACTCTTCTGGAAATCAGTGACGTAGACCAGTCCATATGTGTCTTAGGGGTGAATGGATTAAAGGAGTAATCAAAAAAAAGAAATTGCAGACAATTGGTTGGGGACTTTGAATTCAGATCAAACTAACAAATTTTCCAAATTGAGAGAGTTCAGTGTAACTAAGTTTACCTGTACTTTTACAGGTACAACAACCAGTGGATGATTGTAGACTATAAAAAGTTTGTATCTGGAACTTACAACATGTCCGGACTACTGTATGTGTTAGAACAGATCCCGTAAGTATTGTTGTGTGCTCAACATAGTTGAAAAGTGCTCTCTATCTATTTTATCTAAGATTTTTTCTTGCATGAAATATTTCTATAATTCTTAATAAATATCATACATGAACTTTTTTTAAAAACATTAAACCCCCAATTAAGATGCAAGAGAGTATAAAATAGTTATATCTTCCAAGATGCTTTGAGAGTTGAGTTCTTTAAATAAACTATATAAAACTTGGCTTTTTTGTCATTTTGTATTTTTCTAAGTTGATACAGCTAAATACAACATGACAGAAAATAAAATTTTTCAGGAATGATGATAGAATATTTTTAATTGCATTTTTACTGCAGGGGATACACAGAATCGGCAGACGTGACAGATGTATTGATGAAGCAATCCTACTGGCCAAGCTACAATATTCCGTAAATATGAATACATATTGTATTATATTCTGATATTCTATGTGTTCTAATAGTTGAGCATTTCATTCTCAAGCAGAGAGTGGGAGTGAAGGATCAAATCCAGGTCAGTCATGTGACTTCAACACAGGTTATGTGTTATCATTTCTTTGCTAAGTGCTCAACATTACACAGGAAAGTCATGTCTTTTGATGAAAAGTACAACTAAAGTCCCCTGTCCAAATAAAGGGGCTGTGTCTTTCAAATTTTTTTTTTTTTTTTTACAACTTAGATTGTTATCATATACAAAAACAGAAAAGAAATATACACAGGCATAAAAATTCTTAAATTTTCTAAACATTTTGTGAAAATTACTTGATACATTTGTTTGTAAATTATTAATTTGCTCTTACTACTCTTATATGCATACAACATCGGACCTGACCTTATTTTCACGAAATTTATAGGAATATAAGACTTCTTATGGCCATGTATAGCTCTTATTTGTTGTTGTACATCAATCTAAGTAATAAAAACAAAATAAAATTGTTTAGAAAACAATGCCCCTTAAGTCATACAATGAATTAGCACCAGTCTGTAACACAGGTTAAAATTCGTGGGACCTCACATGGTGAAAAATATTAACACGGTGTATGAAAACCTAGAGATTTCTATATCTGCTTGTACTGGAAAATCCATCTATGTATTTGTGTCCACATATTTTGAAGTGAATTCTATATCAGTTGTTTTTATGTTCATGTAAATACTTATAATAGACCAATTTCACACAACTTTTTTCCTGTAACTTTAGATTGCAAATTGATAAAATTCCCCAGAAAACTGGTAATTTGTCACAGTGAGTAATTGTCCCTGGACACCATTTTGCAGGAATACTTTAGAATCAGAAAATTTCTATGGTGTGGAAATATTGTTGTTTAAAAAATAAAACAAATTTGTTGATATTAAATTTCATTGAAATTTAAAAAAACATGTTTTTTAAGGAAACTTAGTATTACTAGGTGTAATTTAGGTAAAATTTTGTTATGATTTTGATTTCGTTGATAAGCAAAAACAAGGAAATATACAAAATTATCTGATTCTACAGTATGTACTACTTAAGTGGCGAATATTACAGGACCACATTTAAATGAAAAGGATCTAATTATCATTTCTGTTTACAAACATTTTTCAATCAAAATGTCTTATTCTTTTTTTGTAGATATTTTCCCAAAGTTTTCAACATGAGTGGTGGTAACGAGGCTGTGCAGAAATACGGAGACTGGTTCTCTTACAACGGCAGCCCACGAGCTAAAATTTTTCATAGAGACTTCAGTAAGGTCACAGATATGAAGTCTATGATTAAATTAATGAGGTAACTACATCATGTCAACAATATTAAAATACAGTATACGTGAACATTTTTGCTCCTGTTTAGTTTTTACTATTTTTGCACTTAGATGAAAGGGTAAATTAAAAATGTAAATTAGAATTTTTCAAGCTAGATATTATAAGATGGACATATATATCAGCTACAAGACTGATGATAAAGGTTAAAATAACCAGGGGCGAAAAATCCAGGTATACAGTATTGTTGTTCAGTATCAGTTGAGATTGTTTACAATAGTCCATTTTCGAGTTCTTACATAATCCATTTTTGGATCCAGGTCATATCAGAGACTTTTAAAATGGTAGTGACTGTTTCTTTGCCAAGTAATCAGCATACGGAGTGAGTCACAGGTCTTTTAGATAAGATTTAAAATCAAGGTCCCTTGTCATGGAAGGCGTGGCATGTAGAAGAACCCTCACTGCATTGGCGTCATTCCATTGCGCAAGCTGAAATTTATAGCACTTCACGTAAAGCCGGGGACATCTCCGTTTAAGTTAAACAACAATCAAACAAAACTTTATTGATGTACAATAAGGACAGATCCACAAATATAAAAAAAAATGAACAAAACCACTGTGTGGAGTTTGGTTTCAGGAACGATTTAGCTATTCTTATGTAAAATAAGGAGAGATCCCCAAATATAAACAACTGAACAAAACTACTGTGTGGAGTTTGGTTTCAGGAACGATTTAGCTATATTTATGTAAAATAAGGAGAGATCCCCAAATATAAACAACTGATCAAAACTACTGTGTGGAGTTTGGTTTCAGGAACGATTTAGCTATTCTTATGTAAAATAAGGAGAGATCCCCAAAATATAAACAACTGAACAAAACTACTGTGTGGAGTTTGGTTTCAGGAACGATTTAGCTATATTGACGTAAAATAAGGACAGATCCCCAAATATAAACAACTGATCAAAACTGCTGTGTGAAGTTTGGTTTCAGGAACGATTTAGCTATTCTTATGGAAAATAAGGACAGATCCCCAAATATAAACAACTGAACAAAACTACTGTGTGGAGTTTGGTTTCAGGAACAATTTAGCTATATTTATGTAAAATAAGGACAGATCCCCAAATTTAACCAACTGAACAAAACTACTGTGTGGAGTTTGGTTTCAGGAAGTTGCACTATATAGATTTCCACAAACTCTAAAGAATGTTGCTGTATTGTCTTTCTTTCAGATACAATGATTTTACCCATGATCCTTTGTCAAAGTGTAACTGTACACCGCCATATAGTGGCGAGAATGCAATATCTGCCCGCAGTGATTTAAATCCAGCTAATGGCAAGTATCCTTTTGGAGCCTTAGGTCATAGGTCACATGGTGGAACAGACATGAAGGTAAGAATCAATTTCTTTTTTATGTGGAAAGAAAAGTAAAATATTTCATGAACCAAAACTCTTAAAATGTTTGGAGATTTTTTGAATGATGGAGATTGCATGAAGAAGGGTTTATAGCATTTAACCTGTCTTGAGAGATCACTGTTATGAGACAAACCACTTATCTTTTGAGATCACATTATTAAAACCAATTAGTTAAATAACTCTGTAAATAAAACCTCTATTAAGAGACCACCTCTGTATTGAGAAGCCATGTTTCATTAGCAGAAAGAGTGGTCTTTCAGGGCAGGTTCCACTGTATATCTTGTACACAAAGTCAAGTCTAAATTCAGTGGGTGAATAATATCATGAAAATATTTGCAGAACAAAGTCATGATAATTTTAGTTCCTCCAGATAGACCAGAAGAGTTTCAAATATTGATTATTATAATATTATACTGTATTCCTGGAAAATTTTGCTCCTGGTTGTTTTTGTTCTTTTACGACAGAAAACATATTATCCCTGTCTTACATTGGCCCTTAATCACTATAGTCTTATGGATGGTCTGTATCTATGTGCTTCAGCTATTTAGCTTGAAAATTTCACCTTAAGGCTCGAAAATTTCCAGGTATACAGTCATTATGATTTCAAATAATACTTCTTACCAACTTACAGAGGCAGAACATAGACATTAAACTCATTTTACAAAGCTAATTTTATGTCATTTAACTTTATTTTCAGCTTACTAACCACACATTGTTCCAGAATCTGGAATTTGTAGCTGTAAGCGGCCCAACTTTTGACCAGCAACCTCCCTTTCAGTGGAGCCAGGCTGATTTCGCCAATTCTTGCCCTCATCAAGGACACCCAGATTTATTCAAATTTGATCCTATTCAGTATGATGGAACTGTGCAATTTAAACCATTCCAAGGCTGAAACCAAAATTATTTTTTTTATCCTTGACTGGTTTCAGACATTTTGTTTTTGATTTTTTGTAAATTATGCAAATTTGTTATTTATATACTGTGTTCATAAGAAAGGAAATACCATTTCAGATGCATTTAAGTTAACTTATTCACCCCTAAAAACACATTTGGACTGGTCTAAGTCATTGATTTACAGCAGAATCAGATAAGATACAGTTATAACATACAGGTCAGTGGTAAGATACAGTTATAACATACAGGTCAGTGGTAAGATACAGTTATAACATACAGGTCAGTGGTAAGATACAGTTATAACTTACAGGTCAGTGGTAAGATACAGTTATAACATACAGGTCAGTGGTAAGATACAGTTATAACATACAGGTCAGTGGTAAGATACAGATATAACATACAGGTCAGTGGTAAGATACAGTTATAACATACAGGTCAGTGGTAAGATACAGTTATAACATACAGGTCAGTGGTAAGATACAGTTATAACATACAGGTCAGTGGTAAGATACAGCTGTAACATACAGGTCAGTGGTAAGATACAGTTATAACATACAGGTCAGTGGTAAGATACAGTAATAACATACAGGTCAGGTCAGTGGTATAATACAGTTAAGATAACATAACATACAGGTCAGTGGTAAGATACAGCTGTAACATACAGGTCAGTGGTAAGATAAAGTTATAACATACAGGTCAGTGGTAAGATACAGTTATAACATACAGGTCAGTGGTAAGATACAGTTATAACATACAGTTCAGTGGTAAGATACAGTTATAACATACAGGTCAGTGGTAAGATACAGTTATAACATACAGTTCAGTGGTAAGATACAGTTATAACATACAGTTCATTGGTAAGATACAGTTATAACATACAGGTCAGTGGTAAGATACAGTTATAACATACAGGTCAGTGGTAAGATACAGTTATAACATACAGGTCAGTGGTAAGATACAGTTATAACATACAGGTCAGTGGTAAGATACAGTTATAACATACAGGTCAGTGGTAAGATACAGTTATAACATACAGTTCATTGGCAAGATACAGTTATAACATACAGGTCAGTGGTAAGATACAGTTATAACATACAGTTCAGTGGTAAGATACAGTTATAACATACAGGTCAGTGGTAAGATACAGTTATAACATACAGTTTGGTGGAAACATGCAGTTCAGTATATGAAATTTTTTGTGTAATTGGCTAAAAATGGTCATGGTTTCCGTAGTTTTGTGACAATAAAGTTCAGTAATGTTATACAGTTCAGTGGTAACATAAACTTCAGTATTTTCAAGTTTGTGTAATTAGCTAAAAATGGGGGGTGCAATGGAATGCTCTTAGATTTTGTATTTTTGTGATAATAAACAGCTGAGTTACGTTTATGACAAACAATTCAGTGGTTAGATTAAGTTCAGATATAACACACAGTTTGGTGGTAACATGCAGTTCAGTATATCAAAAGTTTTGTGTAATTGGCTAAAAATGGGGATGCAATTGAATGATCTTAGTTTTTGTATTTTTGTGATAATATAAAGCTCAAGTTATGAAATACAGTTCCGTGATACCATACATGTCAGTGATATATACATTATAGTATATAGTTTGTGTAGTATTAACACCTCTCTCTATTTAGAGGAATTCATGATTATATTTGATATATGATTCTGTTATTAACTGTTTTATATTTTTCTACATTCATGACATAATTTATCATTTTTAAAAGATTTCATCTGTAGGATGATAGATAAGGCAGTACATACCGGTAATGTATTTGTTTTATGAAACAATAATAAGTTTTTTTCATTGACATCTCAGTAGGTATTCAAATTATTTGTCTTGTAAACAATATTTGGTATGGAAATGTAATGAATACATATATTTAACAAAATTTAACACATTGTTGTCATGTCAGAATATAAAAATCCTGAAAATAAACAAATATCATTTTCAAAGCTGTAATATGAAAAGCCACTTATTGGCCCGTGTCCATGACCTTTAACCTCAAGCTAAAATTGATCTGTTTACAAATTTTAATACCAACTTCTGATTTGTTCTAGACTACAGTACCATTTAATCATTAACTAAAACCTTGGCGTTTACTCAACATGGCCTAATCAGCCAACCAGATTATTTTAGCAAATTTCTTAAATTTAACGGTACTGGCTTAATTAATTAGTTTATTGGATTACAGTAAAACTTGCTTTAGCAACCACCTGTGTCTAAAGAACACCTGGTCACACCTGTTCCCAATAGTAGCATTTTTGTACAAATCAACCTCTACATAAATACCACCTCCATATAAAGACTGGTTTTCTTAGGTTCCTAAGGAGGTCGTTATATACAAGTTTCACTGTATTTGCAATCTGTCTCGACATTACAGAATGATACCTTGTCAGGTTTTAAAGGTTGAAATATGTATTGTACATTTAAATTTTCTCAGATTTTACAAGTCCAGGAAAAAATGAATGAAATGGTTTCACCCAATCTTTATAAATGCATGAATGTGTGCTAAGATAAATCTGTATTTTTGTTATTATTATTCCAATTAATGTCAATATATTTTAATAAAAAAATCTTTTTGAAAATTTGTTTTGTTTTAATTCAAATCTGTAATTCCATTGTTATCCATTTCCATCTGAGATTCAGCACAATACCATTTGGCTGTGAATTTCTGGAATTGATGACTTAGGCCGAGAAAAAAATTTGTAAAATCACTCGTCCCATAGATGAGTGATAATGAAAACCACTCGTCCCAAGACGCCTTTAGCTTCTCCCAATTTTGGTAAACCTTTATGGAACCATGGAGACTACATATACCTATTCTTTGATTTCTCGGATATGTGACTTATAATAATATTAAATGGCGAGAAAGAATTTTGAAAGTGCTGTGTTAATGCAAAGATTTAGAGGCTATAAGGTAATTATGTTATAAATCTGGATGAAAAATTGCTAATCGGAGACACCGACTCATAACTTTTCTCATCCCCTTGCCATTTTCACTGGGCAGCCCCGATATTCTGATACCCCATTAGTCCAATGCCCCACCTCATTTGTCTGATGCCCCATCAGTCTGACACCAAAAAGTTTCCAGTTTGTGGTAAAAGATGGCCCACCATAGATGACAAAATCTGATCTTAACCCAGCTTTTGTTTTCTTAGGTTCCTAAGGAGGTCGTTATATACAAGTTTCAGTGTATTTGCAATCTGTCTCGACATTACAGAATGATACCTTGTCAGGTTTTAAAGGTTGAAATATGTATTGTACATTTAAATTTTCTCAGATTTTACAAGTCCAGGAAAACATGAATGAAATGGTTTCACCCAATCATTAATATTTAGGTGGAATTTTGTAATTCTTTATAAATGCATGAATGTGTGCTAAGATAAATCTGTATTTTTATTATTATTATTCCAATTAATGTCAATATATTTTAATAAAAAAATCTTTTTGAAAATTTGTTTTGTTTTAATTCAAATCTGTAATTCCATTGTTATCCATTTCCATCTGAGATTCAGCACAATACCATTTGGCTGTGAATTTCTGGAATTGATGACTTAGGCCGAGAAAAGAATTTGTAAAATCACTCGTCCCATAGATGAGTGATAATGAAAACCACTGTCCCAAGACGCCTTTAGCTTCTCCCAATTTTGGTAAACCTTTATGGAACCATGGGCTATTCTTTGATTTCTCGGATATGTGACTTATAATAATATTAAATGGCGAGAAAGAATTTTGAAAGTGCTGTGTTAATGCAAAGATTTAGAGGCTATAAGGTAATTATGTTATAAATCTGGATGAAAAATTGCTAATCGGAGACACCGACTCATAACTTTTCTCATCCCCTTGCCATTTTCACTGGGCAGCCCCGATATTCTGATACCCCATTAGTCCAATGCCCCACCTCATTTGTCTGATGCCCCATCAGTCTGACACCAAAAAGTTTCCAGTTTGTGGTAAAAGATGGCCCACCATAGATGACAAAATCTGATCTTAACCCAGCTTTTGAAAAAAAATACAATATTTTCAGTGGGAATGAAATGTCAAAGTAGGTATACTGTCCAACTTATCAGATCATAGTTCTTCACATCATATTGGGCTCCAGGTAAAAACACCTCTGTTAAAAAGACAGGCTTATCACTGGTGTAAATTAATTAAAATTACTTTCACTTCATTGGTGAAGAAATGGTCGCTACCATTTTTTAAGTCTTTGGAATGATCAGGTACCAGGATTGAACTTGGTACCTTGTACTTGCAAGTCAAACGCTCGCACACACTTGACCACAGAAAGCGTGTTCCTTGCTTAATTATCATGTTCCCACTTTTTGGTAAATCAAAAGGTGGGAATATAATAGCTACATAATAAGTAACTCTCAAAGCACCTTGTGCAGGATGTAGATGTAATTTTGAATCAATACAGTATTTCTGTATTATCATTTTCAAATAAAAATCATAAATACAATTTCATGAAGTTCCATTAAAATTGCCTTTCGTTGTGAGCACGTATCTGACATGAAGTACTCCAAATGAGGAAGAAATGCTTATCAATCTTATGGATCCATAAAGACTGGGAGCGTAACATGTAATTAAAACTTTATACAATTCCATGTACTGTCATATGAAATATAAAATCATTTTAGAATGAATGTGGAACTATTTTAATGGGATGTTCTTGATACAAAACAAAGTAATTGATATTGATAGCTTATCTGTAGCACACTAATATTTCTTGTAGATTTATATTTCCGAAGATCCTAACATAGACCTTGAAAAGCCTCGGACACAAAACTGTCCTAACTATGACCGACGAGGCATTGGACTAACGGGGGGTCGGAATAATGGGGTGTTGGACTAGTGGGACGTCGAAATAAATGGTGTCACCCCGCCTCACCCAGGACGGGTACATTTTTCTTGCTCTGGATATGTTATACTTGCATGTATTGAAGCAAACACTGGGTCTACAGTATCAAAACTTGTCTTCACTCTCCAATGGTCATCATGGACATAAGAACATGCTTAAGAACATGCTTTTATGTTTCTTAATAGCTCGGTCACTTCCAGTGGTCTGACCTGATCAGCACACAGAACTCCAAATCTGCTAGTTTGAGGCATCTTTTTTGCAGAGTGGTGGAAGCAGCTACATATAGATCCATGTATTTGTGAAATTGGATCCATACAACAGATTTATATCTCTGATGACCATGCCATCTTCTGAACGATACATTATAACTACTGTTCTGTATCCATATATATATATGTACATTGTATATCCATGTACTGAAGTTGAGCATCAGCAAGTAATACACTTGGTCAACTCCCGGCCTGTTACATAACTACTGTTCTGCATCACTAGTTATAATGTATCATTCAGATGGTATTGGTTTAACATGCTTAAGACTATGCTAGGGAACAGTCCATACTTTTGTAAAATATATTTGTTTTGATGATGTTTTATGCCACACTCAACAATTGTTCAGTTATATAATGACAACCAGTTTAAATGATGGGGGAGAGAACCTAGTTACCCTGTATCTGATAGGAGACCACCAGCCTACCCTGTATCTGAGAGGAGACCACCAGCCTTACCCTGTATCTGATAAGAGACCAACAGCCTTACCCTGTATCTGATAGGAGACCACAAGCCTTACCCTGTATCTGATAGGAGACCACCAGCCTTACCCTGTATCTGATAGGAGACCACAAGCCTTACACTGTATCTGATAGGAGACCACCAGCCTTACACTGTATCTGAAAGGAGACCAACAGCCTTACACTGTATCTGATAGGAGACCACCAGCCTTACCCTGTATCTGATAGACCACCAGCCTTACACTGTATCAAAGAGTAGATCTCCAGCCTTACACTGTATCTGATAGGAGACCACAAGCCTTACCCTGTATCTGATAGACCACCAGCCTTACACTGTATCTGATAGGAGACCACCAGCCTTACACTGTATCTGGTAGGAGACCACCAGCCTTACACTGTATCTGATAGGAGACACCGGCCTATCACTGTATCTCATACCACCAGCCTTACACTGTATCTGATAGGAGACCACCAACCTTACGCTGTATCTGATAGACCACCAGCCTTACACTGTATCTGATAGAAGACCACCAGCCTTACACTGTATCTGATAGGAGACCACCAGCCTTACACTGTATCTGATAGGAGACCACCAGCCCTACACTGTATCTGATAGGAGACCACCAGCCTTACCCTGTATCTGATAGGAGACCACCAGCCTTACACTGTATCCGATAGTAGACCACCAGCCTTACACTGTATCTCATAAACCACCAGCCTTACACTGTATCTGATAGAAGACCACCAGCCTTACACTGTATCTGATAGACCACCAGCCTTACACTGTATCTGATAGAAGACCACCAGCCTTACTGTATCCGATAGGAGACCACCAGCCTTACACTGTATCTGATAGAAGACCACCAGCCTTACACTGTATCTGATAGGAGACCACCAGCCTTACACTGATCTGGTAGGAGACCACCAGCCTTACACTGTATCTGATAGACCACCAGCCTGACACTGTATCTGATAGGAGACCACCAACCTTACACTGTATCTGATAGACCACCAGCCTTACACTGTATCTGATAGAAGACCACCAGCCTTACACTGTATCTTAGGAGACTGTTACCCTGTATCTGATAGAAGACCACCAGCCTTACCCTGTATCTGATAGGAGACCACCAGCCTTACCCTGTATCTGATAGGAGACCACCAGCCTTACCCTGTATCTGATAGGAGACCACCAGCCTTACACTGTATCTGATAGGAGACCACCAGCCTTACCCTGTATCTGATAGGAGACCACCAACCTTACACTGTATCTGATAGGAGACCACCAGCCTTACACTGTATCTGATAGGAGACCACCAGCCTTACACTGTATCTGATAGGAGACCACCAGCCTTACACTGTATCTGATAGACCACCAGCCTTACACTGTATCTGATAGGAGACCACCAGCCTTACCCTGTATCTGATAGGAGACCACCAGCCTTCAACAAGTAAACTTGCCAACATTCTCACAAAATCAGTTTAGGTTCAATCTGAGCTCAAACCTGCATTGGTAAAATAATTAAGAAAGACTTCCAACTTCAAACTTGTAATCCTCAAAATGAAAAAGGAATTTTGAGCAGTGTAAGTAAAATACTCAATGTGTTTTCATATATATATTTTAGTAGACAAGTTGTGACCCTTTGTCTTAAAATTTGTATACATGTCCAGTGTACCCCTCTAAAATACATATCTGTGTGCAATTTGGGGTACATTATTTCCCTGTTGCTGAATTTACATGGATATAATTTTCAAAAGAATTATAATCAAGTACATTGATGTGATGAGCTAGGGATTTTGGTTTCTTGCCATATTTGATGCACATGCCTTACATGCTCTTACACCAACATGTACTTTTTCCTATGGATTTTAATGAACTGTTCATGTGTAACTACGGTTGTATGAACAATTTCTAACTATAGTATAGTGTCTCAAGATTTATGCTAACCAGAAAACTGTATAGGAGTTATGTCCCTTGCAAATACATGACATACATGTATAATAAAGATTTCATACATGTGTATTTGCCCTATAATTACAAGTACAGACCCTCATGCCCACATTTTTAACATACATTTGTACATCACATGTATTGGTATTTTTTGTGATGTTGGTCCTACTGTGTACATAAAATTAGACATACAGGGTTTTTCACACACTTGGAAATGAGACCTGGGCCTTTTAAATTGGGAAGTTTAACAACATACAAACTGTTTGAAAATACAAGCCTCTTCAAATGCATTTTCATTTGACTTCAATTGGGGAAAAAGTGTCTATTTTTTTTCACACTGGGAATCCAAATGGGGCCTCAATTCAACCCCCTAAGATAAGATGGAAATCCCTGGCATGTCTTGTTTATAAAGACCTATTGGAAAATAATTACAATTGTTCTGCATTCCGTTATAAATTTCCTGTAAAATATTTGATATCAATGACTTGAGCAATATTACAAGTTAACATAATTTTCAAATGACATACATATGCATTTTGTGTACATTCTTGTTTAGTCATTAATTGTTACCCAAGCCCAACGACTTGATAAAAATCACAAACTCAACACATATAATCCATATGATTCCAAGATTTATTAGACAGAAAAAAAGACATCAATTAAATAGATATATACATATATACAGGCACACTTGTAACAAACAGTCTATGCGAGGTCAGGAAACAGTTCCATGAACGATTCTTCCCAAGGATCTTCTGTAAGTCTTCCGGATATTGCACTACAAGGTGACCCTGCTTCACTATAGTCACTGGAGACACCAGAGTCACTGAATGTTTCCAAATAAGAATTGTCCAAGGAGAATGTATCTGTACCTTCCAAACTTTGTGTAGGACTTCGGATATCTGCATATTTCCGTTTTTTATTGGATAATTTTGGAAGCTGCAGTTCTGTATTTGTTACAAGATAGTCTGTTTTACATGCATCATCTGTCATTGACAGTTCTTCCTGTGAAACTGTATCTAAAGAATCCTGACATAATTGATTCTGAAGGTCCATTTCGATCAGGTTTTCTATGTCTTTTAATAATTCCATATTTATTTCTGGAACATCACATTCACTGATTACAGGACACTCCTCCTTCTGTGAAACATTTGAATCTTCACAAATATTTTCAGAATTTATTTCTGACTGAATGATTTCACTTGGTATGCTTTCATAAGTAATGAGATTTTCAATGTTGTCCGTTTCCTTTTCACACAAAGACACATTTTCCGTATCTATGACAACTTCAGAGTCAGCTATGTCAGTTGCAGGCTCTATTTTGTAGTAAATATGATCAAATTTGATCAGTTCATTGATGGATTCCAGCTCTGTTGTTGATGGCCCCACCACTTCAGTAATGGTGCAATCTGAGCTATCTGTTCGGGGGTCAGTGAGGGTAATAGTTGGCTGATTTTTTGTGATTTTTTGTGAGCTGGTCCCGAACTGTTTAACAACATTAAATATAGACTGAAAAAGAGAAAAATAAATATTTTGAACATTGTCAAACAAGTCTACTCAGTAAATGTATGTCTACAAAGTTTATTTTAAAAGATGTTGGCAACATATATACATGTATTGACCTACTTTAACATGAATTAGTATGTTTGGGCAAAATATCAATTATTCAACACACATGTACACATATCAGATATCTTGCTCATCATTAATAAAAATGTAAAAAAAAAAATAAATGGTATAAAACTTAAGTATTACAAGTAAACTGAAATTTGATATAAAGCTCTTGTCATTTTAACAGAGAAACAATTCATTACACAAATGTACACAAAAATAATACAGAAAATAAAATCATATTATGATTATTAATATTATATATTCTAGTAAAGTCATAATTCTTAAACATTTATTGATAATAAAAGGTTCTAAATTAAAATGTTATAAAGAAAGGAAAAGGAAAAGTATCAGTTTTTGTTTTGTTTGAAGTTCTAAAAAAATACAACCAAAAAGTACTCGAGAAGAAATTGCATCATAGCTAGCAAATCATGTTCAAGATGATGATGTGAGGATTTTGAAATGTTTAAAGAAAAGAATTATAATAATAAACAATTACCTGAGTGCCAATACGGCAACTGGTGTCACTCTTCGAGACGGAGTTTGAGTTTGTCCCTGCGGCAGAGAGACATCGGATACTGCAGACCCGGCAGGCTCAATCTCCGACTTGATGGGTGTTCCATTTAACCTCAGTCCAAGTCGTTCTTTTAGATTTGTGTTTTCCACTTCAAGTTTATTTGACATATTTTTTAAATTGCTGTTTTCTTTCTGAAGACGTCTGTTTTCCTCTATTAACTGTGATACATGAACTTCAAGATCTGTCATCAGAGCTTTCTTTCTGTCACGAGCAGTTTGTGCTGCTACTCTGTTTTTTAGTTTCCTGGTTAAAGAAAAAAAAAATGTAGTTGATAAGAATTGCCAACTTTACAAATAATAGGCAATATTTTTTGAGAAATATTCATAACAGTATGATACATATACCTACAAAACAGATATAATATAGTGAAACAGATAATGCTAGCCTGCAGGTAATACAATTAAGTATTTAGGCTTTTAGCATACATACTAGAAATAAATTGATCTTTATTTTATATCTCTCTGGGATATTTGTATTTGATTTATATATTTATTTATTTTACTGACAGTTACACTACTGATTAATCTTAAGTTTAATGTTCATGTAATTGTTGGACAAACCATATGGTTTCAAAATTTTCATTACATTTTATGATCCCAGCTGTTTAATCATGAGCAGATCCCTGTTTCTATCTTGGACTGCGTTTCAATCTATTTCAACAACAAAAAAAAGGACTACGGGTCACCTATTTCTCAAATTGGACAGAAAACATTACTTATGTAACACCTGAATTTCTCACTAGCCTAACTCGCCCCAAGACCCAATCATTTGGAAGCCACCGAATCGTTGTCTTATCACAGAAAAATTAGTTAAAAAAATATAAAATGAATATAGGCTACTATATCTCGGTTGTTTTAAATAATAATTGACAAGACCCGGGGTAAAATTGTCAACAGCTGTTTACAGTTGCTGCAGTACCGATATGCATATATGACCATCCAAGTCTTAAGCCAGTGAAGGTGTCAACATATGGGGCAGGCAACAACCAGTACAGGTCCCAACCTAACCCCAATTTTCGGTTTAAATTTTACTAACAAGATGAGCAAAGAACAAACCTCCTCATCATTTTTTCCTCTGGAGACAGATGAGTTAGGCGGCGCCTTTTCCTTGGGCCACCGCCCTCCTCAACACCGTAAATGTCCTCCATGTCAACTGCGACTGTTCTTTCATGGGCTGATTTCCCTGGTATAGTTGTTATTACAATCGTTTTCGGTGTGATTAAAGACATTTTTTTTCAGTTGAGCGTTTCAAGACATATAAAATTGTTTTCTGGTGGCGTACACCGCCGTACTCTGTATAAAACTGTTTGGCTTTTCTTCATGTCATGATTCGAGTTTTCGCTTTACCGAGTTCTTCTGCTGATGTGGCTTTTAGCGAGTGGTTTTGCGTCACGAAGAACGTACTTCCGAAACAAATTTGATTGGTGGTTATTTATGTCACTATAGGACTTTCTTCTGACGCAACGGTCTTAAAATAGAACGTAAACACAATATTAAACTGGGTCACTGGATAACCATTGCCTGATGAAATAGTATAGAATCGTTACAGCAGAAATAATGTCAATAAATAGTCACATATCAACTGATCCACAATATGCGAAAAAAATAACAAAAAAACAAAAACAAACTGTAAAACACTCAATATTCACAAATGTTCGGCCCTTTGCCTGGCCTTTATCAAGTGAAAGACAACAATATCTTGTATTAGTTACATAGTAGTACTAATATACTAAGTCTGTATTAAAAAAAACAGCTTCATTGCAACAGTGTTTTACTGTTTTTTATTGAGTGTTTTACTGGTTTTTTGTTGTATCACGATACTTCCCTTTGAAGGACAATGAATTTATTGATCCTATAATATTTTTACTCATTTATTTCAAAGATGTTTGTGAGGATTGTAAAAATAATTTCCTGACAAAATGTTATTTTACAAATTCCAATTTCTTTTGTTATTAATGTATTTTACAACAAAATTTTGTAATAATTAACCCATTAACCCCTCAAGACACATACATATATGTACTTGTCTAAATCATTGATGACCTAACCTTAACTTTATCATTGAATGTGAAATACAATAATTTCGTAATTGAAAATCATAACATTTTATAAAAAGAACCAACTAAATATGTATAGGCCTACACAATTTCCATTGTCCTAATACATATTTTAAAGTTTCTGTGAAAATGGCTAAATCTTGACTTTATGAGCAACTACACAATGTTAGATATTTTTAGTTTATCGTATGGGTTTCACCGAAGTTGTTTTAGAAATGACTCCGTAAAAGTTTTGAAAAAATGTGGTTTAATGTGAAATATTACGGCGCCCCTGACATAGGATAGTGTATTTTTATCATATTGTAAGCACAGTTCAAAAATATTATATTGTGCGTACAGTTTAGTTATATCGTGCGCACAGTTTAACATTTCATTATATTGTGCACACAGTTTAGCTATATTGTGAGCACGGTTAAGTCATATTGTGTAAATAGGCCCAATGGGCCTTATGTCGCTCACTTGGCAAATTGGTTCAACTTTGCATAAGAAGTCAAAATGTCTAAAAGACGATGTTTTCTGTCTAATTAGTAGATTTTAAAGGTGTTCTGGAGCTCCTATGTATACCAGTCCTTTTCCTTTGCAAACAATATGCGACTTTATATGGGGATAGCTCCTGCAAAATTTTGTTCAATCATTTATCTTTATTTAAATTTGTAAATATCTAAAAGTTGATTAAAAACTGATATTTTCTGTCGATCCCATGACCTTGACACTTTGTCAAACCATTAATCCTAGACTGAAATCTGATCATAAACGACCGTATGGCTAGTACCTCAAATGACACATATGGTATGGTTTTATACAAATGGCTTATTATCCCAAAACCGACTGACCTTTTGTATACAAAGATATACTAGAAAGTTGTTAGAAATTATTTAAATATCTTTGTGACAAAGTTCTAATGTCACAGGCTAAAGTGTCAAGGTCAAAGGCACCTAGGTAAATAGAAAATACATGTACTAGTTTATCGTCAACTTTGTTTTATTTCTTTTTAAGAAACAATTAATGGGTCGATTTCAATCAAACCTCGTATGAAGTCAAATAACTTTTGCAAATGTAAAAGGCCTAGGATCCAAAGGATAAACATTTGACGTATTTATCACTAGATACACTCTTCTGTCTTCTATCTTTTATTACCTAAACTTTAAAGTCGTCCAGGTCAAGGAAGGGTTCACAAGACTCCACCCCACCAGGTTATATGGATTTTACTATAGACATTTTGTATCTAAAGATACATTATAAAGCTTTTAGTAATAATCCAAAGACCAGTTTGACAAAGTGTCAAGGTCATGGGGTCGAAGGTTAAGGTCGGATGCACGTAGGTAAACAAACAAAATTTTGCTAAACCCATATAAAGCCGCATAATGATTGCAAAGGAAAAGGGACTAAAACACAAAGGGGCTCCAAAAGGAATCACAACTAAGAAAATCTTTGAAAACCAACTTATTAAACAGAAAATATCATCTTTTAGACATTTTGACTTCTTATGCAATGTTGAACAAATTTGCCAGGTGACTGGCATAAGCCCCTTGGGTATCTTCTTAAATATTCAGATATAGTTAAACTGTGCGCACAAAATAGTTAAACTGTGCCACAATATAACTAAACTGTACACACAATATACCTAAACTATGCACACAGTATAGTTAAACTGTGCATAATATAGCTAAATTGTGCACACAATATAATTAAATTGTGCACACAATATATCTAAACTGTTGCACAATATAACTAAACCGTGTGTATAGTTATATTGTGCACACAGTTTAGTTATATTGTGCACAATTTAGCTATATTGTGCCCAATTTAAGTATATTGTGCACACAGTTTAGTTATATTGTGTGCACAAGTGAGCTTTGTTGTGCAGTTTATCTATATTGTGCGTAGTTTAGTTATATTGTGCAGACAATTTAGTTTTATTGTGCCCACATCTTTACTATATTTTGCGCACAGCAGGGTTATATAGTGCATTTAGTTTAACTATATTGTGTGCACAGTTTAGGTATATTGTGCGTACTGTTTAGCTATATTGTGCGCACAGTTTAACATTCATTATATAGTGCACAATTTAGCGATTGTGCAGTTAGGTTACATTGTACCCACTTTACCTATATTGTGCGCACAATTGAGTTATATTGTGCACAGTTTAACTATATTGTGCCCACAGTTTAATTATATTGTGTGCACAGTTTAGTTATATTGTGTGCACAATTTAATTATATTATGTGCACAGTTTAACCATATTTGAATATCTAAGAAGAGGTCAAATGGGGCCTTAAGCCCTGTATACAACCTGGCAAATTTGTTCAACATTGTATAACAAGTCAAAATGTCAAAAAGATGATATTTTCTGTTTAATTAGTTGATTTTTAAAGATGTTCCCAGCGAACAACTTTATAATATATATAAAATGTCTATAGTAATATCCATATAACATGTCTTGTGAAACCTTGATTTCTTTTTAAAAAATTGTAGCTATTAGCTTGACAATGATGTATACCAAATTTGAAAGAAACCTAATCATCCATTCGGTTTATGAGAAGATAACCAAGTTTTGACCCCTTTTTGCCCCCTTTGGAGGCATATGGATCCTAGGCTATGTGGCTTTATACTACGATAGTTTTTGGGCAAGTTTGGTTGAAATCGGTCCATTGGTTCTTGAGAAGAAGTAAAACAAAGTTGACGAAAAACGTATTTTCTGTTTACCTAGGTGCCTGTGACCTTGACCCTTGAGCCTGTGACATTTAACATTGCCACAACGATTATTTAGATAATCCCTAACGATTTCTGTATATCTTTAGTTTTGGGATAATAAGCTATTTGTATAAAACCATACCATAGGTCATTTGAAGTGCTTGGCATACGATCGTTAATAATTTGACAAAGTGTCAAAGTCATAACATTTTTCAAAATAACTAAGTAAACAGGAAATATCATTTTTAGACATTTTGATTTCTTATGCAATATTGAACAAATTTTGCCAGGTGTGCGACATAAGGCTTCTCTTCTTATCTATTCAGATAAAGTTGAACTGTGCTCACAATATAGTTACACTGTGCGCACAATATAACTCAACTGTGAGAACAATATAATTAAACTGTGCGCACAATATATAATGTATGTTAAACTGTGCGCACAATATAATTAATCTGTGTGCACAATATATTATTTGTTAAACTGTGCACACAATATAATAAAACATATTCATCTAAAGGCATTTTTGAGTTTTTCAAATTCATGATAGGCTATGTTCTGGGTTCCATAAAATAAAACTTAACTTACCTCTCTGGACCAAATCACTGATTTAATTCACTCTAGATCCACCACCTCCCAGTATATGCATAAATAGTTAATACTATTTGAAACCTCACCAGAGGCATCTTCCCAAGTCAAGGTTTCCCGATCCTCTCTGTTACTCATACAGGCGGACTGAGGATTTTAAATTAAAGGGTGTAAGAATCTTTTATATGCTGTCATTAGATATATACGTTTATTCTGCGCGAGGAGTCACAAAACCCCATAAACCTGAAGCTAAATTTAGTAACTTGGCCCAGAAAATTACCATTCCGGATTTCGTCCTCTTCTATGCAGGTTTGATTTTGTGTATTATTTTACTAAGGCCATATCCTGTTTTACTTTCGAAATGGAAGAAACTTGTGCTAAAAGTGGTAAGATGATGATTGAGCAGATTTATTTTAGGACACACATCATTTGTAAAGTCAGTTAAATATTGAAAAAGTGAAACATTAACGATATTTAAATCAGATCAGGTTAATTGAAAACATACACTACATGGTACAGCAAATATTTCGATCATTTCACTTATTGTAACATTGTTTTATAATCACTGACACTGAATATGGTAAACAACCAAACAATTATCGTAGTATTTATTGATTGTGATATTACCCAAAACATTAAAAATGTCTTAAAATGGATCAGTTAATTTCTGGATATATTTCCTTGATGTAATTCGAAGAACGGATTTATACTCTTTAAATGTTTTTCCGCATTTTATAATATTTCAGTAGGGGTGTAATGTCAAATCGGACAAGTAATGTCAAAAAGTAACTTTTCATAAATCGAGACAAGTAATGTCGGTTGAAATTAAAAGTGGAAACTAACTTTCGGTCCGAATCATAAATCCGACTTCAAATTACCATAATCGAATAATAAACCGGAAAATATTCCGTGTCTTGTCCGATTCCGTAATGTTCAGTCTTTAGATAATCGAGGTTATTTTTATGTTAAAAAAAAATTATTTCATAAGAAAATCTAAAAGTTGATTTTGCAATAAAATATGCATTTTATCAAAGAGCGTCTTAGATTCTGTTCAAAATCGAGACAGATTTCAAAAAAATGAAATTCTCATAGATATGTTACATGTCATTATTGATGATTTTTTAAATTAAAAGATCAGTAAGTTTCAAAAGTGTTGTTTCGCTAACATTGAGAAAATGTCAATATTTTATATATCTAGATTTTTAATTCTCTTAAAATCTGCATCAATTTAATTTTTTCAGGCAGATGACACTGAAATCCAAAGACGGAACGTTCATTTAATACCCTGAATGATGGCGATAGGCTATATTCATAAATAGTTCTGAAAAACTAACAGATATCCTGGGAGCATTGTATTCTTTCTGCAGTCAATGCAAACCATTTTAATTGATAGGCAGTTAATGATAAATAAAACTACAGGACATTAACAGACAAAAGCATTTGTAGGATTTCTTAGGATGTTGACACTCTTGGTAAGTCGTTTTCACCTCAATTTTTGGGCCTACATTGATTCGTCATACTTCAGGTAGAGTAGGGGCCATATTTTTATTTGAAGGGGTATCAAACCTTAAGCAGAAAAAAAAATGTGTACGGTTTTTGGAATCACATTTTTACAATTTTTGAGTGCTCAAGGACATAGTAGACATAAAAAAATTTTGTTTAAATTGATTTGTGATATTATATTTTGACAGAAAGTCAAATGTGAAAGCTTAAAGTGTTTTTTTTTATTAGTGTACGAAAAAAAAAAAAAATAATTCGCGCCCCCCCGGGATGGTTAGCAATTTTTTTTATAACAGGACTCGAGAATTTAAAATTGTTGACAATAGGAGTACAAACATGACGGAAAACATGACTTGTGAAACCACTGCTGAGTCTTCATTGAAAATAGATGTACTTTTTTATCCAAAAATTATATTTTCTCTGAATAATATATCCCCTTTGTTACTGTGAAATTATGTCTTGAGAGGCTGCATCAGCTATATATATGATTAGTTAAACGAGTCCCAATCGTTAAGTGAACTAATGTGAAATTTTCAGTGATTTAATTGTTAAACAAATTTGAATTTGAATAAATAAAGGGAAATTTACACATGTATACTGTTGTGTATTTTCATGAATGTTTAAATAGTTGTTTGTACATAATTGCAATATTACCGGTTATTCTGTTTATGAGTCCATGCAGTTGGTTTGAAAAACTTTCAACATCGCTGTTCCACTGTAATCAATGATTCATAGGATTACAAAAAAAATAATAATCTGTTTTTCAAATATTTATTTGTATTTCATTCTTTTACTTATTGGTTTTTTTTCCAGAGTTTAAACGTGATGTTTGAATCCTAATATGTAGATTTTAAATTTTATATTGTTATGACCCTCATAGATGAGGCATAAATGTTGCAGATAGGGAGATTGTGTCGCAAGGACACCCAGGTGGATATGGGACTGATGTTGTTTATCCTTCAGGTAGAGGAGGGGATTTTTATGATAAATACAAAGGTTTTTTGCCATTTTGGTTAGGGAATTCAAAAATAATTCATTTTGTTTTGTGAAATGATGTCATACAGGGGAGGGATTTTTATGGACTTAAAATATTTGTCAGGAGTTGGAAAAACAAGTAGAGTCAGATTTGATTGTTCATAAGAATGTTTTCAATACAGTATATATATATTTTTACAAATGCCATGAACTTGTAATTTTCCAGTGATAATTCGCCAATTTAACATTTATAGCACTGTTGTGTATTTTCATGGATGGATGGGCAATATTAAAAACAACGCGACATTTAGTGATTTCTGTGTCAAATGTGATTCATTTTCTACATGTTGTGAAATTAGTACCCTCAAGGACATTTCATAGTTGTGTCGCAGGTCGGTATGGAATTTTGACAAAGTTTGCCATGGTTATATTCCATTCCGGATTTGGACATATTTGCCCAGAATGATTGTTCATCAGTCACTGTGCCTGATAAATTTCAGAACATTAATATTTAAATGTGTTGGGCATTTAAAAACAATGACATTTTAATTTATGTATTAGATTTATATTAATGTAAATTTTCAGTGGCCAATTAAATCAGTCACTGTGCTGGAATTTCTAACATATATTAAAAGTTTTTCCAGTGTAGTATGTTTTCTTAATTTGAAATTTAGAGAGACCCAGGTCTCTGGTGGCTGACCACTGGGGCTCTGAGAACTTTTTCCGTGGTTTGGGACTTTTTGCTACTCTTGTTTAAGATAATCTTGATGATAAATCGGTTATTCTCACTCAGGATAAAAAAATTTCAGTAAAATGTACTTTCTTGGTGTTTACTGGTGATTTGTCACTTGAGTTCATTTACTGTTGACGTGTTGTATACAATCTATTGGCTTCAGTTCAATTAACTTCACTTGTTATATTTTACAACCTTGGTTACAGTTGGGATATTGCTTGTTGACAGATAAGATATCTTTCTATGAACATGGCGTCGTGTAAATTAGGTTATATAGCAAGGTTTGCCAGGTTCCGTTTGAATACATTAATTCTCCAAAGGTCACTGTTCAAAGAATTTTATTGGCTCATTAAATTATTTGGGTACTTTCAGAAAGTATAAAACAGGTGTGATGCAGTGTTACGCCGTATATTTCTCTGTCTGTTACAGAAATGAACATGAGGTGAACTTTTGATTTTTCTATCCATTTTCATTCTGATACATTTTGTTGCCATCATTCCCTGTCATCATAATAAAATGTTATTTTGGACACTAGCTGTGTGTATCTTCATGTATTTTGAGTATGTCGTAATGTTTTAATTGATTTAAGTATAAATTTATAAAGTTGCGGTTTTGTTAAAATGCCATACGTCTGGCTTAACACAGTGCACGAGATACATGTGAAATAGTTTGGGTTAAGTGATATTGTGACTGTTTATTTTCATACTTTAGTTGTAGGAAGAATGAAAAGAATAAGTAATTTGGTTACTTTTGTGGTTGTTTTATTGGGTAAAATGTATGGCCAATAAAACTTGCACCGGTATGTGACAAGGTTTTTCACTCATTGTATACATTTGATTGGTTTGCTTTTTTTTATTCTGTAAGAGCTAGCCAGCCATTGGAATCTGCAACTGAAAGGGGCAGTCGCGCCCGTGTTGTTTATATTTGTAATTCACCCATGTCTGTGTGTGTAGTTCATGTTAGGGTGAAACGTTACATAATATTGATTAAGATAAATAAAGTGATATCTCACGATGAATATTAGTTTCTAAAAATGCAATTTTAATGCATGTTTTTGAAGTCTGATATCTTAAATAAATGGTTCAATGCAGATACTTGACATGAAACTTGGTGTTCATAAATAAACAAATTACAAAGGGGAAAGAGATCCTAACATTACCCTTTGCCAGCTTATGTTTTCAAAATTAAATCCTATCAGATTTCTTTTGTTTATTTAAAAAAAATTTCAGAAATTTATCAGTATCAAACACTTTATCATATCTTTATTTGTTAGGCACAGATCAAGAAGAGAAAAAATTATCAGCCGCCCAAAGAGCTCGGGTAGAACGGAATCGCCAAAGGGCATTGTTGTTAAGACAGACTAGACTAGCCAAGAAACCATATGACAGCGATCAACAAGATGCAAGGTTGTATATTATTTTAATTTCAGTTTGGTTTATAATTCCTGTGCACAGAATAAGCAAAGATACATGTTATAAAAAATTATAAAATTTTCAAAGCAGAAAATATAGATCTCAAATTTTTGTTTTTGAATTTATATGATATTCACATCAAATTAGTATGTGCTGTCATGGTTCCTCATAAAATATGCAGTTTCAAAACAAAAAGTAGGGTAACATAACTTCTGGTGATTTATCGTATATTTGAACTGGAACATGATTGATAATATCCGGCAGTTAAAGGCACCAGATTTTTATAAAAGCCAGCAGGAAAGGGATGACACTTGAAATGTCATCTTTACAAGAGAGAACATTTATCTAAACTTAATTCCTCACAGAATAAGAAGAGCTGAAACAAGATACATGTATCATTGAATGTTGTCAATGTAAATATACATACAGCTAATGGGACAGGACCTTGCTGGACTTTCAGTTGAAGTCACGTCAGGGGATCATGAGTACAAACTATTACTACAAACCAAATTTTGAATAATTTGAAAATGGCCTATGACTGTTGATATTTCACATGCACATGATTTTGTAGCAATGTGTGTCTCTTCATTCTCATTGTATTGTTCATTTGATAAGTTGTTCATATGTTGTTAATTTGTAGACAAAAAGTCAGTAAGACGATTGACACAAAAGCTGGTTTTTTCCTTGAAGAAGAAGATGAGGAGAAACATTTTGATGCTAAAGTAACACACCCTCTTGGTGAGATTGATAATACATGCATTTTCTTGTACAATACTGAAATAGAAATAAATTACTGTGTTTTCACAGCTTTTGCACAATGAAACTCTGAGGACATTTTTAATTTTAAGCAATGGAAGTATTCTAAGACTTAGTTAAGTTATTTATATGTTTTTGTACATTGAGGGAATTGATCTCCATTTTTAAAAGTGATCTACAGTTGTTTCATTTCTAGGTATTGCCTCCTGATGGGTATATAACAAGTGGTCTGATCACACTAGGCTGTCATTTTGTTAAATAAAAAGATACATCCCGCGATTGGACCTAAAGATTGATTAAAAAAACTAAAAATATATATCACCATATTAGCATATCATACATATAATATTGCGTAGAATTAATGAAATATGTCGGCAATTGATATTCCTTGCATCCATGTAAGAATATCCAGTATTAATTCAACCATTGTCTACATTCAAATTCTTTAAAAAAATTACGACATTGTATCAAATTTTTAACAATCCCAGATTTTTAAGAACATTTTATTTGTATAAAACATCAAATATTTAAACCTTTTACTACAAACAAAATAATTAGTTTTGAAAGCTTGTATGCCTTTAAGGGAATCAAACTAATATAATTTTGATGGGGAGGAAAATACAAATTATTGTTGTGGGATAAAGGGTCAGATAATACAATATAAGTTTACTCAGCAAGTAAGGGTGGTGTTGGCTTACTTTGACACCATTGTAGTATATCTTCATAAGGATGGGAAGTGTTTTTTTCTGTAATTGGTTTTCCGTGTTATTGTATTATAGTGTAGTGCTTTATCAGGGCTAGTTATTGTATTATAGTGTTGTGCTTTATCAGGGCTAATTATTGTATTATAGTGTTGTGCTTTATCAGGGCCAGTTATTGTATTATAGTGTTGTGCTTTATCAGGGCTTGTTATTGTATTATAGTCTTGTGCTTTATCAGGGCCAGTAATGGAGGTGGACAACCTTATATGTGAAGATTGTGATAAAGAATTCATGGACTCCTACTTTCTGACACATTTTGCAGCCAATGTCTGTGATAATTGCAGGTAAATGTTTTGAAGCCACTCATAAAATCATATGCTATTTCTATTAGCATATTATTTAAGTTAAAATTAAATTATCTCTCCTTTAAAATTTCAATACTCAGAAAATTACATGAAAAAGTTTGATGCCCCCTTACCACACTTAAAACCATTAAGTATCTTTCTTTAGTCAGAGCAGGTTTAAATCCCACTGGAATCCAAGCTGTCATTGTAAGAAAATTTGCCAGTGTACTTGCGGAAGGCTGGTGGTCTTTTTTTGGTATAGCATAATTGGGGTTTCTCCTCCGACCCCCCCCCCCCAAAAAAAAAAAACAAAAACAAAAAACCCCAAAAACCTCCAAAGAACAACTCACCATCACATTGTTCAGTGTGGATCATTTAAACAAACAATCAGAACTTAATTTTTGTTTGGAAATTGATGAAAATTAAAATTTTCCAGACTACCATTGATAAAATTATGATTTACATTTTTTTATTTTAGAGAAAACCAAGAGAAGCATCCCCTTATCACAAAAACAGATGCCAAAAATAAATACTTACTGAAAGATGCTGATTTTGAGAAGAGAGAACCACCACTAAAATTTGTTATTCGTAAAAATCCGCGCAATTCACAGTGGGGTGACATGAAGCTGTTTTATGAGCCACAGGTAGGACAGATGTGAAATACAATATTCAATGAAACCTCACTTAAAGACCACCTCGCTTAGGAGACCACCTCACATTTAAGACCAGATTTTCAGTCAGTTGATAAATATTTAATAAGTACAGAAATCTAGTGAAAAGACCACCTCACTAATCAGACAGCTGTCAGTTGGATGTTCTTAATAGTAAGGTTCCACTGTAAAACTGCACTAATTGGACAGCTTTCTGTCTGTCAGTTAGGTGGTCTTAATAGTGAGGTTCCACTGTACAGTGTATATATATATATATATATATATATATATAAATATATATAAATATATATATTGAAATCAACTGGTCCTACCGGCAAAACTTGTAAATTTGACAAAATTCTGGTGAAATTCGTCAAATTATAGGTCCAAACAAACGGTCAATGTTTGCCTCATCTAATCCGAATTTTGTTTCTTCTGTGTGTGTGCATTTTTTTTTATTTTTCTAGTTTCAGATCAGTAAAGGCTTGAACTTATGTACAATTCAAACTGTTTTTGTCTTTATATTTTACTTTTTACCATACAAAAAATATCAAAGTGCAAATCTTTACCTACAGTATATGTCTTGTAGAATATTTACTGGTACAGTAAAAACTGCCATAGCGGTTACCTGTTTATAGCGCGACCCTGTTCTTAATCTGAAGTCATCCCCATGTTTTTACTATATAATGCCTCTACATAGCTCACCTCTCAACGCGGTCAATTTTACGGCCCAGCAATTGCCGTTATCTTCTGTGAACCATGAGTGCATTATCCCTCTTGCTACTATATTTTTTACATATAGCGTTTTCGGTGATTCGATCTCACTTAGACTAAATTGATGTTACACTTGAAGCGAGATTTGTTTATTACAGGGACTGATCAAAGCTGTATATTGGAGTACACCTGGAGGGTACGTAATTGGAGGATAAAAACAAAGAGATGGCTTTCGATTTTAAGATTAAACGAAACCGTGTCAGGCCCACAGCCTTGAGTCAAACTAGCAATTACCAATTGGCTTTTTGCCTTTTGTTTCGAGCAGTTTCAACTGTAAAACAATAGGAAATTAGCGTTTTATATTTTACAAATAGATTTTTTAATTTAAGAGAAAACGTTGAAATTTTGTTGGAATTTATTTAATAAATTATTTACATTTTTAACAAATTTAAATATATATGCATGTATATGGTATTTACATTTGCAAATCTTTACCTGTACAGTCATTTTGCAAGACATGCACATATCAATATAGAAAAATTTTTGTACACTTAATATCATGGCCGACCCTGGGACCACCTGTCATAGGGGCCAAAATCAGTTCCCTCCCCTATATACAGGTTTTACTGTATATCATAATTTCATCATTTTGTGTATACAACTCCACATAAAATATATTTCTTTGGATTATCAAAATTTTGTGTATACATCTTCACATACATGAATATATTTCTTTTGGTTATGTAAAATTTTACTACAGTCAAACTTACGGACACAACAAAACCAGTCTTTATAGCTAGGTGGTGTTTAAGTGGAGGTTGATTTGTACACATATGGTACTGTTGAGGACGGCAAAAAACAACCTGTATGGCCAGTTGGTCTTTATACATACTTTTTACAAGTATGTTATAATTTTATTATTTTGTGTATAATCTTCAATCTTGAAAAATGTTTTGGGTATATTTTTAAAGGTTTATGAACGAGCTATGGAAGTATGGGAAAGTGAGGAAAAAATAGAAGAGGCCAGAGACAAAAGGGTCGAGAATAGAGAAAAAACGAAACGGAAAAAGTTTGATAAAAAGATTAAAGGTTAGTAGTCACTTTTTTTTTTGTTCAAGTACCTGAATGACTTAGATGACTTATACCAGCTCATTTAAACCAATCATTGAGCCATATCATCCCCATTTGTATTGTCAGGATAGACCTATGTGGATCATATTAGAGTATATAAATACATTATTTCTGGTTCTTGGGATGTTGCAATATGAAAATACTCTATACCTGGAAACTTTTGCCTCTGCATATTTTCGCCCTTTTACAATAAAAAACATATTCACCCTGTCTTAAATTCACTCTAAATCACAGGAGTCTCATGGAGGGCATGTATATCCATGCCTCAGTTATTTAGCTTGAAAAACTTTTGCTTTCATTTTAAATTGGTCCACTCATCTAAGGATGAAAATGACGAAAAATAAACTGGCATTTTGATTAATGACAAATATAGGGATCACATCATTGTGGATGTACATGTATTGTACTTGATTTTCCTTTTCAGTACAATAATTTATAGCACATAATCTGACCCATTTAAATCTTACATTGTCAAATATTTTGTGATTCTCACTCCTGAGTCAGGCATTGCATTACTTCAAGTGATTAAAATGACTCTCTGGGCCACATGTCTTTAATTCCCATTTCCCCTTCTGTACTCTTATCATAATTTTGTTATGATACGACAGAACTTCGTCTGGCAGTGAGAAGCAGTTTAGTGAAGAAAGATTCAGGAGCTCATGAACACGAATATGGAGAGGAACAGTATGATGAGGATGAGGACATGTACAGTCAGAGGTGTAAAACCTGTAGTCACGTGAAGACTTACGAGAAAATGTGACCAAACCAGAGGAAGAAAAGCACTGAGAAAATTTGACTATTAAAGAGGAAATAAAGTACTGGGAGGGATGATATTTTAACAGATATATAATCAAAGATAACAACAGATTACATATGGAACATAGAGGGTAATCTGTAATGACCTAATCCAGCTCATGTGTACAATTTACAGGTAGAATTTATATTTTGAGAGTAGTTCACCAGTATATAAAAGCGATGTAGTACATGTATATATCTATCAACCATAAATTATGGTTGCCATGTGGATAACAGTGCTCTCAAAGTTAGAGGATATTCCAAGAAATAGGCATTGTTGGGAAAGCATGTGTTTATCTATGTCGAATTTCTTAGATGAATGAATTATGTGCACAATAAAAAGATTCCAACCTTGAAATTCAATAAAGGGCTAAAAAGAAATCAGATGGAGTTGTATGTGTCAAACAAGTACCTAAATATGAACATTCTGATTAAACATTTTGAATGTGTGTGTGTTATTATATACTTGTTTAATATTATGTCTATGAATGAATTGTTGTAAATATTTTAAATCAAAATAAAAGATCTAGAAAAATTCATCTTTGAAATTTGTTATCGATTCATGAACAGATAAGTGCAACATAAATAAAAATACAGGAACTTCATTCAAAACCTGAAAGAGATGACTTTTTAAAGCATAGAAGCTGTCAAAATGGCTTTTTTTGTTTGTATTTTTAAAAAGTTTAAAATATTTGATGTTTTATACAAATAATGTTTTTTAACTCATTCACCACGAGAGACACATTTGGACTGATCTAAGGCATTGATTATAGAATCCATTGTTTTTCGGGGGTTGATGAGTTAAAAATCCCACGTTAAAAAATTGTTATAATGTTGTAATTTGTGAAAAGAATATAAAAACCTCGGATACCAAAATATAAATCTTCAGGATGTCCAGGATATATATAAAAATCTGGTGAATGCTGGACAAACACGGACCTCTGGAAATACAATGTGAATAATGGACGAATAACCATGGGATTCTTTCATAAATGGCAGGGATATCAATTGTCAGCATATTTCATTCTTTCCATACAAATTATGAATATGTTAAACTTTCTACGGCTATATATCTTTATAGTTTGCGGGAGTTCTTAAATCAAAATGACAGCCCCTTTCCCTTTAAGCTTCATTACCATTTATGTCAGAAATTTGTTAAATGAAATGTTACTCACACCGTCTAGACCAAGGAATGGAAGCGCACAAATAAAATGTAAATCCTACTCATTTTATATCGTGAAGTAAATTGCTAAATCTACTTCATAATAGACCATTTGATTTTCAATCGATGTTGATTATGTCATTAACAATCTCCCTGTTATTCCCTTCCCGCAATTACTTTGACACATCTTTTTTTGTGATACAATGTTGAACGCTTGACATCGTCGTTTAAGTTTTATGGTCTATATGGGTATCGTGTTGAATAATATGAAGTACTCCTTTTTAAGCATGTTAGATAGTATTCTGGCCCCGCTTATAAAAAACATCTCAAATTTGAGATTTCTTCAAGCTTGAGTGACGTTTCCTCAACTGAGTTTTCCTCAAAATCAGCTTGTATAAACATTCCTCAATTACCTTGAGGAAAATCTCACATTTTCGTGCGGAAAAACTCAAAGTTGAGGAAAATCTCAAATATTTCCACCCAAATTACGTTTATACAAGCCAAACTGAAAATCTCAAATTATTTGAGGAAAATCTCAAATTTGAGGAAAACTCAAGAGTTGAGATGATTTATACAAGCGGGACCATTCACAAAATATCGTGTCTCTCTTTCGCCAATTATTCATTTTCACCGAACTCACCATGGAACATTTACGAAGGATGTGACATGGGTATGTCCCATCCCTCTTTGGATTCGTAATTGTTCTTCATGTTAAGACCATTTGTACATCCATTTTGTCGTATTCTAATGTACATGTACTTGGAGTTTCGAATATCCATTGGTACTTCTTCATTTTAGTTTATATAATAAATGTTTGTTTTTTGATTGTCTAACTCCCGTGCAACATTTCTGACCTCAAACAGGAAAAAGCACTTCCACCTGTTAACCTCCTCAAAGTCAAGATATATTCCCAATCATATTCCAGTTTTGCAAGGAAGCCTTAATATTTTAACGGGTCTGGCTCAAAAGGGTTGTACTTATAGGCAATTAAATCACAAAACTATTAAAAGTACAGCATTGTACAGGTTTCAGTTTTTAGAACAAAATAGAATCTGAAGATTCCAGCTCATTTCAGTAAGCCCAATGTGGAAGATGTTCAAAACAGCTCCCATCATTTGCTGTAAAACTTGTTATTTACGAACTTTAGAAAAGTAACTGTTTGTTTAAAGATTAAATAAAGCGAAATTAAAATTAATTTCCGGTATGTGCGTATAATGCATGAAGGTACAACAATAGAATTTTTAGATAATGATGATGAATAGACTTGATTTAAATATCGGCATGCCGACTTGTACTTAAATCCTTTCATCTTTATGAGACGAGTAGAGTAACATATCCCAAACTTGCCGTAAAAGACACTGATTACCCATGAAAAGATGATAGAATCATACATGGGTGCGTTGAGTGGATACGAAATCTGCACCCAAGTGGTAAGAAACTGGTTGTGCAATCTGAGGGTGTGCCAATGAGTATCCTTTGTTGCAAAATGCGGTGACATTTTCACCGCAACATATCGATCTGTTTAACTATATATTTCTTATTGCTGCCGTCAGAAAAAATTGGTCAGTTGCTTATCACATCTATTATTTCCATTAATCTGTCGGCATCAATCATGATTCCAGATACTCATCATTTGTGTATATATCTTCATGACTATAATGTATTTGTATTTGAAATCTGATTCTATTGCTGTTTGGCTGACGGTCAGGCGGTCAAGGGATGTGACATTCCATAGAAGGAATACATTAATACTCTTCAGATTGTTAGCCAATCATTAATTAATCGTAGTAAGAAAAAATGAAGAAGTACCAATTGACAATCGAAATTCAAGTCTATTAGAATACGACGAATTAGATGTGCAAATGGTCTCAACATGAAGAACAATTACGAATCCCAAATACGATAGGACCAGGTGTCGGAAGGAGTCGGCGTCCTCTGTTGGCATGCCACACCCGTCGCAAATGTTCTATGGAAACCTTTCTAGTTTGATTAACGGGTCAAATTCCATGAGAAGGTCTGTTTCGGTGAAAAGCATCATTGGCGAAAGGGTCACTGTCTGTGGTCGTGCACTAGAAATACTATCTAATATTCCTGAGAGTTTTCCTTTTTTGGAATGGCACATCTTTTAACGTTTTGCCGTATCTCGCGAAATAAATCTCAGCTTTCCAATGAAATTTCGTAAATCAGTCCGTTAATACGACGGTTTTTAAAAGATGTTTTCTTTTCCACTGTTAGGAATGAAATTCTGTAGAAAATGTCGAATTTCATTACTTTAAGAGACCACCTCGCTAATCCGACCACTTTGAATAAGTAAATTAGGTGGTCGTAATAACGAAGTCTCACTATATTTAGGCTAGCATTAACAAATCCAAAGTTACAGTTTTACAAAGGATGTAAAATAAATGCTCAAGACGATTTTTTCTATCAAAAAGACTTCATCAGTGGAGCTCAAATTGGATGTTTGTTTATTGTTGTTTAACGTCCCACGTGCCGGTGAAGGGCTTCAAATTTTGGTCTATGCCCGGCACTTACGGCCATTGAGCAGTGAGGGTTCTTTAACGTGCTAACAACTACTGTGACACGGGACCTCGGTTTTTACTCTCTCATCCGAAGGACATGAAACCGACCTGCCGCTGGCCGGACTCGAACTCACGACCTTAAGATCAAGAGTCGAACGCGCAACCGACTGAGCCATGCCTGCTCCTCGAATTTGATGTAGATGTTCAAAGTTCCGAAAACTTTGTATCACACAAGGCCAAATGATAAATGTAAATGTATGGCCAAATCCGTCAAAAAGTACCCAGTGTAAAAATGAATATTTTAATAGTAACAAAACCAATACATCCTTCATACTAGAATGATGTCTGTACGTAGATCTTGAACTGACATACTTAGATAAGCATTTTAACAGAAAACATACGAATTGTTGCATATGTAAATTCTTTAGAGATACTCCATCATGTAAGGTATAACGTATTGTTCAGTGTTCGTCCCAGTGCATCCCCTTGGGCTAAGATTGTGTATAAAGTTTTTATCAGAAACATCGCAAGTATGGTCTGCACAATGCCAGTCAACATACTGTTGTATTACAGTCACGACACAGGATTTTGTTAACCCATTCACCCCTGAAGATACATTTGGAATGACTTGTGTAATTGATTTTAAGAAGAGTCAATTGTTTCTCGGGGGGTGTAGATGGGTTAATGAACACCAACAGCCTTGGTAACTGCACAGCTGGCTTTTTTATAGTCAATTTACTTTACTTTTAGCAGTTACATCTGTATTTTATACATACTGCCTTTAGCGGTGTTTTTTTTTTTAATTTCCATTGACATTGGCTTAATGTCGACATACAGAGTTGTACTCACTGTTTTTTTCATATACTTTGTAATTCGTTAATCATAGTTGCCTGAAAGGGAATTTAGACCTATACAAACATATTTCATACGTTTCATTGTATATATATATATATATATATATATATTTCAAAAGCTAAGACATTCATCCGTTTACATTGGTCACTTTTAGACGGATTTTGGATATACATTTAGATTTCAGATTGTTGGTCGTGTATTATATCACTTTCTCCTTAGGAAATAATATTTTAAATTGGAGCTTAACTGATAAAGTCTTACTGACAGAAACAATCGTCTTTAGCATTACAACTTTGGTATTATTTCTATAACATTTATAACCACTAGTCGTTGCCACTGCTGGTGGACCGTTTGAGTCCCCAAGGGTATACATAAACCTAGTACCTGGTATTTCGGTACCAGCTGATCTTTTTATACTAAAGTAATATTTCGCACTGATAACACCATTTAAATTCCAAATTCTTCAAAATCTAAGATATTGATCCTTTTGTTTACTCGTAGACGGATTTGGGATATATTTTTAGATTTATTGTTTAGTCTTGTGTTATACCACTTTCTCTTTAGGAAAAAAAAACACATTTCTAATTTGAGTTCAACTGATGAAGTCTAGATGAAAACTAGAACTACTGCTCATTATGTAGGGTTTCACTAGAAATGACAAAGTCTCTAACTCTATATATGAAATCTTTTAACAATTTGTAGATGAAATATTTAAAAGGAATAACTCTAACAATATAAAAAATCTCAGATACCAAAGTATAAATCAATAGAATGTCCACGACATACATACAAATCCGGTAAAATGGACAAATACGGACCTTTGGAAACAATGAGGTGGGATCAGGTGCCATGGAGGAGTAAGCATCCCCTGTCGACCGGTCACACCCGCCGTGAGTCCACAGTCAAGTCCAATGAAATACGTGATGAGTGTATCCTCGTCAAAATTGGTACAGACGTCACAACAACCGCCAACGAAAAGGCAACTCAAAATTTCACTTAGTGAAACAGAGTAATTGCAAACAAGACTATTATACCGACCGTAAAATTTCCGGAACGTTGACATTAAACGTGGTTTTCGATATCCCTACGGCAATAATGTGTCAGTGAGTAGTTTACCTCTGTATATGAAATCTTCATATGCTGTACACGTCCTGGCACATCGGATCATTTATGAAATATAAACTCCATATGCGGTTGACTGATGGATATTACTACTTAAATGTGGAAAATTTACGATGGGAAAGCTTTTAAGTCTGTATTGAACTAGAGACCACCACTGCTTTCACAACGGCAAAATGCCAATTCAGATACAATCTATAATTCACATGAAAGACATTAGATTTTCGAGTGCGTTTTGTCTGTAATGTGTGTTATTTGTCACAACAAAATGTCATGAAGATGTAAGTTACTACTGCTTGTATAATCATACGAGAATGTCAAGCCAAGTCAATTATAACATTATCCACTAATTCAAATCTTGTTTATATATAATGCAACACGTACTATTGTCAGTAAATGTGATAAGTTGCAACAGTATTTCACTCCTTTTATGTATATTACCGACACAAACACTCATCACACATATACACAGTGTTACTTCATACGTTTGTGTGAATTATTTAAGAGACAGGCTTCTGTAATGCATTATTTATTTTAAGAGATTTTTTCTCACTTATTAACAGTCATAGATAAATCACACTTTGGATTTGCAGGAAGCACCAGGACTTCCGATTACATAGCGGTGAATTAGATAAATAATGTATGCGTTTTTGTTATAGCTGGAATTCCTTTGAAGATCCGATGACATAGCCATGAATTATATAAATAATGCAGTATATTCGTTTTTGTTATTGTTGGATCTTTCTGGAACTTCTGACACACTAAGGGAGATGGAATTTTAGTTGATCAATGCACTAAATATAAAACATTTCTTAAGTTTTAATTGCAGAATAGGTTGAGATTTATATGGGCAATGTTTCAGATTTTTTTGTTTTCTTCTAAACAAATCAGAAATCAGAATTTCTTACATCAGTTGTTTGTTTTGTCTCTTTACATCTTGACGAACTATTTATCCAGAAGTTATTTATATTTCAGATTTGAATGGATCTATCTGCTTTACATTGGTTCGTGCGGCACATATTTTTACGTGATCTATTGCTTATATATGTCATGCTATTTCAAAATATGAAAAACAATCCTTATATTTATATTAATGTATATATATGTTACCATTTTCTGTGAAATAGTAGTCAGCTGGTTACGAAATTCATTCTATATAATTGACTTTGCGGTGGGAGGTTTTTCATATGACGTAACAGCGAAACAGTGAGAAGTAGTTCCCTTTTCTGCCCGGAAATACTAAATGAAATTTAGGTTTATTTTCTTATTTTCATATCATTTTGAAAGAAACTAGTGATATGGAAAAAAATTTTGAATACTAATTGTCAGATTTGAATCGAGATTATGTTATAATCGATCGCTTGGTGCAGGAAGGTTATGTTTCAGAAGAAATGACCGCGGCTGTAGCCATGCTACTGAATGATGACTGGTTTATTACAACAAATTTGCATTTAAATTCTGATTTGTTATCAATGGGATTTACTACAGAAAGTTTGAGTGTGACTTAGGAGAAGAGAGACAGATAATATTCGTTCATGACAACTGAGTGTAGCTATTTTATTTGACATTTTTACCAGTCAGCTGGCAACAGGGGTGACTGAGTGATTCATACGTAACTTACGTAAGTATTTTACACGGCCTGATTTCATAGGATGCGAGCGGCGAATTGTTTCTGACAGGAATATCCAGTGAAGGCAAACAAATCGACATGTTGATCAGATATGCTTGAAAAAGTTGCACAAGGCCTAACTCTCTTTTTACTGTTAAACAGAAGCAAACTTTCATTTCTATGGTCTGTGGCTCTGGTTATAACATGGCCTAGATAATCGCGATATGGACCGTAGGCTGTACAGTGTGCTACAGATGTAGTTTCGTGTTTCCGATTTCTTCTGTGTCATTTTTGTTTGTTTTGTGGTAGGCCTAATGTATGGCTTTTACGATTAAATATGTAAGAAATAAACCTGTGATATTCTAATCTTTATTGCGCTGAAAAGTAATGCGGTTAATAGTGGGGTCAGGTGACTGCAAATACTGAATATACAAAATATCGCTCTATATTCTTGCAGGGAATTGCAGTCGGTATGTAAATATTTTGATATGTGTTTCACGTTTTTGTTTTCCACCTTTCGAGGGAAACCTCGCTAGCTATAAATGAAAATTCAAAATTTGAACCTGTGTTATTGGCAACGGAAGGCAGAAGTATGATTCTGATAAACACCCGGTATAAGATATCCCTTGTTTGTCAATACAGGGTGTTATTTATCTAGGAGATAGATATATCAGCTATTTTGGTTGATTTCAAAGCACACGATCTGTAGCATCCGTTGTACACGAACAAAATACAAGTACATTTTAAACTGTCCAATAGACAGAAACGATCGTCTTGAGCATTATAACTTACGTCTATAACCTATGTCTATAATATTTGTATGTAATACTCAGTTTTGATTTAATAATGCGTTTGATTTTTGTGCCGAACTATCTGTCTAAGCCAGTACATATTTACCAAGTGTATTGGACATGAAGGGACTTGACTTACATTGGTTTGGATTATTTGGTTTATTAGCGTTTTATATGTTGCCATATTTTCATCCATTCTTTCACTACACCAGGGGAAGTGCCACTCAGTTCGAAGTTGTCGATTGGTTTATGTAAAGTTGCACAGGGCATAGCTTCAAATTACATCCGGAAGACTGGTGACTTTCATGTGTTATGCCGTGCGAAAATGTAGCCAAGGAACAATCGCTTTCCATTTTAACGAAGTGTCGAAGTATGCCCATGTACTTGCGAAATGCTGGTGTCACTTACCTATTACATTATAATCGTGTTTTCTTTTTGATGATATAAAACAACCCACTACCGTATACGTTACCGAGTTTGGCCGAAGACATCATTAACAAATAGTCCGGAGAACGTTCTCACCTGTATGACAACGCGATTTTAACATTAGCTTAGTATACGTGACACCGACTTTTTTGCCTGCGCGATCAAAAGATGATAAACAATGTAATGCCTATTGATTATATCTTGGAAATACTTAAAATATCCGTGGGACAAAAGCGATGTGCTACTTTATGCGATGATGAACAATAAATCCTGTGGAAAAATGCGATACACACAAGTTTTAAATTATTGAAATTCAATGCAATTTTGGTTATTGCTAAGAACTGCCTGGAAACATTATGTAATATGGACCTAATTGGATTCTAGAGAGGGAACTCGTATATGTATAGCATATTTTTCACGATAGAAAATTTACATTGATCCCCATGGTTGTCAGATCGTTGATATTATCTCGGTATAGACACTAAGTAATATTTATATTTTCTTTGATTCGTTATAAATGAATGCCAAAAGGGCTGATTTGACGTTGATTTGGCAAAATGTGATCTTGGATTTATACACAAAAGACCAAAGGCTGCATTCCATGTAGTGGCCTCAAAACTAAAATCATGTATAAATGCTTTCACATATCCGCTCTAGCATGGAACATACATGATGTTAAATTAGGTGTATAATTTCACAATATTTATAACAGAAAAATCACTTTAAAATATCATCATGCATGATACTCTGGATTTGTACTTAAATTAACGGGTAATCTTTTAACATCTCACTAGAGAGTTGTTTTCGTGGATATTCTTTAAACCAATTGAACTAAAATTAAGTCGTTAATATAGCAAAAAACTCAGATACCAAAGTATAAATCTTTAGGATGTCCAGAATATAGGTACAAATCGGGTAAGAAATGGACAAACACGGACCTTTTGAAATCAAGAAGTGGGATCAGGGGCCCGTTTTACGAAATACCCTAAATCCTAAGTCTTAGTCGTAATTGTCATGGGACTGACCAATTAGCGATACGTTGCCATAGTAGTTAGGACAAAAAGTTAGGAGCTAGGACTTACGATATTTCGTAAAACGGGCCCCATAGGGCAGTAAGCATCCCTTATCGACCGGTCACACGCAACGTGAGTTTACAGTCAATTCAAAGTGAAATACGTGAGGAACAAATCCTCGTCACAATTGGTGCAGACGTCTCAACAACCGCCATCAAACAGGTAACTCAACATTTTGAAAGGTAAATATATAGATTCTATTGGATAAGATAAGTCATTAGGACTTCAGTGATAATATGTTATTTGTTTATTGCCGTTTCTTCATATATTGAAGATACATTTATAATAATGTCCGTTATCTGTTACCAATACCATCGATCGGGTAGTAAAAGCATCGCCCTTTAAAAGATGAACTATATCACTCGCCTCTGATCAGCTCGGGTTCGAACTGCGTTGAAACCTCATTTGATTTTGTGAGAAAGGTTGTCAGTTTACTTGAGGAAGGCCGCAGGTCTATTCCCGGCTACACCGTCACCGGGTTTTCCTCCACTGTTTAGACTGGCCGTCATCAAATAACTGAATAATTGTTGAGTGAGGCGTAAACACCAGTAATAATAAAAGTACTGAAGGTACCGAGAACGCAAAGCTTGTAATCTATAATATTGAATTGAGTCTATAGCAGTAAACAGTTATTCAGCTTTCCGGTTTACTGATTCCTTTGGACAACATTCCCACTTTTCCTACTTGTATATGTATATATTCTACAGAAAAAAACTCGGTTTAAAATTGACCAGTTCATCAAGGAAGACAAATTTTTACATCATTTGTTTTAGATCTTGTGACTAGCAGACGAATTTAATTCTGATACTCGATGATCCACCTTGTATAATTTCATTTCACGCTTCAAACTAACAGTTATGTTTATACTAGATACAATGAACAAGATAAAGTTTCACGTTCAAATGAATTAGTGCTGCAGATAAAAGTCAGATACAAAAATCTAAATAGTCCATATCAGTTACAGGCTACATTCGCCTTGCAGACGCCTTTGTATACATCACGTGTGTATAACTGCAGCCTCGGTATAGCTTTCTACCGCCAGATGTCATCGTAGACGATCACAGTATAAAGTTTTGCGTTAAAAACACATCTATCTCCTTGCGTAAATAACTGTTAAACCTAAGTTTTTTCCAGTTACTGCGAGTTTCAAGAAAAAGTGGGTTTAGCTGTAGATAAACTTATGTTAACTCATTAATGTTATCTTTATTTGCCTGTTGGAATTAATTCGAGAAAATCCGTTTAAATGAGTAAAAATAACCAAGTTCAACTCATTGATGTGATTTTTGGTGCATATAAACCATATGTTTTTCTCGCTGAATGAAAGTAGAAACGATTATGTAAATACTGATCATTGGATATATAAAAGTCCACTTCGTTTATATGGCAAAACCGAAATGGACCAACTGTTGAAAGAAAATGCCGTGACGATTTCGAGAATTTAACAGCCTCTAAACTTTATTTTTTAATGTAAGTTCCATCAATAACTTGTTAAATACATATGTTTACGAAACATTTAGATCGCAGTTATCGAGAACATCGTTATAAAAGTAACCTTTTTCTATCCCAATCAGCTTTGATAACATTTTGCATATTTTCTGTCGAGTCTTTTCATTGGCTGTTGGAAAAACTAGGTATAAATGCGCCTAAAAAATGATAATAAGTTTCTCATTTAAACCAACTTTTTCCTCGACGAAAACTATTTTTGTTTAGTCTTTCTCAGTGATATCTAGTTTTCAACAGTAAATGTGAATTTAATATGAAAAACTACGTTTAAATGGATATAAACTAGGGCTTGTTTTAGAAAAACTAGGTTTAACTCATTAAAAGATTTTGGCGTGAATTTATATACAAAGTAACATATATACATTAACACTACAACTACAACTGGTGGTAAAACACCATTCAAACACAAACAAATGGTGAAAAACAAAATCTTTCTACAAATGCAGACATATATAGGTCATATGTACACCTATATAGGTCACATATACAGCTATAAAGACCATGTAAATTTATATAAGTCATATATACAGCTATATAGGTCATATGTACAACTATAAAGGTAATATATACAGCTATATAGGTCACATGTACAACTGTATAGGTCATATATACAGCTATATAGGTCATATATACAGCTATATAGGTCATGTACAACTATATAGGTTATATATGCAGCTATACAGGTAATATATACAGCTATATAGGTCGTGTACAACTATATAGGTCATATATACAGCTATATAGGTCATATGTACAACTATATAGGTCATATATATACAGCTAAATAGGTCATGTGCAACTACTGTATGTAGGTCATATACACAGCTATATAGGTCATATGTATAACTATACAGCCCATATATACAGATATATAGGTCATATGTTCATTTATTTAGGCCATATACACAGCTTTGTAGGTCATATAGACACAACATCTTTACTTCCACAAAGGTTGGAATTGGACCTATATAACTCCGTACGTTGTCGAACTTTGCTATCTGTAGTGTGATCGGCTATTTTGTAATTGTGCTGAAGGTATTTTATTTGTTTGTATTTAGTAACAGTTTGGATTTAGGACAAATTATGTGATTTACATGTAATGTGTTCGATGATTATGTTATATCGTAACAATCATCATCTTGAACTGACATTTCCAGAAATAGTTGATATTTCAAGACCAGGTACCTTAACAAATGATTTACAGCAAGATGAGCTGTCGTCCATGGAAATATTACATCCAGAATTCTATGCTATATTTCATCTCAAACCGAATGACCGCCTAGTAGTTAAAAGAATAAATTTATGCATTATATCAGAATAAACTTGCCAAACGTAACGTTTTGTAATTTTTAGTTTGAATCCGCCACTGCAAATTAACTTTCGGTATTTTAAACAAATGTAATCGAGTATAAAGGCAACACCCGAGAGTCTTAGCCAGAAGTAGTGTTTGTATGGATTTCATATTCATGCGAAAAATGTAAATAATAACCGCGTTTCCCAACATTGCTTTGGCTTCAACAAATATTTAAACATGCATGGTAAAGGTCTTCCGAATATTTAAACAAGAAGTTACTTGCTTATTACTACTACGTAAGAGAAACACTGTATTGCAATATTGCCTGAAATTATGTGTTCAAAAGTTAATATTCTTTAATTTTGGATAATGCTATGTTCAGAGATATTGTTTGTATTAGAATGATCTGGACTGGATATGATAATTAACAAAATGGCGTCGATGACAACTCCTATTGCTTTAATGTATTATATCACAATCACTAACACATAATTGATAGTACGGAACTCTGTCATGGTCTTAAATTTTCTTTGTTTTTGTCTGATAAATATAGAAAGTCCATTACTGAATGTCCAATTTTCGGGAATTCGATTGCAGTCCATTTCAGTTTACTCTCTTACTATTTCCGAAGCGGGATAATTTTTTCAATGCTTGCTCTCATGATTCAAAACCGGAAGTGAAAATCCTGTTTTAGATCAGTTAAAATTTCTGTATTAACTGGGTTTTCTGTATTAGCCCTGACCAGTTCTCAGACACACGGAATCATATTAAATGGACAATTTAAAATGTATTTTAAGTCATCGGTTAATATATATATATATATATATATATATATATATATATATATATATATATATATATAGATATATATATATATATATATATATATATATATGAATGTAGCCTACCACACACCAATATGATATCAATCAAATATACAATGTACACAACGTTTATATACACTATAAATGTCAGATACCATAGTTCATTGTCCAGGATACATATACAAATCTGGTGATATAGGACAAACACGGGTGCCATGGAGGAGTAACCATCCCCTGTTGACCTATTGTAGTGTCATGATGAAGAACAAATTAAATAGAACTGTATGTTATTTTGTCAATAAGCACTTTGAAAGTGCGAAAGTGCTAAAATATGAAGCATTCACCGGAACAACACTAAGTTTTGATTTGTCACATGTTGGCTCACATCAATTTAGTATACAACATCATGTGATGCTAATGTACAATGTAATGAGCAATACGGCAACGTTGTATGGATGACCAATTATTTGGAACACCACTGCATCGTCAATCAATAATGTAATATTGTCCTGTAATGTGATATTTTCCTTTAAACCGTAGAAATTACTGTTGTCATGTCGAGTTATTTTTGGTTTTTCGTATATGTGCATCACGTATTTTGAAACAGTCATAGTAATGTCCAAAGTTGGAAGCAATGACAACAATTGGTATCGCCACCAACAGGACTCCACATATCGAGGTGACGGTACCGACGACGTACCCGGGGGATGTACTCGGGACTTGATCTCCATAGCCTACCGAAGACATAGTTATAACAGCCCACCAAACAGAAACAAAGAAGTCCTGGAATTTTCCAATTTCGTCAAGTTCTGTATGGTAAATTAATGAGCCGAATATACATGATAACGAAAGGAATATCATCACAAAGAAAAGAAGCTCCGTTATATTAGCTCTCAAGCAAAGCTGGAGGACTTTCATTCCTCTCGTGTGATGAAAGAGCCGCAGAAGCCTCAGGGCTCTGAGGGCGTAGACATACCTTAAAACCAACCATTTTTCGTATACCTGTTCATATTGCGTCATGATAGGTTTGAAATCAGTATATGTCAAATAGAATATCATCAGGGTAATACACAGGTCGATAAGGTTAAACAAATTCAGCGTGAATTGTTTCTTGTTAGGACAGGAGTAGAATCTAAGAATTAGATCGACGAATATGATAACATTTGTTCCAAAGTCTATCCATCGTAAAACTGGTTTTGCTTCCATCTCATTGAACAAATCTAGCTTGTGATTAGTAAGATTGAAGGGATGAATGTAATCCGGGTGCCTGGGTACTCGCATTTCCTCCAAAGTGGTCAAACCGAAAACAATTATTGAGGAAAGCACACATAGAAGTATAATTGCAAACCACATCTGAAAAATATAAACATTAAAGTAAAAAATAAATCTTTCATAAATTTGTATCGTTAAAAAATGTTTGCATGGTATTTGAATATAAAAAATCTCAGATATCAAAGTATATATATCGTTATCTTCGTATGTAATAAGATACATATTTTGGGCGTGCCAAATGTTATTCTTAGCACGTATTTCACTTAAAGTACAAATCAAAATAAAGCCTGTTCTATATTATATATAAAAAAGATGGTGTATTGTACATGTCTGATATTCTATATTTCTATAAAGAATAGTAATAAATAGTTTATCGCATGTCAAAAGAAGATTGTGTTTATCCTAATAAAGGTATAATAAAGTTGAAATACAGAAGTGTTATATCAAATAATTCCATACATTTTAGCGAGCAAAAAACATTTCAACATTCAAGATGAAATCGTGATATCATCCAAAATCAACACAGCAATTACTGAAAATCTGGTGTAATTTCAATGCTTATGCTCTTTAATAATAAGTATCTGTACTCTCTCTCTCTCTCTCTCTTATATATAATTTTAAGATAATGTAAAGGTTATCTGGATATAATGATGATAATCTAGAATTATAACAAACTCATAGATGCGTTACTTTTACAAAATATTTTATACGGATTCCATTTATTCAAACTCCGATAGCTTATTAAATGTGATTAACTATTTTAACAGCTGCGAACTTTGCTACCAGATGCAAATGTTTTGTGGCAAGCCTATATACATGTATAGACATTCCTTGAATAACACCAAGGATCAAGGTTAAATAGCAATGTGGCATTGAAGAATATCCATTGTGTATTGTTACAATATATTTGATCAGTGAGATCAAACGCTATAAAACACATATGCAATGCGGACTTTTAATCTAGATAGCCTCTCAAAGCATTGTAGTAAACTTTGCTACCGATTCTTCGTAAAAAAAACCAAATAAACAAGCAAAGAAAAACAATATGTAGCAATTTGCTACTTGCTGCCATTAATTTCGAACCCTGCATATCAATTCGTGGTGAATTATAATATAAACATCATGATAAAATATAAAGGGGTATGGGCAAGAGTTGTATGATTATTTGAAATTGTAAGGCAGTTTAACCCCATGGAACAGGGCCTATGGAAACACTTGATGATTGACTATTAGATCTTACAAAACACTGGTCTGAAATACAAACGATACAGTATCCATTTGCAGTAACAGGGTTTACAAAAGTCATGCTCCTCTACAAACACGCGCGCATATACATACATACATTTTTTTGTTAATGGATTGTTCGTTAGATATAATGCATTATGATGGTAATACACTATTTGCTTCAAAAGTATATGCAAATATTTTGAAATAATCTGAATGTTTTGAACCTTGTATTTTCAGAAAATAATCTATCCGAAATTTGCATCATAATTACAGTTTTTCAAAAACTCTGTCGACTGCAATTTTGAAACAGAATTTTAAGTGCATTTCACTCATTCGTCATGAATAAAACATGAAATATGTAGCAAACATAAAAAAAATACTAAAATTCGCGCTGTGTGTTCGTACCTGTTGATTAATGTACAACTAAGCAAATATAGACACAATTTCCGATTTGACATCCATTTGCAGCTTTTTTATGATGTTTTGAGAAGTATTGTCTGTTATTAAGATGCATTGCGTTGACGCGTCTGATAACATGGAGTTAAGCATTTGATCGGAAGTAGAGAAAAATATTTTCCTAGCGAAGTTAGTGCAGACAAGTCATCATTACCAGAAATATTTTGCAGAGTGGCTCAAGTAATTTCATTTAATTCTTCCATTGCAAAAACAAATAAGAACCCCCCCCCTCTCTCTCTCTCTCTCTCTCTCTCTCTCTCTCTCTCTCTCTCTCTCTCTCTCTCTCTCTCTCTCTCTCTCTCTCTCTCTCTCTCTCTGATACCATTGAAACACATACTGTTTACATGTTAATTGATCAATGCACGATTTATAATAGTTTTTTTCTTGTTGTTTTACACCCCGCCAAGAACATTTCACTAATATCGAAATGTCACCAGCTTTAAGTGAATTACCACAAATATTGACCTATGATACGGAACTGACGTCAATGCAAGAAGGTTCTTTTACATGCCATCTGAACTCATCTTAAGTTTCATCTGAAAACCCGTAATGTTGGATCCGTACACTTGGCAAAGATATATGCCACTGTCAAAGTCTTTGTAATGCTATAGTACCGGGCGAAAATCATGTATGTCGAACGTTCTTCCACTAGACAATTGAAAGCGGGGAACTGGGTTTGAACTCACTGTGGTTGTACATGGACCCGAAGTCAAAAAATTTACCGGTACTCAAGCTGGACTAACTTTTCTTAATTTTAAAGTAAAAACACGCAATATCTATTCGGTAACTTGTCATGATTGTATATTGTCGGCATAAAACTGCAAACAATGAACAAAATTATTACTTATTTGAAGACACTGATGTATTATCATCCAGATTTGTTCAAATGATATTTTCCCGCTTTATTATCTAATCGTATAAATCAGTGTGATTATATATCTATAAAAGTACAGCAATCGACAATCTATAATGTGGTTTATTGCGTAGTTTCCTGTTCCGTAGTTGTTGTTGTTGTTGTTGTTGTTGAATCCCCTTAACCAATTGTGACGAGCATTTCTTCTTAACTTATTTCATTTGCAAAAAAATAGTAAAACACTCAAATTTCACAAATTTTCGGCCACTTGGCCTTTATCAATATATAAAAAATTTCAGATACCAAAGTATAAATCAATAGAATGTCCAGGACATAGATACAAATCCGGTAAAAATGGACAAACACGGACCTCTGGAAACCAAGAGGTGGGATCAGGTGCCATGGAGGGATAAGCAAGTGAAAGACGACAATATGTATATCAGTTACATAGTATTAAGTCTGCACAATACAAAGCTCCAGTGCAAATGAAAACATTTGAGTGTTTTACTAAAACATTTGCACTGGAGCTTTGTATTGTGCAGACTTAATACTATGTAACTGATATACATATTGTCATCTTTCACTTGATAGAGGCCAAGTGGCCGAAAATTTGTGAAATTTGAGTGTTTTACTGTTTTTCGCATACTGATACTTCCCTTTGGAGGACATTAAATTTCATTTCATTTGAATTTGACTGTGGACTCGCAGCGGGTGTGACCAATCAACATAGGATTTTTACTCCTCCATGGCACCTGATCCCAACTCTGGATTTCCAGAAATCCAATTTTGACCAGTGTTCACCAGATTTGTATATTGTCATTTGAATCTCTTGACGATTAATACTTTGTTGTCTGTGATTCATGTATATAAATATTACGTGATTATTTAAAAATCTAATGAGTGATTTGCATATCCGGTATCATTAATACTGCACGTGGGAAAAATTACATAATTATAGAGGGTGTCCGGGTAGCGCAGTGGTTAGCGCACTCGCTTTTCACCAATGCGACCCGGGTTCGATCCTCGGATTGGGCAGGGAAGTATGTGAAATGGTTACCAACCCGGATACGCTCCTGTCCTTCGGACTGAGACAGTAAAAACCGAGGTCCCGTGTCACAGTGAGTGTCGGCACGTTAAAGAACCCTCACTGCTCAATGGCCATAGGTGTCGAGCATAGGCCAAAAATTGAAGCCCTTCACCGGCATTGGTGACGTCTCCATATGAGTGAAAGATTCTTGAGTGGGACGTTAAACAACAATAAACAAACAAACAAACAACATAATTATAGTGACTGATGTGATGATCTAGACCAACGTAAATAATTACAACAAAGCAGATAATGTATACCTGATAAAATAATGAAGTGTATGCAGTGTACTTTATAAAATATCACTTATACCAGGTATGTCTATCATCTCTACGGTAATTTAATGTTGTATGCACACTACAGCTAACCCACAACAGTCACAATGCATGATTACGCAACACCTCTACTGTAGTACAATGTCGTATACGTGTATATAGTACATTTTCACTCATTAATACCACTGCCCACTACCTTTTGTCTTGTAAAATTGACTCATAGTTTTCATTATAAAGGCTTACAATTTGATATATGTACTTTTAAAATCGTCAGATGACGACAAAATGACGGTCAAGAGATACCCACTCAGTATAACAAATATTTTTGTTATCCATTGTATAAAATGTCACAGTTTGATGCTTGGTAAGTTACTCTAATGTTTATATGACAGATAGGTATATCTCATGTTCAGTCTAATTAAAGACCGATCTCACATCGCTCCCGTTTTTGATATGTCGCTCATCACGCTCATTTGATATACCTACAACGGAGACCGATTTCGAGCTACCATATTTATATTGGATACCTAAACTTCATAAAACCCCATATAAGCAAAGATACATAGCATGATCCAGCAAATGTTCTACCAAACCTTTATCTTTATTCCTTACCAAAATATTGACAGCCGTTAAGGAGAAACTTCAACAATACTGTACAGTTGCTTATTCCAGAAGCGGTGTAAATAAGATGTGGATACTTAAAAATTCTAAACAGCTTTTAGAAAATTTGAAGGCACACAATTTTTCTCGAATTCACAGTATCAAAACTTACACTACTATTCCACATACAAAATTAAAAGAAAGACTTTTCAGCATCATAGACAACTGCTTTTTCACTAAAGGTGGTACCGGACAATTTAAATATCTAGTGATTGGCTATCAGGATACATATTTCGTCAAACACCACTCTGATTCTACACATAAATATACTGAATTTGATATAAAAAAACATGCTGGAATTTCTAATAGACAATATATTTGTAATGTTCGGAGACGTGGTCTTTCAACAAACTGTCGGCATTCCTATGGGAACCAATTGTGCTCCTTTATTGGCCGACCTGTTCCTTTATTCATACGAAGCAGACTTCATTCAAAAACTGCTGAATCAAAAGAAGAAAAAGTTAGCGGTCTCCTTTAATTTGACATTTAGATATATCGACGACGTTTTGTCAATTAATAATGAAATTTTCATACATATGTCAATGCGATATATCCCAGCGAACTAGAAATTAAAGATACAACAGAATCAAGCACACGCGCTTCATACTTGGACATTTTACTTAATATAGACACAGACGGGAAATTAGCAACGAACCTATACGATAAACGCGACGATTTCGGCTTTTCCATCGTAAATTTTCCACATTTAAGTAGTAATATCCCTCAATCACCCGCATATGGAGTTTATATTTCACAAATGGTCCGATATGCTAGGGCGTGCACAACATTTGAAGATTTCATATACAGAGGTAAACTACTCACTGACAAATTATTGACACAGGGATATCGAAAACCGCGTTTAATGTCAACGTTCCGCAAGTTTTACGGTCGGTATAATAGTCTTGTTTGCGACTACTCTGTTTCACTAAGTGAAATGTTGAGTTGCCTTTTCGTTGGCGGTTGTTGTGACGTCTGTACCAATTGTGACAAGGATACACTCCTCACTTGTTTCATTGGACTTGACTGTGGACTCACGGCGGGTGTGACCGGTCGACAGGGGATGCTTACTCCTCCATGGCACCTGATCCCACCTCTTGATTTCCAGAGGTCCGTGTTTGTCCATTTTTACTGGATTTGTACTTATCTCCTGGACATTCTATTGATTTATGCTTTAGTATCTGAGGTTTTTATATGTCGCGTAGAGGATCTTATGCAATCCTTTATGGGGTCATGTGCAGTTGACCTCTCGTAGCCTGTGTAATCTTCGACCAATGAAAATGCGACGTACAAATAAATGAAAGGTTATCGAACGGCAACGAGATGTATTTTATTTTACAAAGAAAAAGAAGAAACCGTCAGTCATCAAAATGCCATTGGAATATCTTTATGTAGTGATTCAAACCTATCCAAGGTCATGAAAAATTCTCTACTTTCGGATACTTTGGCTCAGTTTTGTTTATAATGTTAAAATGTTTACATCTCTTTGCCATTTGATCGCTTACATTGCTTAAGTGGAATTTTCATTGGTAAAAAATGACACACCTACTAGGTCATCTGCACGTGACCCCAAAGCGGATTGCGTTAGATCCTATATGTGACATATCATAAAACGGGAACGATAAGAAATCGGTATTTAATTAGATTGTCTCATGTTCAGATATAAGGATGTTAAAGACCATGCATTGATGGGAGAACAAATACTGCGCAGCAAAGTTGTCAACTACTTGTCAAAACACTCATTTCCGAGTTATTATGGCTGATTATAAACATAATTATTTCCTATGATTGTTTGACGATTACTGTAGAATAATTTTAAAATATATCTAAATAACGTCAAATATAAGTGTTTTATCTATGAAAAACTTATGATATTTCGATAAAATTTCCTTTTTGTCGGAATTACTGAGAGTGCGACGACAATAACATACTGATAATTGCTATGAATACCTTAAGATACCTTATACGTATTAATTGTTTACAATGATATTCCCCAATTCTTCAACATTATCATCAATCAGACATCGATTTTCGCTTAAGTGAATTTCCAATCATGGAATATTTTTTTTTATTTAGTGTTGATTTCAGAATAGTTAATCATATGTTACCTGTATTCTGTTAACAGAATATTTACGTTATTCAACGAATAGATATATATCTTTGAATATTATGTTATAATTTCCATCTGTTCTGTGTATAACTTGGGTTTTATTTTTGGTATTTTGTTTATTCTGGTAGAAATTTACGGAGATATCCATCCCTGTAGATTTCTTATCTTTCTTCGTATTGTACATACATCTTAAATTTTATCATGCAAAACATGGTTTAATTTTTGTTATCAATCAAACTTTTTATCTGCGGTTTGCATACAATGTTAAAATCGAATATCTACCATGTCAATGACGTAATAGCAGAAAATGGGAAAATGGAAAAATAAAATCCGTAGCAATGTGAGAATGATATTTCACAGATAATAACATGAAACTTGGACAACTCTGGAATGCCTCTTAAGAATTTAGATTGAGGAAATTGCTACGCAATTATACCACTTTTGTTTTTAGACTAGTAATTAAAGTCATGCATCTAATCACACGCGTGATATAATCAAACTTTGTGATGGAAAGCATTTTCAATGATAACGAGTAATCCACACCTCAATGTCGTTCCCGAAAGTCTTAGTAGCAATGACCTCCATGCATTACAAATAGTTACATCATAACTATAATGACCGTAAGTGCCGAGCATAGGCCAAAATTTGAAGCCCTTCACCGGCGTTTGGTGACATCTCCATATGAGTGAAATATTCTTGAGTGGGGCGTTAAACAACAATAAACAAACAAACAAAACACAACTATAACCGTATCATTCGTTGGTTATATTTATAGCCTTGGTTTATATGGAGGGCGCTTTTAACAAATTAATTCAAATAATTATGTCTATATTCTTATTACAAATAGAGATTAGATGTTCGAACACAGTTCATGAATTATTCTTACTTCACATATATATCTCCTTCATGACACTTGTTCTCAACTCTGGATTTTCAGAAATCCATATGTGTCCATTTTCACCTAATTTATATATTGATTCATGAACGTCTTTCGAGTTATACTTTGGTATCTATGGTGTTTGTTTTGTTGATGTTGTATAATCATTTGTCATCTAAATATAAGTGATAAAATGTCTGTTTGTATATATTAGCGCTTGTATGGCAATTTCACCCATGACCATGACAAAATATGAATGATGATGTTAATACTATTATTCCCATTTGGATTTCAGTCAAATAACTTTAGTTTAGCTGACATGCTTTCACAGACTATAAATCTTTCTTATTATCATAATTAATGGAAAAATAAATGTTATTTATGATATACGTTATAATCTGAAAGTTACACCGACCAGGGTTTTGGCATGTTCTATTTACTTTGTACGATTATATACAATGTCTATTTCTTAGGTAATATCTCCATTTTATACTCGGTGTATTAAAAGGAGGAACTATCGTTTTAGTTAAAAAAACAACACAATAGTCACTCGTGAATTATCCTGAACTTATACTATCTACATTAAAACCACATTCTGACTGAATTACACATCCGAGTCAGTACTCAAACTAGAAGTCCGAAATGGTAAAAGAAATACCGTTATCAGTATATATTAACATAGGTAGTTTACCCGAGTTAAAGGTATCCAGTACATAATACAGGGATTTCTCCGGGATATCTCCACGTTTGTGAAAAATTTGGCGGGATGTTAAAACACAATAAAATAAAAAATTTCAATTTCAAAATAAACTGATACGTTATATAACAAACTGAAACGTTATATAATAAACTGATACGTTACATAATAAACTGATACGTTATATAATAAACTGATATGAGATGTTAAAAACAATAAAACATAAAATTTCAATTTCAAAATAAACTGATACGTTATGTAATAAACTGATACGTTATATAATAAACCGACACGTTATATAATAAACTGATACGTTATATAACAAACTGACACATTATATAATAAACCGACACGTTATATAACAAACTGATACATTATATAATAAACCGACACGTTATATAATAAACTGATACGTTATATTATAAACCGATACGTTACGTAATAAACCGATACATTATATAATAAACCTATACGTTATATAATAGAATGAAACGTGATATAACAAACTGATACGTTATATAATTATCCTATATGTTATATAATAAAGTGATACATTATATAATAAACCGACACGTTACATAATAAACCGATACCATATATAATAAACTGATACGTCATATAACAAACTGGTACGTTACATAATAAAGTGATACGTTATATAATAGACTAATACGTTATATGATAAACCGACCCGTTACATAGTAAACCGACACGTTACATAATAAACTGATACGTTATAAAATAAACTTATACATTATATAATAAACCGATACGTTATATAATACGTTATAACATGTGATTATGTCAATAAAGGATCTGTACACAGAATGATATGTTATTAGATACACAACAAACTATCTCGAAATTACTTCATACCAGGAGAAATTGGATGACATACAATTTTTTCTATTGTAATTAATGCATCATTTCTAATCACTCTTGTGATATGTTTTGTAAATTATATATATATATAGTGGAATCTTATTATGTCGAGATCGGATAAGGGGAAATTCCGGTTATATATACATATGTATTACAATATTTTGTAAATGTAAAATTACCTTCCCGTGTATTGATGATCGTGGATTTCTTAGCATTTGCCAAAGCTTTTTTCTGAAACATTGTTCGTGAGTTAAAACCCCATGGATTTTTCCCTGCCAAGGCACTACATAGCTCTTGCCTTCGTTGTTGTCTATACTCGCCAACTCTTGGTAACTGTCACACAAACTGTCGTCACAGTAAACTGTATGCCAACAACAATCCTTCAGAAGATTTTCTTCTATTCCCCAAAACTTCAATTCATTTCGTATATGTCCAGCACAGACAAATTTCGGGATATGTAATTCCCCAGTTGTGTAAACATCTAGTATATATGGGAACATGTCAGAATTTCGATCAAAGAAATATTCGTTATTTTGTTCGTCATACTCACTTGATGATTGAGATAAAGTAGCTAGGCGGCTGTTTGGATAATGCTTAAATTTAGATCGCTCGGTCTTGTATACGGTCCCTCTCAAATTAACTTTAATATATGGACATTTAGCATCCTCCAAATTCTCTATATCCGTTTTAAAAGTTTCCATTATTCTTCGTAGCACATTTATTCAGTACTTCAAAAAATGTTTAATCTAAGTTAATCACTCTATAACGTTCTGCTTTTAACGTCGAATTTCAAAACGTTTCCAATACCTGAGAAATCCCGGAAGTATTAAACAACGATGTTAATGGCATTTGGTGATCCAAAGTCATCGAATTGATCCCGCTCAACAGAGAAAAAATAATTGAAATAACAAGTCCACCTGAATATCACAAGTAATTTGAGTGTTCACCTGAAAACGTTTGATAATGTTATGCTCTCTATAGACTATAATCTGCTTTTGCAGTGGTACTCCATTTCAACACACTGATGCCAATGTTCGCTGTGTATCACACACACATATGTCTAGGTATGAACTGTTATTAGATGTATAGCTACTGACGTGAACATTTACGATAAAATGTTCAATAATACAGCAACTGCATCATTCTGTCATGCCAATATGGAAATGAGATGTTGGGACCTTAATCTCGCAGTGTCATGTATTACTTAATTAAATTCCCGTGTATTTTTCACAATGTTTTAATTTCTTGAATAAATGTGAATCAAAATCAGCATCAGTGATGCATATATATGTGTGCTAAGTATTAAAGAGCTGTATAGCTTAGTCTCATTCGCTGGCTTTAGATAGGTGATCTCCATTGGGGAAAATAGGGATATCCTCCGACATGAAATAATCTTGCACTGTTTCTATGCTGATTAAGAAAATCGATACTTTATATACTATAAAAGTTTTTTTGTCACATTTGTTATTCGGGTGAAGCGTAGAAATACATAACTGTAGCAGTTGAGTATTTTGTTTGCAAGACGGTTTGCATTTTGTAAATATTTATTTTTCATACACCTGGGTAGGTATACAAAGATAAAGTGATACATGTTTACAAACAAAAGGAGTCTAAATCAAATCATATCAGGGATGCCACACAGGCATATTTTCGATACAAAAAATAGAGCTACCAGAACTGCATGGTATCAGAGGAAGGTCAAATACTTTCTCATGCACACCTGTATTTCTTGGGAAATAGATTACTCTTTGACAATGGTTTCTCTTAGACGGCTTTTGGCTATACGTTTAGATTTATTATTTGGCCTTGTCTGATACTACTTTCTCGTTAGAAAATCTGTTTAAAATTGGAGCTCAACTGATGAAGTCTAATTAACAGAAACGATCGTCTTGAGTATTATAACTTTGGCGTTATGTTAATAATATTTTTTTTCACTAGGTGAAATGTTGAGTTACCTGTTCGATAGCAGTTTTTGATACGTACCAACTGTGACGATTATTTATTCCTCACGTATTTCATTTGGATTTGAATGTGGAATCACGGCGGGTGTGACCGATCAACAGGGGATGCTTACTCCTCCATGGCACCTGATCCCACCTCTTGATTTCCAGAGGCCCATGTTTGTTAAGCTTTTACAAGATTCGTATCTATATCCTGGACATTTTAAAGATTTATACATTGGTATCTGATATTTTTATATGGTATTATTTTGGTTTTAAGTAGAACCCGGATGTGCCACTTTAGCTTGGTAGACTTATGTACGCTTGAGTTAACATGTAAGATAAATAAATTACAAAATTATTCTAATTTTAAAATTTGATTCAGTATGATGTAGGATACACATTTCAAAGCCTAAGTGTCCTACATGACCACATAAACACAGTACTAGTTATTCATTGTTTTATTTCATGTTTACTACATAAATGTATGTAAAACCTCTGGATATAACAAACCTGTGGACTTTTTTTATTCACATGAAATACACTAGATCAAAGTAATGATTATCCCATAAAGATAAAAAACCCTTGGGTATTGTCCATAAAAATTGAGTATGTACTGGGAGTATATTGAAATACTTATGAGCATGTACTGGGTGGATATTGTGATATTTATGAGTACGTACTGGGAGTGTATTGTGATATTTTTGAGTACGTACTGGGAGTATATTGTGATATTTATGAGTACGTACTGGGAGTGTATTGTGATATTTATGAGTACGTACTGGGAGTGTATTGTGATATTTATGAGTATGTACTGGGATTATAAAATGATATTTATGAGTATGTACAGGGAGTATATTGTGATATTTATGAGTATGTACTGGAAGTATACTGTGATATTTATGAGTATGTACAGGGAGTATATTGTGATATTTATGAGTATGTACTGGGAGTATATTATGATATTTATGAGTATATACTAGGAGTATACTGTGATATTTATGAGTATGTACTGGAAGTATATTGTGATATTTATGAGTATGTACTGGGAGTATAAAGTGATATTTATGAGTATGTACTGGGAGTATATTGTGATATTTATGCTGTATGTACTGGAAGTATATTGTGATATTTATGAGTATGTACTGGGAGTATAAAGTGATATTTATGCAGTATTCAAGTGACACCCTGTCTGTTGTATGCAGTATTCAAGTGACACCCTGTCTGTTGTATGCAGTATCCAAGTGACACCCTGTCTGTTGTATGCAGTATTCAAGTGACACCCTGTCTGTTGTATGCAGTATCCAGGTGACACGCTGTCTGTTGTATGCAGTATTCAAGTGACACGCTGTCTGTTGTATGCAGTATCCAAGTGACACCCTGTCTGTTGTATGCAGTATCCAGGTGACACGCTGTCTGTTGTATGCAGTATTCAAGTGACATCCTGTCTGTTGTATGCAGTATTCAAGTGACACCCTGTCTGTTGTATGCAGTATCCAAGTGACACGCTGTCTGTTGTATGCAGTATCCAAGTGACACGCTGTCTGTTGTATGCAGTATCCAAGTGACACCCTGTCTGTTGTATGCAGTATCCAGGTGACACGCTGTCTGTTGTATGCAGTATCCAGGTGACACGCTGTCTGCTGTATGCAGTATTCAAGTGACACCCTGTCTGTTGTATGCAGTATCCAAGTGTTTAGTAAGTGGGGCTTACGTTGGAACATATTGGGGGCATTTAAAGGTATAGGGTATAGAAACTTATTGAAATGTGAAAAGGTACAAGCAAAGGAATAAAAGACAACAGCATCGATGTATAAATAAGAAACAATTATTCAAATATTGGTAAGCACAGGTGTGGAAACAAGTGAAGAAGATACAGAAAATTCTCAGTACGGAACATATGTAATGTGGTAAGTACAAAAGTTGATTTAGTAAAGGAATATAACAGATATTTAGAGGTTGTGTGTATTGTGTACTGTCAGAGAGGAAGGGAGAAAGATAAAGTGTTACAGTTTGGCATATTTTTTATTATTTTTTTTAGAACTCCGTTATTGTTCAGGATTTGATGAATTAAGTATGATGACGTTAGAACTGAAACCTGAAGTGTCTTATTATTAACAGTTTCACCATTTTATACAAAGTAGGGTAGGAGGTTATAGAGTATACACTATAGCATACGCTACACCTGTCTTGACGAGATTATGGAGTATAGACCCTAGCATACGCTACACCAGTCTTGACGAAATTATAGAATATACACTCTGGCATACTCTACACCAGTCTTGACGAGATTATAGAATATACACTCTGGCATATGCTACACCTGTCTTGACGAGCTTATGCTGTATACACCCTAACATACGCTACACCTGTCTTGACGAGATTATGGAGTATAGACCCTAGCATACGCTACACCTGTCTTGACGAAATTATAGAATATACACTCTGGCATACTCTACACCTGTCTTGACGAGATTATAGAATATACACTCTGGCATACGCTACACCTGTCTTGACAAGATTATACTATATACACTCTAACATACGCTACACCTGTCTTGACGAGATTATAAAGTATACACCGTAGGTTACGCTACACTTGTCTTGACGAGATTATAGAGTATACACCCTATCATACGCTACACCTGTCTTGACGAGATTATAGAGTATACACCCTATCATACGCTACACCTGTCTTGACGAGATTATAGAGTATACACCCTATCATACGCTACACCTGTCTTGACGAGATTATAGAGTATACACCCTATCATACGCTACACCTGTCTTGACGAGATTATAAAGTATGCACCCTTTCATACGCTACACCTGTCTTGATGATATTATAAAGCGTACACCCTAGCATACGCTACACCTGTCTTGACGAGATTATAGAGTATACACCAGGGCATACGCTACATCTGTCTTGAAGAGATTATAGAATATGTACCCTAGCAAACGTGTACACCTGTCTTGACGAGAGGAATAGAGTATACACCCTAGCAAACGATACACCTGTTTTGATGAAATTATAAAGTATACACGCTACCATACGCTACACCTGTCTTGACGAGATTATAGAGTATACACCCTAGCATACGCTACACCTGTCTTGTCAAGATTATAAAGTATACGCCCTAACATACGCTATACCTTAGCATACGCTACACCTGTCTTGACGAGATTATAGAGTAAGCACCCTAACAAACGCTACACCTGTCTTGACGAGATTGTAGAGTATACACCCTAGCATACGCTACACCTGTTTTGACGAGATTATACAGTATACACCCCAGCAACCGCTACACCTGTCTTAACGAGATTGTAAAATATACACCCATGCATACGTTATACATGTCTTGACGAGATTATAAAGTATACACGCTGCCATTCGCTACACCTGTCTTTACGAGATTAAAGAGTATACACCCTTGCATACGCTACAACTGTCTTGACGAGATTTTAGAGTATGCCCCCTAGCATACGCTACACATCTTGACGATATTATAGAGTATGCCCCCTAGCATACGCTACACATATTGACGATATTATAAAGTATGCACTCTAGTATACGCTACACATCTTGACGAGATTATAGAGTATGCCTCCTAGCATGCGCTACACATCTTGACGATATTATAGAGTATGCCCCCTAGCATACGCTACACATCTTGACGATATTATAGAGTATGCCTCCTAGCATGCGCTACACATCTTGACGATATTATAGAGTATGCACTCTAGCATACGCTACACATCTTGACGATATTATAGAGTATGCACTCTAGTATACGCTACACATCTTGACGAGATTATAGAGTATGCCCCTAGCATACGCTACACATCTTGACGATATTATAGAGTATGCACTCTAGTATACGCTACACATCTTGACGAGATTATAGAGTATGCCCCTAGCATACGCTACACATCTTGACGATATTATAGAGTATGCACTCTAGTATACGCTACACATCTTGACGATATTATAGAGTATGCACTCTAGTATACGCTACACATCTTGATGATATTATAAAGCGTACACCCTAGCATACGCTACACCTGTCTTGACGAGATTATAGAGTATACACCAGGGCATACGCTACATCCGTCTTGAAGAGATTATAGAATATGTACCCTAGCAAACGCTACACCTGTCTTGACGAGATTAAAGAGTATACACCCTAGCAAACGATACATCTGTTTTGATGAAATTATAAAGTATACACGCTACCATACGCTACACCTGTCTTGACGAGATTATAGAGTATGCACTCTAGTATACGCTACACATCTTGACGATATTATAGAGTATGCACTCTAGTATACTCTACACATCTTGACGATATCATAAAGTATGCACTCTAGTATACGCTACACATCTTGACGATATTATAAAGTATACCCCCTAGCATACGCTACACATCTTGACGATATTATAGAGTATGCACTCTAGTATACGCTACACATCTTGACGATATCATAAAGTATGCACTCTAGTATACGCTACACATCTTGACGATATTATAGAGTATGCCCCTAGCATACGCTACACATCTTGACGATATTATAGAGTATGCACTCTAGTATACGCTACACATCTTGACGAGATTATAGAGTATGCCTCCTAGCATACGCTACACATCTTGACGATATTATAGAGTATGCCCCCTAGCATACGCTACACATCTTGACGATATTATAGAGTATGCACTCTAGTATACGCTACACATCTTGACGATATCATAAAGTATGCACTCTAGTATACGCTACACATCTTGACGATATTATAGAGTATGCCCCTAGCATACGCTACACATCTTGACGATATTATAGAGTATGCACTCTAGTATACGCTACACATCTTGACGAGATTATAGAGTATGCCCCCTAGCATACGCTACACATCTTGACGATATTATAGAGTATGCACTCTAGTATACGCTACACATCTTGACGAGATTACAGAGTATGCCCTAGCATACGCTACACATCTTGACGATATTATAGAGTATGCCCTAGCATACGCTACACATCTTGACGATATTATAGAGTATGCACTCTAGTATACGCTACACATCTTGACGATATTATAGAGTATGCCCTAGCATACGCTACACATCTTGACGATATTATAGAGTATGCACTCTAGTATACGCTACACATCTTGACGATATTATAGAGTATGCCCTAGCATACGCTACACATCTTGACGATATTATAAAATATGCACTCTAGTATACGCTACACCTGTCTTGACGAGATTACACTCTACCATACCCTACACTTGTCTTGATGAGATTATAAAGCATGCACTCTAGTGTACACTACACCTGCCTTGACAAGTAAAAAGACGGATCTATATATGAATAAAACAGACATATCATGATAACAATCCTGGATCACTGTGCGACAAATTATAAGCAAATTCTCTTGGGTGGGCGAGGTCACAGTACTCTAGCGCAAGTGAGTTGCAGTCGTAACATGACCGAATTCACCAGAGAAAATAACATATCAGTTGGTGAACTTGGGGTAGAAGCAGATACCATTTCTCAGATGAATGTTACCAGTAAGTGATTCAAGCGGCTACCTTATTTTGTTGCGTAGTTGATAACTATTTGTATATCTCTAAACCCATGTGCATTATTTTATCTTTCCCATTGGGACTCGAATTGGTTATTTTAGATACCCTACTCATCGTTCGTGAAAAACTATATTAATGATGAATGTAGGTTATAGAAATGAATTTGAGCATCGATGAACCTCATTGATATCAATGGAAGAATCAGACATTTATAAAACGTCTGTAACGGCCTGCTTTTAAAGTGATGTGATAGGCAGAGCAACGACATTGTAAACTGTATTGATAAATCATGCAATGTACAATTAATTCGTATAATATCCGTCGATACTTATAAGTATTTTATCAGTATTGTGTATTGATGAGTATCTAGGTTATGTTAAATGTCTATTTATTCACGCAAGCTGCAGTGCTGAAACACACACACATCATCATCATCATCATTATTATCATCGTCATCATCCTCATCATCAGATCCATTGTCATTTAGACAGTATAATATATTTCACCTTTATCTGCAAGACATAGTGCTCATGTACAGAACCCGTAACACCGCTGTCGAGACACTAATTTTGTTAATGCTTAGTTGGCTGGCTGCCAGAACGAGAAAAAGGAGACAAAGGCCCCTAGGTTGGTATGTAATTGACCCAATTTATTTAGCAGTGTCGGATAGTTACCTTGTTATTATTGTATGGGGATCATGATTCAGTCTAACACCAGCTCCTGTATTTCGGTGTTATATAGAATAGCTAATCTATCGTTCTGTATTACTCTACTGGGATATTTTTTTTCTGTATTCAAGTCTACGAGCGTTGTTATATATAATTTTAATATATAATTTATGTAATGTTATCACTTGCAAATAAAAACTGGCATCTGATGGAAAGCTTATATCTACATTATGACATGGAAACATGTTATTTACTTAGTATCATACAATAGTAAGAGTCAATCTATACACCCTACAGCAAGGAAAAGATGCAAGATGAATTCACTTATACAGTGCAGTCGCGGCGGGTAATACGCCTACTCCTCAATGGCGCCTGATCTCGGCTCTGGATATGTATATTGTCACCTGGACATCCTGGCGATTAATTGGTTGACATTATTTTGAGTTTTATTTTCTGTTTACTTAACAGTCAAGTAACATAATCAGCTAATTTAAAAACGATCAGAACGATTCTTTTGTAGTATTCATTGTAAAATATTTACTATACTTTTTTCAGTATTCCGGCCATGATTGTAAACTCCATCAACCCTGAGTATCTGAGTGGCATGTTCTTTACGTTAAGACAATAAGTATATTCTAGGTTGAAAGATGGTTAAAACGAACTACGAACAGGTCAAACAGCCGATACAAAATGCAATACTAGATCGACGTAACAATACTTAGAATAACAGATAAAAATCCTGGCTGTATATTTTTTCTAACACGAATGAAATGGAATGGCCATGTAGAGAGAGAATGGATTGAAATCGTGGACAGACAACATAATGGAATGGCCATGTAGAGAGAGTGGATTGAAATCGTGGACAGACAACATAATGGAATGGCCATGTAGAGAGAGTGGATTGAAATCGTGGACAGACAACATAATGGAATGGCCATGTAGAGAGAGTGAATTGAAATCGTGGACAGACAACATAATGGTATGACCATGTAGAGAGAGAATGACTTGAAATCGTGGACAGACAACATGATAGCATGACCATGTAGAGAGAGAATGAATTGAAATCGTGGACAGACAACATAATGGCATGGCCATGTAGAGAGAGAATGACTTGAAATCGTGGACAGAGAACATAATAGCATGACCATGTAGAGAGAGAATGACTTGAAATCGTGGACAGACAACATAATGGCATGACCATGTAGAGAGAGAATGACTTGAAATCGTGGACAGACAACATAATGGCATGACCATGTAGAGAGAGAATGGATTGGAATCGTGGACAACATAATGGCAAGCCTATCCAAAGCTAGTATGATCGGCGACAACATGATTGCGTAGAGTTACCATCTACACCAAAGGGCAGAATACCGCCTACTTAAATAAGTGTATAACGAATTACTTAATGATTGAAAATAGTTCCATAACGTCATTCCCTGGAACGTTAAAACTGAGATCAGGTGCACGGAGTAGACTTCCTATGGTTAATCGTTATATACGATGATGGTTATGTATCATAAATATAAACAGAGCTATCAACTGACCGGGAGTCGTCAATTACAAAAATCATGCTTGCTTCGTATGCGTTATGTCTCATAGTTCATGTGCCACACATGAAGTTATATGTAACTCTCCGAGGTTCACCGAACACAAAAAATGGCGGATCAGGAAAGCAGACAAAGATTCTATCTACCATTATTCGGTCATTTCAAACTTTTTACAGGCAATTTTCATAAATAATTTGTTAATTTGGAATTTTGGTAAACAAAACCATTTATTGCCCTTAACGCAAGGTAATTGTAGGGTTAATGAAGTTTTGTATTCCCTCGACAAGTCATATTTACCTCAGACTTAACCACTGGGAGTCTGATTTGCCTCAGTAACCAAAACATCATATTTCACTACAGCCAGAGCAATATATGTCTATTATGTCACGTTTTAAGTACGAAATACGGGAAATAATTGACGAAGTCTTTCTGCATGCTTAATTTACAGATGAAATTTAATGCATTATGAGCTGTCAGCAACAAGATTTTGCCGGGAAACTATCAAATTAACAGACTTAATGAAAACCATTTTAATGCAATAAAAATCTGAACATTTTATAATTGCCTACATTAAACATTAAAACAACTTTTAAGTATGAAATAAATACTGTATTGCGCAACAATATTTCTCTGATATAATCATAGTATGCATGTGACCTCTGGGTCATAAATTCATCATGTATTTGTTGCAGCCGAAGCATTATCAAAAAAGGCGGTTCAGGGTTGCATTGTCTTTTCACATATAATTATTCTCCACATGAATCTGACATCAATACATTCATTTATGTCTGATTTTGTCTTCGATAGAAGAACTAACTTTGGTGCTAAATGTACGCAGAAATTAAATATACGATGATCAGATGGCGGATTGAAAATGCCTGTCAGAATTTAAATACTTGTCAGAATGGAAATACCTGTCAAAATGGAGTATGTTTGTCGAGTTTATTTTGATCATATTCATGCATTTGTTTTTATAACCTCTTTCGGATATATAACCTCTTTCTAATATATTGACCATTTTATGATATATTGAGCTCTTTCTCTCTATTTATGTCTGATACAATGTGACAAAAATAACATACAATCTCCAAGTAAAAAGATTTCCTTTAGTCATGTGAAATCTCTGTAAACAATGTTGATGCGAATGTGGTACACCTATGACAATTAAACGAAGGAATCTTACAGGAATCTGACACTCACATGTTTCTGAGTTACAGACCTGAACAATGCACATTAACATGACATAATTTGGCAACAGATACAGTGTTTAGTATTTCTAACTTATCCCAAATACACTAAGTAGAACAGACAAGCTTCACATATTGAGGTAATTAGTGATAAAATACATTTTCAGAAAATGAATTAGATTTTTATATTTTAAGGTTGAGTTAATCTATACATCAATATGTGTCTTGATTAAGCCATTCCAACTTTTTCCTCTGTTTGGCGTCCTCAGAAGGATTTGTTTTGAGATAGTAAAACAGAAAAAACACAAACATTTAGGGGAAATTATGGAACATAGACTTAAAATGAGTAGTTAAACAGGATTTATTTTCCTTATTGTGAAAATGTTCCTCAAGGTCAAATTTGCCAATATGGATATTGACGCATTGAATATAAGCAATGATTTGAAACAAAAATCCGTCTGAAGTAAGATCCTTCCGTACTTCCAATACAAAGATCCACCATGTATTACGCGTTCAGCTGCCTCTAAAATATCCAATTTAAACAAATATTAAACAAGGTATGAAGTACTGTACAACGACCTACTCAAGAAGCGGAGTCTCCAAATTTCCACATATTACATGTCTTTTGATTTTTCGACCCTTTACACAACAATTCTTCATCAAAAACTCAAATACAGATTAACGTATATTATACAAAACTCCGTTGTATACAAAAATGGAAATCGGAGATATAAATATTAAGTGTTAGATCATGAGGAACCTTATTTTTTAAAGAACACTTTGATTCCAATAACAAGTACACTGAAGACGATATTATCAAGATGCTGGGGTTTCTTTAGACAAAATCTTCGTGTTTTTTTGCGGGAAAAGTTCTCGAACAAATTGTCGGCATTTCAATGGGTATCAATTGTGCACCTCTCATGACTGACATCTTTTTGTATTCATATGAAGCGGAATTTATACAGTCTCTGTTCTCCAAAGGAAACAAACAGTTAGCATCTAGGTTCAATTTTACTTACTGATATATCGACGACTTCCTGTCTATAAATAATTAAGATTTTCAGAATTACCTCGGGCAAATATATCCTGTTGAGCTAGAGATCAATGAGACGACAGAGAGCAGCACATCTGCTTCTTACCTAGATTTACTCCTGTCTGTCGATTGGAAAGGACGGTCAACTTCACACCTCCCTTTATGACAAACGCGACGATTTCAATTTCCACATCATGAACTTTCCATTTCTAATTAGTAATATTCCATCTTCTCCTGTATATGGCGTTTTCATTTCACAACTTATACGTTATGCCAGGGCATGCTCTTCTAATGAATGTTTTATTCTGAGAGCCAAACGACTCGACAGTCAACTATTTACACAAGTTACGTTGTTGAACGCTTGAAATCGTCGTTTAAGAAGTTTTATGGTGGATACTGGGATCTTGTTAAACATTATGAAGTCTCCCTCTCAGTAATATTAGATAGTATTTTGGAGCATGACCACGGATAGTGACTCCCTTTCGCCAATCGTGCTTTTCACCGAGTGTGACCTTTTCACCAAACTTGACCTTTTCAACGAATTTTACCCGTTCACTAGAAAGATCTTTGCAACGGGTGTGTCATACCATCAAAGGACACTGACTGCACTCAGACACCTGGTCCTATCACGCAATTGTTCTTCATGTTGAGAACATTTGCACATCTAATTCGTCGTGTTCTAATAAACTTGAGTTTCTATTATTAATTGGTACTTCTTCATTTTTACTTATTGATAGGTATGTGGTTGTTGAGACGTTCCTCACGCATTTGATTTAGATTTGACTCGCGGCGGGTCTGACCGGTCAACAGCGGATGCTTACTCCTCCATGGCACCTGATCCCACCTCTTGCTTTTCAGAGGTGGCTTGAGATTTATACTTTGGTATCTGAGTTTTTTTTTATATGTGCCAAAGATATGTTTTTTTAAGTTACATTTTATTTTCCCGTTGTTGACATATTAGAAAAGTACTTAAAATTTGCATTATTGCATTTGTTCTTCCCAAAATTTGTTGTTTTTTCTATCGTTTCATGGTTTTTCTTTTATTTTTGATTGATTTTTTTTGCTGATAGAAAAACAGGTTTTTCATTATACGGTGGACGCTACACATTAAATGTGTCTATTCTAGTGTTAATCTTACAGTTAACGAAGTGTGTATATACCCTGTAAGAATCACATATATAACATCAATTAAACATCTGGAGACAGTATATACATTTGTTGAATATTTGACAAAATTATATCTCCGAAAAATCTATCAGTGGGATAAGGTGTCATGAAAGAACCCTCTGCCGACCGGCACCTGCTGTGATTTCACAGTAAAAGTGAGAAATAAAAACAATCATCATCACAACTGGTACAAACGCATCAACATCTGATACCAAACAGTTTATTCAACATTTCATTTCAGAAATGTTGACTTTAAACGGGATTTATCATCCTTGTGACAATGGCATTTCAGTACGTAAGTAGTTTGTCTCTGTGTATGAAATGATCTCATGTTGAATATGCCTTGACATGTCAAAACTATCAAAGTGTCAAGAGGAAGGACGTCCACAAAACAATATGGAAACATGGTGAATACTGGATAAACACAGACTTCAGGGAAATCCAGCGATGAGAATAGGTGTCATGGAAAAGCAAACACTTTATTGGAAAAAGAGGTCATTAAAATTTGCGAAATGCAGAATATAAACGTTAACACCATACTATTATTAAGCTGATACATTTCAAAGCGTTTACGGTGGTTCAGTAGTAGAGTGTTCGACTCTCAAGCGGGTCATAGGTTCGATTCCCGTTCACGGATCAAACCAAAGACTTTTTAAAAGTAATGGCTGTTCCTTCTCTATACACTTGCCATAAGAAGTTAACACATGTGTTTTCCTTCTCCAAACACTCGGCATAAAAAGTGAAAGTCATTGTTGTTCCTTTTCCAAACACTCGGCATAAGAAGTGAAAGTCATGGATGTTCCTTCTCCAAACACTCGGCATTAGAAGTTAAAGTATGGTTGTTCCTTCTCCAAACACATGGCATAAGAATATAAAACATCTCGGATACCAAAGTATAAATCTATGGGATGTCCAGGATTCAAATCCGGCAAAAATGGACAAACACGGACCTCTGGAAACCAAGAGATCTGATCAGGTGCCATGGAGGAGTAAGCATCACCTGTCGATCGGTCACACCCGCCGTGAGTCCACAGTCAAGTCCAAATGAAATACGCGAGGAACGAATCCTCGTCACCCAGTGAAACAGTAATCGCAAACAAAACTATTATACCGACCGTAAAATTTGCGGAACGTTGACATCAAACGCGGTTTTTTGATATCTCTGTGTCAATAATTTGTCAGTGAGTAGTTTACATCTGTATATGAAATGTTCATATGTTGAACACGCCCCGACTTATCGGATCATTTGTGAAATATAAACTCCATATGCGGGTCACTGTGGGATATTACTTCTTAAATGTGGAAAATTTACGATGGAAAAGCCGAAATCGTCGCGTTTGTCGTATAGCTTAGTTGCCAATTTCCCATCTGTGTTCATAGTAAGTAAAATGTCTAAGTATGAAGCGTGTGTGCTTGATTCTGTTGTATCTTTAATTTCTAGTTCGCTGGGATATATTGCATTGACATATGTATGAAAATTGTCGTTATTAATTGACAAAACGTCGTCGATATATCTAAATGTCAAATTAAAGGACACTGCTAGCTTTTTCTTCTTTTAATTCAGCAGTTTCTGAATGAAGTCTGCTTTGTATGAATAAAGGAACAGGTCGGCCAATAAAGGGGCACAATTGGTTCCCGTAGGAATGCCGACAGTTTGTTGAAAGACAACATATCCGAACATTACAAATATATTGTCTATTAGAAATTCCAGCATGTTTTTTATATCACCTTCAGTGTATTTATGTGTATGATGCTAAAAAGACTTTTTTAAAATTTTTTATGTGGAATAGTTTTGTAAAGAGTAGAGAAGTGGTGTGCTTTGATACTGGGAATTTGAGAAAAATTGTGTGCCTTTAAATTTTCTAAAAGTTGTTTAAAATTTGTAAGTATCCACATCTGATTTACACGGCTTCTGGAATAAGCAACTGTACAGTATTGCTGAGGTTCCTTCCTAACGGCTGTCAATACCTTGATAAGGAGTAAATATAAAGGTTTGGTAGAACATTTGCTTGATCCTGCTATGTACCTCTACTTATGTGGGGTTTTATGAAGTTTAGGGATCCAATATAAATATGGAAGCTCAAAATCAGTATCGGTTGTAGGTACATTAAAAGTTCAGGTCATGGCGGTTCCTTCTCCAAACACTTGACATAAGAAGTTAAAGTCATGGCTGTTCATTCTCCAAACACTCGGCATAAGAAATGAAAGTCATGGCTGTTCCTTCTCTAAACACTCGGCATAAGAAGTAAAAGTCATGGCTGTTCCTTTTCTAAACACTTGACATAAGAAGTTAAAATTATGGCTGTTCCTTCTCCACACAAACGGCATAAAGAAGGTAAAGTCATGGCTGTTCCTTCTCCAAACATTGGCATAAGAAGTGAAAGTCATGGCTGTTCTTTATTCAAACACTCGGCATTAGAAGTGAAAGTCATGGCTGCTCCTTCTCCAAACATTTGACATAAGAAGTTAAAGTCAGGACGGTTCCTTCTCCAGAAACTCGGCATAAGAAGTTAAAATCATGGCTGTTCCTTCTCCAAACACTTGTCATAAGAAGTGAGTCATGGCTGTTCCGTCTCCAAACGTTCGGCATAAGAAGTGAGTCATGGCTGTTCCTTCTCCAAACATTCGACATAAAAAGTTAAATTATGGTTGTTCCTTCTCCAAACACTCCGCATAAGAAGTAAAAGTCATGGCTGCTCCTTCTCCAAACACTCGGCATAAGAAGTAAAAGTCATGGCTGTTCCTTTTCTAAACACTTGGCACAAGAAGTAAAAATCATGGCTTTTCCTTATCCAAACACTCGGTATAAGAAGTGAAAGTCATGGCTGTTCCTTCTGCAAACCTTCGACATAAGAAGTGAATGTCATGGGTTTTTTTGGATTAGAAGTAAAACCAAGGTGACGTGTCATGTCATTCGTGACACGTAAAAATTTCACCAGTCTATAACAGAAGCAAAATTTGCGCCACTTCGCCTTGTGACATCTTCATGTAATTTGAAAAAGTCTTGGAGGGATGTAAAACAACATCAAAACAAAACATACATTGCAATAAGAAGTGACCTATCGCCAAATGCCAGACACGGTACCTTTTGGCAAATTTTTTTCCATTATGACGTCACAATTAAATGAATAAGAATATTCTTATTTTCTTGACGGCGTGTCTACTGGAGCAAAATAATTTTCTTAGACTTGGCGACGTATCGCCAAATGAAAACATTATTGTTGGCGTCATTGTTTAATTTCATTGTAAACAATTTTCCATAATATCCAGGTAACTGGGGGTAAACAACATAGGATGATTCTGTTGTATCTATATGATTAAAACAGATAAAAAATAGATAGACGTTTTTGGCTTTCGAGTTAAACATGATCTCAAACTCAACAAAGGTATACATGAAATAGCAAGTGTTATTCAAAGAATGATCACTTGTGATGACAGGTTCTTGAATGTCTGAGTTTGATACAAAACACGTTTTACATTTCTTTTTTGAAGTCCTTTTGAAAGATACTGTAATTGAAAAAGAGCCAAGCTGTTTCTCTTATCGGTAAAACAGAAGATATTTAAAATAGAGATGTATAACATTTACAAATTTAATGAGAGAGAGAGAGGGAGAGAAACTGAGTGAGAGAGAGAGAGAGAGAGAGAGAGAGAGAGAAAGAAAGTTCGACAGAGAAAAAGAAATTACATGATATTAGATAATTAAAGCTATACTGTTGTTTCACTCTTTTCTACGAAATACTGCTGAGAGAGAGAGAGAGAGAGAGAGAGATAGAGAGAGAGAGAGAGAGAGAGAGAGAGAGAGACAGAGAGAGACAGAGAGAGATATGCTACAAATGATCGAGGGACAGGATAGAAAATGGTAATGTGATAACAAGCCAACCCGTAAAAAAAAATTACAAGTCTTATATTGATGTCTTACGGAATTCTAACATGACGTGTAAGAAAAATGTGAATTTACACTTTGTCAACCAATATCGAACTTCTAATTGTACGAAAACTGGAGTTGTGAACCTTCTATGCTTTGTGTGGTCGTAAATAAAACGGAAACCTGAGCTTGCGTGTTACAATGTGTCAAACTACCAATTGATAGTGTCGTGTGGGCATTTAGTTTGGAAATAAATAAATGAGTATCATTGATCTAATAGCATTCAGATGTATATAAGCCGTGCTCTGTTGGTCAAATACTAGTATTTATATTACAACAGTCTTATAAATTTGATTTTTCCAATTTAATTAAATAATTCACGAGAAGAACGTTTACTCTGTCTCAATGGGAAATACCAAAAACAATACCGATGGTGCATGTATTACAAAAACACATTAGTTATCTGTAAATTGACAATTTGCATTGCTATGAGTTAAAAAAATAACAATATCATCAGTGGATTTAATGCCCCTGTTGTTTGTTTTTGTCGGTTTATGTCTTTATCTCTACCCAGTATTTTTCAATTATATCGGAGCGTCACCATCTGTAAGTGAAATACCGTAAAATTGACACGTGATATAAGCTGATACGAGGGCAATGCCATATTTTTGCCATGTGATCTCCATTTTCAGTATCTTCCGTTAAAACCGCGAGTCTCACTTCTAATGCCAAACGCTTGTGACAATGCCAATAGCAGTTTAAAAAAAAAATCATGTATGATTTGGCGCGGGAATCGAACCAAAATTCCCCACTCGCAAACTCTGAAAACTGCGAATGGTTGCAAAGTATTTACAATGTGGAAGTGAGATAAAACAGATACAGTAAATTACAGAAGGTACCCTCAGATTGCTGTTATCAATATGGCGAACATTTGTCTGACAAAATGAATTCTATGACCATGTAGGAAATGCAGATTTAGAACATACAATCGTGAAAAAAAGCACGTGAGCCCTTAACTTATTTATAGGCGTTTAATGTCCGCGTTTTATAGCAAGCTGCATGTATTACCTTATGAATATTTAATGAAAATACATTTATTAAACGCTCTTGTTATATTTGTTCTAACTACTTAATCCTTGTATTTCCCCTGGTTTTTTCACTAGAGTGCGATAGTTTGATTGTGAGCAATTTTGTATGAATATTAAAACCAACCCCTTACGAGGAGGAGGAAAGTTTAGCAAATGAAATATACACCCTATAAATCGTCATTACAATTACAATACGATATCAATTACAATAAAATACTAAAACTCAATATTCTATTATTCATTTGCCGTCTTTTGGTCACTTGTTTTTCACTACGTTTCGGTCGAACATCGATCTTTTCACTTAATTACAAGTAACTATTGTTTGAATGACCGGTGTTCACATGAAGGTGAATCTAGAAATTTATACCCAAACAGAGGAAACCTACATCCTTGTGTTCTGTAACAAAATGATCAGACAACAAACTACGGAGAGATAAAGATTTCCGTTATCAACAAACAAAGTCATAAACAGTTCAACTAGATCATGATCTGAAGTGGTCAATGGTTGATTAAGTATTTTGGTGTATAAAGCTATACTGATGTTGAATCGATTACTCTACAAAATATTACAGAGATGGCAATATGAAAGACAGGCGCGTAATTGAAGATTCAACTCCATAAAGGAAACGACAAACGCATAGAATTGTCAAAAATAATTTTGAGTGTGAAATCCCTTAAGAACACCATTCCCTTCTAGTCTTCTGTATGTTTTATTTCTTTTACGTCTGCTTTGTTCTCAGTGGTAAGAAAACCTAGTTGCTTTTTTCAAACATTCCCCGGCTTTTTACAGTTGTACTCGAAACACGTTTGTACAAATGAATTATTTTGTTTCGAATTTGAATTTCTAATGGTGTTTTACGACACACCCAACAATTTTTCAGTTTTATGATGGCGGTCAGATTTAATGGTGGATGAGAGAACCAAGTTACAACGTACCCGGGAGGATACCGACCTTCCACAAGTAAGCTGGCCATTTTTCTCACAAAGCTAGCTGCTTAGGTTTCAGCGGGGCTTCATGTTTGAAAGCGTGATGTTATAACTTCTCGGCCCCTGCAATGTTTCGACTACATTTTAAAACATAAATCCATGTCAGTTCTCAACATTATACAATTATTGACTTGGTCTGAGGGCAACAGCAATTTTGTTGGCACCCGAGGTCTTGACTATTGCCCGACGTAAAATTCCCTTTAGAGATTGTTCAAATATTCGTCGCAATACACAAATAAATCGACCAGATATGTACCACTATTTGCTAAATAATCTCTAAGGAGTTCACAGCGACCATTATAACAATTTCTTGTTTTTGCTGTTATGATCATTTAGAATTTTTGTGTTACTGTTGCTCCTCATCGGAACTAGCGAAGCGATTTGATGCATCATTTGCTTACACCAGAATCAGCTGACTGACGTCGAAATTACGTTCAAGTTGCGCTTGAAACATTAGCCATTCACCTTGGAAATCACGCGAGGGCCGAAAGTAAAAATGAAAAGACCGGGCAGGAGAAACTGTTTTTGTAGGCAATGTTAAATAGCAAAACTTACTTTTTTATAGTTTGTAAAGGATATTTCAAACAGGGATATAGCAATACAAGCTATTTTCAATGGTTTACCATCAGCTCCAAAGACAGTAATTTTCTATTCAGTATTTATTAACACTTCAAACAACGTGTATAAGTATTTTGTATATAAAAATCTAACATAGAGACCATCAAACATTAGACGAAATCATTTGATATTAATTTTAAATTTGAATCACGGAAGTTAAAACAACATTTTCTCCCAAGATGGATGCATGTATGTATGCATGCGAGCATGTATGTATGTATGTATGTATGTATGTATGTATGTATGTATGAAAGTATGTATGTATGAATGTATGTATGTATGTATGTATGTATGTAAGTATGTATGTATGTATGTATGTATGTATGTATGCATATATATATAAATATATGTATGTGTAAATATATATATATATATATATATATATATGTGTGTGTGTGTGTGTGTGTGTGTGTGTGTGTGTGTCTGTTTGTCTGTATGTATGTATACGTGTATGTATCTAAGTATGTATGCATTTACCTGAAAATTAATTTGCCAAATATCAATTTCAGTATCGTGAAAAAAATTCTCTGCAAACAATAAATCTCCCGATGTTTATAGATGGATCCTTTCAGATAGAGATTTCCTTATGAATACAACATTTGAAACAAAGTGTTCATGTTTACGTTTAAAATGGCTATAAAATGACTCTGGCAATGGCGATAATGCCATGATGTCTAAAATTACATAGCTTGGCAGGTCGGCGTAACCTTTTAATTATTATAGGGTCGATTCGCTTTTCGGTTTTGACAGAATTCACGGGAAATGCATTTGATTACTAACTGGATAACGTTCGTGAGATAACAAGTAGGAATGATATTTGAGTTTATCCGTTATATTGAGACGTCTGTACCATTTGTGACGAGGATTCGTTCCTCACTTGTTTCATTTTGATTTGACTGTGGACTCACGGCTGGTGTGACCGGTCTACAGGGGATGCTTACTCCTCCATAGAACCTGACCCCACCTCTTGGTTTCCAGAGGTCCGTGTTTGTCCATTTTTACCAGATTTGTACCTATATCCTGGACATCCTTAAGAGTTATACTTTGGTATCTAAGATTTTTTATATATTGACAGAAACAATCGTCTTGAGCCTCCTTGTTTTGGCCTCTTTTGTAAAACTATAACTTTAGTATTGTTGATAAGAGTATATAAATATATGGTTGGTTCTACGTACTTTTCGGTTATTACCTAAAATATAAACTTATCAAGGTTATTTCCTTCATTGCAAGTATATTCACGACTGTATTCATATTTCAATAACACAATTCCGTCGTAGCGTGACCCAAGCGTATAATCGCTTTCCTTTTTGTCGGACAAGTCTTCTCTGGACATATGAATAAATCAATAAAGAATGTAATAGCACACATTCATTTCGTATTTTTTATTTAATCTTAAAAGCCATTCAATACCACAAACCAAACAAAAATCACAGAAAGAAATCGAAACACAAGACTAGGCCTGCATCTGTAGCACACTGAAAATGTCCATATTGCAATAGGCTAGATCTAGGTCATGTTATGAAAAGAAACACAGGCCAAGGAAATGAAAATTTGCTTCGTAGTTGCTTTGCTTGTAAGTTGAACAGAAAAAGGAGAGTTCGGTCTAGTGCAATTTTGTCAAGCATCTTTGATCAACAGCTTGCTTCGCCATCACCATATATTCCTGTCAGAGACATTTCGTCACCCGCATTGTGTGAAATCGGCTCTCATTTCACCTCAGAACCTATAGCCGTATGGGCCTAATTGCTAGGCTACTTCTCAGGTCCATCTTGTTTTCACAACCTGTAATGTTAATGCCGAGCATAAGTAGTGTTCATAGGTGACGGGATACTGTATATTATATAATATTCGCATTTTAAAATATATGATCAGCTGGTAAATACTGAAGTCTGAGTTGACCTACATAACAACATATGGACCTATTATACTTTATAATGTAGGCCTACACGGATTTTCCATAACGAAGGTGTTGATAATTATCTTTTAAACAGACAAATAAATGTTTGTTATTTCACAACATAATCTGCATTTGTCTTGTTTCAATTGATTTGAAGAATTTGCTAGTGGGCTAGCCTATACAGTATACTGAAATACTTACGAAAACATCACCGGTACGGCATTTCCCAGCTGATTCAGCGATTGGTAAAAATGTCAAGTACAGTAGAATGGCTACCTCCAGTTGTCATGAACGAATATTAACAGTCACACTCAAACTTTCTGTGGTATATTCCACTGATAAAATATCAGAATTCAAACGAAAATTTGTTGTAAACAACAATCATCTGTTGCTATCCAAATCGCACATGGTAGGCCTATCAGTCATTTGCACACGGCCCATTTGGGCAATTCTCTCCTGACATATTTAATCCGCCACTACTAAATGGTCGAATATCAAAAATCGCTAACTAAATCTGAGAATAAGTATTCAAAATTGTCCATATCACTAGTTTCTTTCTTTCTTTGATATAAAAAAATTAAACCTTAATTTCATTTAGTATTTGCGATCAGAAAAGAGAACTACTTCTCATGTCAAAACAGCTGTTGAGCCATTATGTCATATGAAAACATCCCCGCAAAGTCAGTATTCTGGAATGAATTTAGTATCCAGTGGACTACAGTTTCACTGAAAAATGGTTATGTTTATAAATATAAGGATTGTTTTTCATTTTTTGAACATCATCGGGGTATAAAAGCAATTGCTCATGGAAAAAATTATGTGCAGCACGAAAAAAACAACAACAAAAACCTGAAAATGTACTATATATCTGTATATTGCACGGTAAACATCCTCGGCAGCGCACATCAAAATTACTGGCGTTTCTTATATAGCTTAATTGTATGATACCACTTTGCCTTTCGTAAATATATATACTTAAATATAACCGATGGAGCCTTACTGACAGAAACGCTCATCTCGGGCATTTGTTTAGACCTCTCTTATAAAACTGTAACTTTGGTATTGACGAAATGTTAAACATACAACAATGAAACACATATATTGGTAGTCTCTGTTTCATGTTGTTACTTCAGTAATGATATTTATAACAAGCATATGTAATCATACAGTTATAATACATAGGTCAATACACCCATGCAATACACAATACTGCATTGCACTGCAGTTGGATACAAAGTTTCTACCGGAGCTTCTTTTCTAAATTGGATTCAAGTCATCCGAAATATTTAATGGCGTCTTTAAAAGCAGAATTAAACTTGAAATTGTGTACACATACAAATAAAGACGTGGCATGTAATAAATACAAAACCATAAAAATGTTTCTATTAGTATCAGCAAATTGCACTACGCTGTCGTTGAATCCATCCGATACAACGATCGCGTGCAGTCAATGAGACAGATAGAAACATACTCGCGTGTGTAGTTATGTCTATTTACGGTCCTAGTATTTAGAACGCACACAATTACATCACGTTCTCTCGGTTCTTCACCACTGCCTACTATGATAATTGTTATATCTCCACCACGTTTAGCTTTCTAAATATTATTATGTTAAACTAATTCGTCAATATTGCAAAATTATCTTTCTATTATCAGTTTTTCGATGTTTTTATGCCTGAGGTATATTGTACAAAATAGCATGTATCTAAAGCACGTGGTGTAAATACTATTTATATTTACCGTATTGTGGCAATCCCATGTATTGCATAATCACCAATGTTATTTTGGAAATTGAATTTCCGCATTATTAGTAATAGGAAACCTAGTTATGAATACTCTTAAAGCCAGGATATTCATTTTATAGTCGGTACTCTGAGACGGTTTTGGCAACACATTTAGATTTATTTTTTGGCCTCGTATGATTTTTTTCCTCCGGAAATAGACATTTATATTATATTTGAGCTCAACTAGTCAAGTATCATTAACAAAATCCATCGTCTTGATTTGTTTTCGTCTATTTTTTAAGCTATAACTTTTGTATTGTTAATAATTTCTAAAACAGAAATTATTACCATTTTTAGAATGTATTTGTTAATTAGCAGTTAATGACTAAACTCTACGAACCACATTTAACCCTTAAATCCACTAAAAGCGAATCATACTCTATTTATAACAAAGTGACATCGCTTACTTCAAGTACTTGGTATGACTCAAACTTTCACTATATTTATTTAGACTCTATGTCCTTATCATATATATGTATTATACTAATAATCTTTGTTTTGGCGGTGTGCTTTTTGTGTCATCATGAACTCATCAGAACAGTTTATTTCAATGTGTGAATTAATTTTCCCGTTAATAATATTTTTTGGTAAGAGTTTTTGTCTTAATACTTCCCACCAAATCTATTTTGTAATATGGATATCTAAATAACAGGTGCTCACTCTCTCTTCTTTCCCTCAATTCTCTCGTTCTATCTCTCCAAGCTCTTTCTGTAGATAAAACGTTAGTATGTTAGATGAGTGCGTGAGTGAAACAGTTGAATCAGCTTATCGATATATTCCTGCCAGGTGGCAATGTCAGGGAAATGTAAATCCCTGGTCAACTATCAAGGATGTGTAAAAAGTGTTTGTTTAACATCAATGCTTATTTATAGGTGATACAAATTACACTTTCGGCACATCTCGTGGAAATTTCCGAAGGTAATCAGAAATTAGACGCCATGTTTTGTTTCGGTTTCAATGTAAGCACAAAATATATCTATGTTTATTGCCATCTGTACTCCTCTGTTTTCAATGGTAAATTGTATTCTCGACTGACTTTCTTATGGTATATCGCCGTCTCATGACTTTTAAATACTCCCCCCCCCAAAAAAAAAATACACATAAATTCGAGATTTGAGTTTTAATATTTTTTATATTTTATTCATAAAATATCTACATAAAGCAGATGAGCGTAGATTATATCGTTTTCACTAACTGGAAAGCTACAATATATTTGATATATGTGAAATCTAAAACAATATTTTGGATGAAATGGGTGATTTTTTTTCTCAACATAAACAAAATATTGAATGTACTACAGGTTTGACGAGATAAATTGAATAATGGGGAATCATCTGTTATTGTCTTATGAACGTCCATATGAATAACACTCTTTCTTATGTATTATCTATATTCTATGGAATTATTTATTTATATATTAAGACTATGACTAAAATAGGCAATCGACTCGTAAGTCCTAAATCTAGATAAATATATAAGTAACAAAGTTTAAATCTTCAGGATGTCTAGGAGACAAATATACAAATCTTGTGAACATTGGACAAACACGAGCCGCTGGAACTAATTTAGATATTTTATTTGAAAGTCATTGACGTTATCACACTGTTTTTTGTAACTTTGATGCTGCCATGAAAGCCATGCTATTTCTTTTAAAACGTGGTCTATGTAACAACTGTGAGATTCTGTGTTCCTGATTCCACTTCTCGTTTTAGAACATCCTTTTTGGTCCAATATTCATTATATTCAGTGCATTGCTCGATGGGTTCCATTACCCTAGCAATTTGGTATCTATGTTTACTCCTTTGTCATAGAGCAAAAAAAAAATGATTGTAATCAGAAGAAAAACAGCAATTGTTATTCCTTGTGCTAGGTGTCACCAATTTCAGTAAATAATTAAATTCAACAATTTTATGATTATGAAGTAGTATCATACAGAATTTACAGTACAACCGGACACCCATGTATCTTTGTTGCATACAATTATAAAAAAAAAATTATTGCTCATCTACAGAAAATTAAAACAAACTTGAGTTACCATTCTTTAGGTATATGTTTCATTTTTCATTGGACGAGTATAAAATGTATGTGAATAAAAAGCAATAACTTTCCCGGGATATTTTCGAAATGACTGCATAATCAAAAACATAAAAAAGCCTTGATCTTCAATACTAACAGACTTTGATGTATCTAAGCTTTCTCTGTGAAATTTCTTTATCATAATACTAATATATATCTTATTTATATAAAATACAGGTTCATCTGTGAATGGCGCCTTCGTCCTCATTGATAATTTGCATTCATATACAACTGCGAGGTTACTGTGTTCAGAAGATTATGATGGATATCTTGCGTCTCAGAATGATATAAACAGAAACATGACATTTCCAAAGAAATCATTCATGGCATGGATAGATGGAAGACATTTTGATGATGGAATTAGATGTCCTGAAGGTTGGAAATAAATTCCTAGAATTCACCCATTATTAGAATTAAATAAAAATTCTGTAATATTTGTCGGCTTATTTTAATAAAAATGATATTTAACCTTTTACAATTTTTAAAATATCGAAATCGTGTTTTAACACGTATGACCATACGATTACTGATATGTATCTAAAATGTGTTTGGAAAAATAATTATATCTTCCAAGATAAATGACTCATATATGAAACTGAGATCAGAAAACATGACTTTTTAAAACTTACGTGATTCTACTATATATACTTGTAATGTGACTTGAAGCCTGTTAATCGAGTATTGTAAGTGAAATGTACATATGAAAGTTTACAAGTTGATATCTTTTTATCCGGATATTCATTTGTTTGCGTCTTCTATTTTATAATGAAGCTTGGCCTAGCCATGACACGATCATAATATACTATTAATTCCTGCTAAAGAAAAACATTAATGACATGAAATTTATCATATATCACACCATGATGATACCACTACATAAAATTATGGTTACTATAGCAATAACCTTAGTAACCAGATTTTGCCATCCTATCCATTATTTCTCTTTCCTTTTCTCTACATTCCCTGCCTTTACCTTTTCCTTACACTGTTTTTTATGTATGTTTAATTTTGTCTTCTACCTATACGCATACATTGTAGACATGTTCAGTCATATCATCACGTGGTACGTCTACTTACTGTATGTTGTATCAATTGGAGAAGGCCTTGTAAGGTGCGAGAACTTGTACCCAATCCATTTAATTAATTTTAATGAGACATATTTAGCTAACAATTACTAACATCTTGGATAGATAAAAAACTGTTTTATATAATATTCAAAATGGTAGCTTTTCTACATTAGATACTTACACGAACTTTCGAAATAGAAGGCCACCAGGACAAGACAGCTCTTATTTTAGACAGTTTGTTTGATTTAGACAAAAATTGGTAGCATACTACGATATTGGTCAGTACAGAGTTTATATTTGTTTTAAAGTTAAGGAATTAATTGCGATATACGGTGTATCATTATGACATACATCCATTATGACATACATCCATTATGACATTCATCCATTATGACATACATCCATTTGAAAGTATATATGTTTATGAAACTGTTGCGTCCTTTAATTATAGTTTATTATCCAAATAAACCTCTTAACCTTATTGTTTACGTTTTTCGGAAATGCATGCGCTATTACCGTGGGATATTAGTTTTTAGTCATTGAGAGTATATATATATATATACTAGGAAAAAAAAAACAGTTCTGTTATCAATCGATTTATTTCCGCGTATGAAAGAGGCGGAACGTTTTTCCAATGAACTTTACTTGATTCGACAATAAAACGTTCAACTGATTTACACGTGTTTCCAAAGACACGTTCTGACTAATGTGTCACTTTCAAACACCTGGCCGTATCCCGTTTGGGATTCGCAATTGGTCTTCATGTTGAGATCATTTATATATCCAATTTATCGTGTTCGACTCGAGTTTCGATTATCCATTGGTACTATATATACGTATATATACAAACAACAAGGTAATGATTACCATAGAATGTAACTACTGAACTTATTTGATAATCTTCATCTTTCTAATCATCATGGTATATAAGAACAACCTACAGTCATGTATATGGTAGTTTTGACATTTTTACATTTTTGAAAGATAATCATCGTCTGTTTCGCATCTCTTTTCTCTATCCATATGTTTCATTTTTTTCATATCTCATTTCCCATACTGTATATCATCTATGTTCTGGTTTCTCGTTTTGACAAACAAATTAAACAAATTATACATGACGTTTACCATTTTTATATTTTTGGAAAGTGAACATTTTAACGAAATAAAAACAGTTATATAATTTTCATAACGGTATATCTAAAACCAATGTTTACTTGCGGAAGTCTGGTGTTCTCATTCCAGGTATCTTGTAACCAATAACATGTGGTCACCACATGACTGACAAGTTATTGAAGGTGGTGTAAAACAACATTCAAATTAAAATATTCTGACACCAATGTTTCTCTGAATGACGTCATATCATAAATAACCTTTTCTCACGAGTACACACAGACACACATACACAGACAGGCGCGCACACACAGACAAGCAGACACACACACAGCTCAGAGGCCGGCAGACACACAGACAGACAGACAGACACACATGTGGTCGAGAAGATTATTAGATAAATGTCATGTGTATATATACCGTACATAGATAAACATTAAGAAAAGATAAATAACTAAGTGACATTATTTTAGTACTTTATGAGCAATTTTTTTTATTATATTTTTTATTGAAGGAATCAATAGAGCATATATTGTTGAAGACACTGAGGAAGATACAGAGGAAAATTTACAAGTTCTTTGTGGTAAGCACATAGCATCTCTTATAACCTCAAAAATAGCAGATGATAATTAACAGTCACACAAGTTTCAATGTCATCGCATTTAATGTTATCTTGTAAGTGGTTCTAAGTGATCACTTCCTACAAAATCTAACATGTGTTCTATTTATTGTTATATTTTTCTGCTGTCTACTTCAATTTTCCTCGGCATATGATTACGAGAAGTATATCTGAATATACGGAGGCACTTGTCTCACTATAGTGACCTAGTACTGTAAAGAGAATTTTATACCGTTACATTTGCATGTACGTGACCTAGTACTGTATGGAGAATTTTGTACCTTTACATTTGCATGTACGTGACCTAGTACTGTATGGAGAATTTCATACCGTTACATTTGCATGTACGTGACCAAGTGCTGTATGGATAATTTTGTACCGTTACATTTGCATGTACGTGACCTAGTGCTGTATGGATAATTTTGTACCGTTACATTTGCATGTACGTGACCTAGTACTGTATGGAGAATTTTATACCGTTACATTTGCATGTACGTGACCTAGTACTGTATGGATAATTTTGTACCGTTACATTTGCATGTACGTGACCTAGTACTGTATGGAGAATTTTGTACCGTTACATTTGCATGTACGTGACCTAGTGCTGTATGGATAATTTTGTACCGTTACATTTGCATGTACGTGACCTAGTACTGTGAATTTTTATACCTTACATTTGCATGTACTGACCTAGTGGTATGGAGATTTTGTACCGTTACATTTGCATGTACGTGACCTAGTACTGTATGGAGAATTTTGTACCGTTACATTTGCATGTACGTGACCTAGTACTGTATGGAGAATTTTTAACCGTAACATTTGCATGTACGTGACCTAGTGCTGTATGGAGAATTTTATACCGTTACATTTGCATGTACGTGACCTAGTACTGTGTGGAGAATTTTGTACCGTTACATTTGCATGTACGTGACCTAGTACTGTATGGATAATTTTATACCGTTACATTTGCATGTACGTGACCTAGTACTGTGTGGAGAATTTTGTACCGTTACATGTACGTTGCTGTAAAGAGAATTTTTATACGTTACATTTGATGTACGTGACTAGTACTGTATGGATAATTTTGTACCGTTACATTTGCATGTACGTACCTAGTGCTGTATGTATTTTGACCGTTACATTTGCATGTACGTGACCTAGTACTGTATGGATAATTTTGTACCCATGTTGACCTATTTGCATTTTGTACGTTACACCATGTACGTGTGCTGTATTGATAATTTTGTACCGTTACATTTGCATGTACGTGACCTAGTGCTGTATGGAGAATTTTATACCGTAACATTTGCATATACGTGACCTAGTACTGTATGGATAATTTTGTACCGTTACATTTGCATGTACGTGACCTAGTACTGTATGGATAATTTTGTACCGTTACATTTGCATGTACGTGACCTAGTACTGTATGGCTAATTTTATACCGTTACATTTGCATGTACGTGACCTAGTACTGTGTGGAGATTTTTATACCGTAACATTTGCATGTACGTGACCTATTACTGTCTGGAAAATTTTATACCGTAACATTTGCATGTACGTGTCTTAGTGCTGTATGGAGAATTTTATACCGTAACATTTGCATGTACGTGACCTAGTACTGTGTGGATAATTTTGTACCGTTACATTTGCATGTACGTGATAGTACTGTGATGCCGTTAAATTTGAATGTACGTGACCTAGTACTGTATGGATAATTTTGTACCGTTACATTTGCATGTACGTGACCTAGTACTGTATGGATAATTTTGTACCGTTACATTTGCATATACGTGACCTAGTACTGTATGGATAATTTTGTACCGGCTACGTGACCTAGTACTGTATTTTATACCGTTACATTTGCATGACCTAGTACTGTATGGCTAATTTTTATACCGTTACCTATGTACGTGACCTAGTACTGTGTGGAGATTTTTATACCGTAACATTTGCATGTACGTGACCTATTACTGTCTGGAAATTTTATACCGTAACATTTGCATGTACGTGTCTTAGTGCTGTATGGAGAATTTTATACCGTAACATTTGCATGTACGTGACCTAGTGCTGATAATTATGTACCGTTACATTTGAATGTACGTTAGTACTGTAAAGATAATTTTATGCCGTTAAATTTGAATGTACGTGACCTAGTACTGTATGGATAATTTTGTACCGTTACATTTGCATGTACGTGTCCTAGTGCTGTATGGATAATTTTGTACCGTTACATTTGCATGTACGTGATTAGTACTGTATGGAGAATTTTATACCGTTACATTTGCATGTACGTGACCTAGTACTGTAATGGATAATTTTTGTTACATTTGCATGTACGTGACCTAGTACTGTAAATTTTGTACCGTTACATTTTGCATGTACGTGACCTAGTACTGTATGGATAAATTTTATACCGTTACATTTGCATGTACGTGACCTAGTACTGTATGGAGAATTTTGTACCGTTACATTTATGTACGTGACCTAGTACTTACTTTTGCATGTACGTGACATTTGCATGTACGTGACCTAGTGCTGTATGGAGAATTTTATACCGTTACATTTGCATGTACGTGACCTAGTACTGTATGGAGAATTTTGTACCGTGTACATTTGCATGTACGTGACCTAGTACTGTATGGATAATTTTATACCGTTACATTTGCATGTACGTGACCCTAGTACTGTGTGGTAGAATTTTGTACCGTTACATTTGCATAGTACTGTAAAGAGAATTTTATACCTACATTTGCATGTACGTGACCTAGTACTGTATGGATAATTTTGTACCGTTACATTTGCATGTACGTGACCTAGTGCTGTATGGATAATTTTGTACCGTTACATTTGCATGTACGTGACCTAGTACTGTATGGATAATTTTGTACCGTTACATTTGCATGTACGTGACCTATTACTGTATGGATAATTTTGTACCGTTACATTTGCATGTACGTGACCTAGTGCTGTATTGATAATTTTGTACCGTTACATTTGCATGTACGTGACCTAGTGCTGTACGAATTTTATGTAACCTATATACTGTATAGTACTGTATGAGAATTTTGTACCGTTACATTTGCATGTACGTGACCTAGTACTGTATGGATAATTTTGTACCTTACATTTTATGTACGTGGTACTGTTAATTTTATACCGTTACATTTGCATGTACGTGACCTAGTACTGTGTGGAGATTTTTATACCGTAACATTTGCATGTACATGACCTATTACTGTCTGGTACCGTAACATTTGCATGTACGTGTCTTAGTGCTGTATGGAGAATTTTATACCGTAACATTTGCATGTACGTGACCTAGTACTGTGTGGATAATTTTGTACCGTTACATTTGCATGTACGTGACCTAGTACTGTAAAGATAATTTTATCTAAATTACGTGTAGTACTGTATGGATAATTTTGTACCGTTACATTTGCATGTACGTGACCTAGTACTGTATGGATAATTTTATACCGTTACTTTTGCATGTACGTGTCCTAGTACTGTATGGATAATTTTGTACCGTTACATTTGCATGTACGTGACCTAGTACTGTATGGAATTTTGTACCGTTACATTTGCATGTACGTGACCTAGTACTGTATGGAGAATTTTATACCGTTACATTTGCATGTACGTGACCTAGTACTGTGTGGAGAATTTTGTACCGTTACATTTGCATGTACGTGACCTAGTACTGTATGGATAATTTTGTACCGTTACATTTGCATGTACGTGACCTAGTGCTGTATTGATAATTTTGTACCGTTACATTTGCATGTACGTGACCTATTACTGTATGGAGAATTTTGTACCGTTACATTTGCATGTAAGCGTCTTAGTACTGTCTGGAAAATTTTATACCATAACATTTGCATGTACGTGACCTAGTACTGTGTGTATAATTTTGTACCGTAACATTTGCATGTACGTGACCTAGTACTGTATGGATAATTTTGTACGGTTACATTTGCATGTACGTGACCTATTACTGTATGGAGAATTTTATACCGTAACATTACATGTACGTGGAGTACTGTGTGGATAATTTTGTACCGTTACATTTGCATGTACGTGACCTAGTACTGTAAAGATAATTTTATACCGTTAAATTTGAATGTACGTGACCTAGTACTGTATGGAGAATTTTGTACCGTTACATTTGCATGTACGTGACCTAGTACTGTATGGATAATTTTGTACCGTTACATTTGCATGTACGTGACTAGTGCTGTATTGATAATTTGTACCGTTACATTTGCATGTACGTGACTAGTACTGTATGGAGAATTTTGTACCGTTACATTTGCATGTAAGCGTCTTAGTACTGTCTGGAAAATTTTATACCATAACATTTTTGAACGTGACCTGTACTGTGTGTATAATTTTGTACCGTAACATTTGCATGTACGTGACCTAGTACTGTATGGATAATTTTGTACGGTTACATTTGCATGTACGTGACCTATTACTGTATGGAGAATTTTGTACCGTTACATTTGCATGTAGCAGTACTGTCTGGAAAATTTTATACCGTAACATTTGCATGTACGTGACCTAGTACTGTATGGATAATTTTGTACCGTAACATTTGCATGTACGTGACCTAGTACTGTATGGATAATTTTGTACCGTTACATTTGCATGTACGTGACCTAGTACAGTATGAACTACCGTTATTTGCATGTATGACCTAGTACAATGGATAATTTTGTACCGTTACATTTGCATGTACGTGACCTAGTACTGTATGGATAATTTTGTACCGTTACATTTGCATGTAAGTGACCTAGTACAGTATGAACAATTTTATACCGTTACATTTGCATGTACGTGACCTAGTACTGTATGGATAATTTTGTACCGTTACATTTGCATGCACGTGACCTATATGTTGCAACATTATTTTAGTACTTCATTTTTAAAGAGGATAGCAAATTCATATAATTTATAATCTATGTTTATGTAAATCGTCAAAGAAAGTGGTAATACTTTTAACTTTATAGGATAAAACTTAAGTGTTGTGTAATCGATAAACCACAAGTAAACACTTAGACAACTTACATTGACAAACAAAATACATACATACATACATACATACATACATACATACATACATACATACATACATACATACATACATACATACATACATACATACATACATATATACATACATACATACATACATGCGTATGTACGAACGTAAATAGATAAATTTTATGTATACAGATCTAAGATGCTCTCTTGAATCCATGGGCTTGCATAATTTGAGAAAGAGAATTGTGAAATGTGTATATTATAGGTTGTAAAATGAAAATGTTAGTAATGGTTATCTGACGTATTTACGACAGCTTATTCATTATTTCCATACTGAAGAAAAGGTACAGCGAATCTTTCTTCTGATATTTATAAGTTTTTGAAGACCTACACATTACAATTTTGTTCTTTTCAGGTAAACCTAATGTGGCTACTTTACTAAATGGTAGTACTTGTTTAGAGAGAGAACAACAAACATCAATCGAAACACTGAGCGATCTTTATGATGTACAGAGAATCATGGAACTGGACAAACCCTACGCCATAGGTCACGTCAACGTCAATAGTAAGATTACGTTATACTGACTTATACTTAAAGGGACATTTCAAAAATGTTCTTTAGATCTTTTACTAGTTAGATCTGTATATGTTAGCAAAATTGATATGTACACATACGTACAATTATAAAATTCCTATATATTTTGTAAACGTTGCTTGAGAAATCCAGATTGGCACTTTTTCACTTGCAGTTGATAAACTGAACCTTACTATTTGTATATGTATACCACTTTTAACCTGACCTTATTTTCACAAAAGATATAGGAATATAAGATTTTTTATGTCTGCATATAACTCTTATTTGTTATTGTACATCAAATACAAGTGTTAAGAGTAGAAAAAATCGAATTAATTTTATTTGGTAAACACAGCTAATGCCCAGTTAACTAAATACAAACCTAAAATTCATTAAATGAAAAGATTTACTTGATATTTCGTGTATATATATATATATATATATATATATATATATATATATATATATATATATATATATATATATATATATATATATATATTGCATATATGATATTTGATTCTGAATTTGTTTTTATTTTCAAGATTTCAAAGTCAGTTGCAAAACAGTAGAGAAAACGGCAAGCGGAAAGATATCCATTTCTTACAATCCCTGTAATATGGTCATGAATGCTTTATGTGTAACTGGTAAGCTCTTGTCGACTGTTTTTTTTCTTGATAATGTGGCAAAGTCTAGTACTATTAATTGAATTTCGAAAACACTTTTTTCATAATATATTTCATGTGAATGTTTTGTACTGGAATGTCTTTTTCATCTTTTATAATTGTTTTTTTTTTATTTTCTTGTATCATCAAGGGCTTTCCATTTTTCTCAAACATATCTACACATGTTATCAGACTAGAACATCTGTTTTTGTTTCTCACATTCTTTAATGTAAAATGACAATTTGTCGCATGGTCAAACTTTTCTAAAATCAGCCCGCATTGTAAAAGTTAACGACACTGGATTGGACACAATGTAGATTGTGTTGTGTGGATAAGGAAATATTTATCCAAGTGGTAAAAATCTGGCTGTCTAATCCGAGGGTTTCCCGATATTTTGAATTCAGATTCTTACAATGGGGGTTGGAATTTCCATTGCCACTCAGCACACTAAAGTTTGATCATTTTTCTCCCATTATTCAAAGACCTGTTTTTGCATGTAAATGAAATCTATTAACGCATCGCTTAATGTACTGCACTATCATCACATAGGAGTTACAAGAGGACCGATGGACCTTAACGGTCACCTGAGAAAATTTCCTGTCAAGTTTGGTTAAAATTAGTCCACTGGTTCTTGAGAAAATGTCAAAAATGTCTATAATTTTATTTTATGTTTACTAAGGTGTCTGTGACCTTGCCCTTTCTTCTAATTTTGTCAAAATGATCCTTAGACAATTCGTAAGAACTTCCTCATACACCTTTGTGTACAAAAAGTCTATCAGTTTTGAATTATTAAACAATTTGTTATATAATTTATGCTCTGTGTTACTGAAGCGCCCCCAAATGGCTCGTTTATGAACAAATTTCATTTTCGTTTGCAAAATTTAGAAGTCGTCTTATCATTGGTTCATGAGAAAGAGATTTTAAAAGATGTACCAGTATTGGTCCTTTTGACCCTTTTTGGATCCCCCATGTATCCTATCCCCTTTTAATTCGCTAACCTTATGAGGCTTTACATGGGGATGCTATATATCAAGTTTGGTTAAAATTGGCCCATTGGTTCTTGAGAAGAAGTCGAAAATGTGAAAATGTTAACGACGGACGTCACACGACGAACGACATACAAAAGACGATCGCAATAGGTCACCCTGAGCCTCATGTGACCTAGTAAATTATAGTGACGTCATAGCGGGTGTAGCTTATCTACACTTAGGGTGTGGACAGATAAATTCTGGCTTGCCAAAATGATAGATACGCCTATTTAGATTAAAGGAGGTATCAACTGGATAATACATGGTTATTATAAACAATGCGTTTGACGTATACTTAGATTCGTTTATACTGAATGGTCACGTGATTAAACATCTAACTATCGAGAAAACTATGTTGTTTGTTTATTATGTATACAGAATATTCAGATGTAATATATTGTATCAGTAAAAGTCTGGAGCAAACGTTATTGTAAATTTCTGTATGTTATTGTACTTTTTGACATTTTCATTAGAAAACCACACCTTGCTGACGAAAATGAAATAAAAAAAAATGCTTACCCCGCTTACTCAACTGATGGCAACTAATCCCACCTCTGGATTTCCAAGAGGTCCGTGTTCTCTAATATTCACCAGATTTGTATATTGTATCTTGGACATCCTGAAAATTAATACCTTGGTATCTCTGATTTTTATATTGTAAAGAGGTGCCAAAAAGGCTATCAACTTTGAAGGTAATACAACAAAATTATGACTGCGGCGACAGGACGGAAGTCTACAATCTCTCAACCTTGTCATACCTATCACAGCCAGGTTTGTGGACATTACTTTTATTGGCTGACATTTTTCTGGTGGTAAAATAAGAAAGGAATAGATATGACAGATACTTATTAAAAGTTTCTATACATATGAATATTTAACTGTAGGGGAACTGTTAAAACCTATTGTGTTTTAATCATTCCCATCGTAAATTTTCCACATTTAAGTAGTAATATCCCTCACTCACCTGCATATGGAGTTTATATTTCACAAATGATCCGATATGCCAGGGCGTGCACAACATATGAAGATTTCATATACAGAGGTAAACTACTCACTGACAAATTATTGACACAGGGATATCGAAAACCGCGTTTAATGTCAACGTTCCGCAAATTTTATGGTCGGTATAATAGTCTTGTTTGCGACTATTCTGTTTCACTAAGTGAAATGTTGAGTTGCCTTTTCGTTGGCGGTTGTTGAGACGTCTGTACCAATTGTGACGAGGATACACTCCTCACGTGTTTCATTGGACTTGACTGTGGACTCACGGCGGGTGTGACCGGTCGACAGGGGATGCTTACTCCTCCATGGCACCTGATCCCACCTCTTGGTTTCCAGAGGTCCGTGTTTGTCCATTTTTACCGGATTTGTATCTATGTCCTGGACATCCTATTGATTTATACTTTGGTATCTGAGATTTTTATATTATAAGCAAGTTGGTTTTGGTGAATAATTTACGAATTTTGTTGTTATCAAAGGTTAGGAAGAACTTATCATTCAACTACTGTATATGGTAAAATGTAGATGGTCTCCGTGGCCGGTACGTTAGAGCATTGCACCGTACGTTCATATTGTCAGTTTTGGCTTTCCCATTGTCAACCTTTTCGCCTGCAAGTCGTATTTATATATGGCAAATGATGAGATATGCCTGCGCGTGTTCAACACATGAATATTGCATGTACAGAGGCAAACTACTTACTGACATGTTGTTGTCACGGGGACATCTGGAATCGCGTTTTATGTCAGTATTTGCAAAATTTACGGTCGGTATAAATACCGTATTTACAATTTCATTGTTGCAATGAGGGAAATATTGTATAGCTTGTTCAGTGGTGTTAATGAATCGTCTGTACCGACTATGGCGAGGATTTATTCCTCAATTATTTTATTTCAATTTACTATGTACTCATAGTGGATGTTCCCGGATGACAAGGGATGCTCACTCCTCCATGGCACCTGATCCCACCTCTGGATTGTCAGAGGCCTGCGTGTATTATAATGCTCAAGACGAATGTTTCTGTCAATTAGACGTCATCAGTTGAACTCGAATTTTAAATAGATATTCTAAAGGGAAAGTGGTATAAGACAGGGCCAAATAATAAATCTAAATGCATAGCCAATCCGTCTAAGGTATGTAAAATAGGACTATCTTAGCTTTTGAAAAATTTAGAATTTAAATGGTGTTATCAGTGCTAAATATTACTTGAGTATATGATTATCAGTTGATACCAAAATATCAGGTATTAGGTTTATGTATACTTTCGGGGACTCAAACGGTCCAGCAGCAGTGGCAACATCTCATAATTATAAATATTATAAACGTTATACGAGTGTTATAATGCCCAAGACGATTTTACACATTTGAATAGAAAATCACATATTTTGATTTGGATGAAAAAAAGAAGATTTACAAACACCTGCATTATCAAAATAATGAAATAATGAATAGCTTGAGTATTTACCCCGAAATACTGGGCATCGGGTCATGATACCAAATACTTGTTTTGTCCGATTCACATAAGATAGCGGGGCGGAGTAACCTTTAGAGTATCTTACGGATGATTCTATTCACTTTTCGGTTATGACAAGCTGCACGTGAAAAACGTTTTATTCCTCATTGGATACTCTCTTATGCATGGTGACAAGTAGGAACGATTACTTTATTCGGTGCAATGTTATGCTTTATTATCTAACATGTAAACTCGTCCAGGTCAGGAAAGGGTTCACAAGACCCTACCCCACCAGGTTTTATGGATTTTACAATAGTATATAACGGTCCAGTCATGCGGCAGATGTTTGTCGTAATGAAAGCCATACAGGCTCTCTTTTTGATAAAAATATCTTGGTATTAGTCCAAAACTTTGATTAAGTAGGTTAAAAAGATACGTTGACCTTGAAAAATTAACATTTCATGTATATATTGCCTTAAATGAATAAAATACTAGTACCCCGACGACTGCCATCCACGTAAGAATACAAATGTTTACTCGCCCATTATTCACATTCGAGTTCTTTTCACAAATACGATATTATAACAAATTATTATCAACCCTCGATTTAAAAAAAAACCAACATTTTATTTATATAAAGCGTTGAATATTTGAAACTTTTATAAAAAACAAAAAATCCATTTTGACAGCTTGTCTGCCTTTAACTTCATAATATCGGTTGTATTATTTGGCCTTGTTTTATACTACTTTCCTTTTACTTTAGAACATCTATTTAAAATCGGAGATCAGCTGATGAAGTCTAATTGACAGAAACGATCGTCTTGAGCATAATAACTTTAGAATTATGTTTATAATATTTATAACAACTAGGTCGTTGCCACTGTTGGACTCCCGAGGGTATACATAAACCTAGTACCTGGCATTTCGGTTCCAGCTAATAATCATATACCAGAGTAATATTTGGCACTGTTAACAATTTTTGAAATCTAAATTATTAAAAACAATAAGATATTCTCCCATTCTTTACATATTTGTCCTTTGTTTTAACGGGGAATAATTTCCTTGTCAACCCCTTGTAATAGAATCTACCCCTACCTTGAGAGTGTGACAAAGAAATCTCAATCCTCGGGACAAGATTCTTGAATGACAAACCCTCGGCAAGCCTCGGTTTCGTAATTCAAGAATCTTACCCTCGGATTGAGATTCCTTTGTCACACTCTCAAGGTAGGGGTAGATTCTATTACTCATCTTTTTACACTGGTTACTCTTAGATGGATTTGGCTACGCATTTAGATTCTTTATTTGGCCTTGTATTAAGCCACTTTTTCTTTTACTTTAAAAAATGTATTTAAAATTGGGGCTCAACTGATGAAGTGACAGAAACGATCGTCTTGAGCATTATAACTTTGGTTTTATGTTTATAATATTGTATCCATTGGTTTCCATGAATTTCATGAAACTAAATATTTTTCGATTATGACATCTTACTATTTGTGCATTTTCAATTATTTTACAATGAAATCAGTAAACGCTATTTTCAATTAAGATCAGAAGTCGAAATGAGATCAAATGAGATAGACTGTCAATCACATTTGACAGAGACACGCAAAAATGTAATATGGTTCCTGTCAAAATACTTTGTATCGAAAGCTGAGAAAACACAGGATGACAAAAGTATTTCAAAGCTCCGACGCTAATTTGTTCTTATTCCTCAGGCGGAAGTTCTTTTAATTCATCTCTGCTTAATTTCTTGTACGAATCTGTCCGTAAAGTGAATATTATTTATGTATAAAGTAAAAACGAAGACAAATTTGATGTGATAATGGTGTAAAGACTAAGAACAATTGCGAAACCCAAAAGGAATGGCACCAGGTGCCTGGAAAGAGTCACATAAATTTAAATATAATCAACCAAGCAACAAGTGGTAAATTATGAAGAAAACAATATAGATGTTTATTTTAAACTGTCAGTCATTTACCAAGAAACCGCTTGAGGAAAAGTATTTAACATAATTATAAACATACTACCACAGTTAGGTTTTGTTAAACCACAACAACAAATGCTAAACATGATTGTTTCTGTCAATAACACTTCATCAGTTGAACACTTGGAAAGAAATAACACAGATACCCCTTTAATTTGTTTGTTTGGATTTATCATTTAGCTTGTATGATACAACTTTCTCTTTAGAAACTCTATTTTAAATTGGAGCTCTCTCACACACACACACACACACACACACACACACACACACACATACACACACACACACACACATACACACACACATATATATATATATATATATATATATATATATATATATATATATACACGTCTGACGTATTTCAGTCAGTATCCATTCTTACTGATAGACACTATTTCTACATACATTTGTATTTTATAACGAAATAATGTAATTGAACATTCTATGTACGAATCAGTATCCCTGGCGTAATACGTGTATGTTCATTCTACTTCCAGAATATGGTACAGGTACAAAACATGAAATAACACCGGTATACCTTGTTTTATCAGTTCCATCATTTCTAATCCTTATAATCGGAATTGTATTCTGTATCAGGTAAATATTTCAATAACTTTTTATTTTTCTTCTTTGACAAATACACCATTGGTATAATACTTGAAAAGTAATAATAAACTGATTCTCGGTGCTGAGTAATAACGAAGATATTTAAACAGAAGTGATTGTTCCTTTCGTCAAACATTTGGCGTATGAATTATTTAATCAAAGTGTTTGGTACTGGATACCATGTCAGAGTAGGCACAGTACGTTTAAGAACCCTAACTGTACTGGTACTATTCCAGAGCACTGGTAAACATTTTGCGGCACCTCACATATAGCTGGTGACATTTCCATAGCAGTGTAATAGTAATCCTGGCGAAACGTGAAACACCAAGTATGCATTAAGAGAAAACAAAAGTTATCGAGAGCGCAACACGAAGAAGATATGAAACAAAAACACTGAATAATGTGTACCTGTTGCAATTTAAGGCACAGACAGGTGCATGTACCCTATTCATATTTGAGGTTAGAATTGATACAATATAAAAATAACTCGGATACCAATGTATAAATCTTTAAGATGTCCTGAATGTAAATACAAATCTGGTGAAATTGGAGAAACACGGACCTCTGGAAATCAAGAGGTGGGATTAGGTGCCATGGAGGAGTAAGCATCCTCTGCTGACCGGTCACATTCGCCATGAGTCAAATCCACATGAAAAACATGTGGAACAAATCCTCGTCACAATTGGGAACAGACTTCTCAACAACTGCTATCGAATAGGGAACTCAACATTTCACTTAGTGAAATGGAGTAATCGCAAACAAGACTGTAATACCGACCGTAAAATCTGCAAAACGTTGACATCAAACGCGGTTTTCGATATCCCTTTGAATGATATGTTATTGAATAATTTACCCCCAGTATATGAAATGTTCATATGTTGAACACGCCCTGACATAACGCCATATGCAGGTGATTGTGGAATATTACTTAAATGTGGAAAATTTACGATGGGAAAGCCGAAATCTGTCTGTGGTATAGTTTAGTTGGTAATTTCCCGTCTGTGTATATAGTAAGTAAAATGTTTAAGTATGAAGCGTGTGTGATTAATTATGTTGTATCTCTAATTTCTAGATTCATTGGGGTATATCGCATTTACATGTGCGGAAATTGTCATTATTAATTGACAAAACTTCGTCGATATATTCAAATGTCAAATTAAAGAACACCGTTAGCTTTTTCTTCCTTTGCTTCAGCAGTTTCTGAATGAAGTCTGCTTCGTATGAATAAAAGAACAGGTCAGCCAATAAAGGGACACACTTGGTACATATAAGATTGCCGACAGTCCGAACATTACAAATATATTATCAATTAGAAATTCCATCATATTTTTATATCAACTTCAGTACTTTCCGGATACCAACTTTAGTAAAAAAAAAAAAAACAGTTGTCGATAATGCTAAAAAGTCTTTTTTTAATTTTTCATGTGGAATTGTTGTGTAAAGTGTAGAAAAGTCTATGTTTTGATACTGTGAATTTGAGAAAATTTTCAAATACGAGATTTTATCAACCATCTTATAGCTTTTAACAACTGAGACAAAGTGTCTGGTTTCACGTCTTCATGTTTGGCCTATCGTTTGGCATAATACTCGACATATTTCATAACTAAACTGTAATTCTGTCGCCAATTAAATGAACATGCATTGTGGTATTTTGGGCCACTTAAATTAAGGTTTTTGATGTTTTCATTTTCAACGATAGAAACGTCACCGGTAATGAAATGTCCGATAGGATTATATATAAAGGGCGATGATGCACATTAACATATGACGGTGTTATGTAGAAGATGGTTGATGTCTAGGCACTGCAAAAACCATTTGTAATTGAATAGCTTGGATGCGATACTAGGTGTATAGCTATATGAAATGCAAAGTGGTCTTTCATTTAAAATATGGCAGAACACAGCACTGAACTTTTTTGTGATTTAGAATATTGCTGATGTTTAAAGCGTCTATACCTTTATTTGAGGAAGAGACGTTTATGTACAGGACAGTTATCGTTTATAAAGTGTAGGTTTGAACAGTCTGTGATAAGCATTGTCCATTATACCGGAATTCAGTGCGTATTCTGGGGTTGAAGAATCCGTGTAGGGGTTCATTCTTGCTTCCTTAAGAAGTTCATTACGAAGTGTAAAAGGAATTGAATAATATAAAAGTTTAAAATATATCATTATCAAGATTTCAAATATCCACTGAGCATAAGATATAACATATATATTTATACTGATTTTATTTTATCTAGATATCGACATTTAAATAGAAGGGAATTACCTCAGGTGGCTGGTTGAAGATACATTTCAATGGAATTAAGCCTCGTGAATCATGCATATTTAAGATGTTCAATCGATCTCCGCCTTGTATGAAACATACATTTTAATAGATTTCTCCTGGTTTTTTTGTGGAAGATATTCTTAATTCACATTGTCCTGAAATCAAAATAGGGAAGAACTCCAGAAGGAGATGAGTATCTGGAGTATTTCGAATGTCTCTGGAGAAATTTTAATAATCATTGACAAAAAGACTGTTATAAGGGTTAATGGGTGCTTGTGTACAATTATTTTTACTTGTTGAACGTAGTACATCTGGACCTTTCTGGAAGATCAGTTGTTTGTGTGTTTGTTCTAACTTTGTCATCATGTTATTATATTTAGCCTTAAGGACTTTCCTGAATCTTGTAGAAAGACCATTTTTTCTTGTTTAATCCTATCTAGTGATTTCTAGAACTGTTTTAGAGTATATATACAGATATGGTCAGGTCTTTGGGATATAACAAGTGAAGAACAAGTTTAGAACAAGTTGAGACCAAGTTATAGGAGAGCAGACCATATTTTTTATATTGGGATTTATGTGCGATTAGTACACATCACTATTACATACAAATTGGTGTATTCAAGTGGATCCTTTTAATATTACATTCGGACTGGAATTTATTGTGTAGTCATGTGGATCTCTGAACTGGAATTGAACTGAGAGTTGTGATTTTAATTACTGTAAACTGTCATTTAAATTAAGTTTTTATTTTTGTTATCATTAAAAAATTATAAATTTACTTTACAGTGTTCTTGATTTTTCCTGGCATCTTTTAAGGTAATTCTGACCTCATAACAGACCATAACAGACCATTTTTATCAGATATACAGTGGAATCTTATTTAAAAGATGATCAGACTGCATCATGGTGGTCTGATCTGCGAGATGGTTTCCCGAGTAAGGGTTTGGAATAATATAAGATATTTCGAGTAATTTTCAAGAGGCTCTTTTTTCTTATATGCGAGGTTGTTTCCTGAGAGAGGTAGTCTTTAGGCGACGTTTCACTGTATTCATCATCATATTGAAAAACAGCAGATCACGTAATTGGACAACTACTTTTTGTTTAGTTTTCCTATTGTCTTTTGAAGTAGTTTAATGAACAACTTTTCAATGCTGTCTTGTAAAGGCAGTCAACGAACAAATATATGTCATGCATTTTTTCAGAATTGTGTTTACGCATATTTTCAAAAGAGCCCTGAACGCATATTTTGAGAATTATCTTTTACGCATATTTGAAATGTTTAACGTTTATACATATTCTCGCTTACTTTAAAGCCGTGGAAGTCGCTCAGAAAAAAATTAGTAATCTTTTAAAGGAGAATTAAAACCTTTAAATGCATATGCTGGATTGGGGTGGATCTTAGGGTGATCAGTACTTGTTGTTTTTATTTTGTTTTTTATTTTTTGTATTCAGAATATTTTGAATTTGAATTTTGGTTTACACAACAGTCAACAAATTCTCAGTTATATGGTGGCGGCCAAATTTTATTGGTGGAGGTGAGAATCCGGTTACAATGTACCCTGGAAGAGACCAAAGGCCTTCCGAAAGTATACTGGCAAACTGCCTCACAAAAATCAGTTTAGTTTCCAGCAGAGCACGAACCTGCTCTGACCATAAGTGAGACTTCATGGTTCAAAGTGAGATGCTCTAATCACTTGGCCACGAATACGTGAATTAAGAATGTCATAATACTGTGTTTGTTTTATCTGTTAAAGTCAGCGTTATTTTTGAATTACTTTTGTTCGTAGACTGTTTATTGTTGTTAAATTTACCAACAGATTATCAGTTGATCTTACTTTGTTTATCAACATTAAATACAATTAAATATTATTAACAATATGAAAGTTATAGTTTACAAAGTCCAAAGTCCTGAACAAATGATCAAAACGAACATTTCTGTCAGTACGACTTCGGCAATTGAGCTTGAATTTAATATAGATATTTAACCGAAAGAAAAGGTGGTATCATACAAGGCCAAAATAAATCTAAATGTGTTGCCAAATCGTCGAAGAGTAAAAATGAATATCCTAGTTTTTGAGAATTTTAGAATTTACATGCTGGTATTTAAGAGAAATATTATTACTTTTGTATATAATAATCGGCTGGTACTGTTAAACCATTAAACAGTATATTTTTTAAACACGAGATAAAATGAAATTAACATATCCACGGCATAGTTACCAATGGGACTTGATTTATCCATTGATTTGAGGTAGTCAAGTTTTGGCCAGTTAAAATTTGGCCATTTGTTGAAAATACTAGTTGTTTAATATGACCTACCATCAAGTCTTTGCCATTTCGTGTTGACCATGTGTCTGGGGATCTCATTATGAACATTAAATTAGAAACGTATCCGCATTTCCCGGCAGTAGAACGTCTACAAAATATTCATTTGACCGCTTTAAAATGGTGGCAAACTTGAATAAAATTAAACCATGGTAAAAATATCGTAATTTATGTTATGAGAGAGGTGATGGCTGATAGTTTAGTTGTTTGTTGTATATGTATTCAACAGTATATTGGTGTCAAATTTGAACTCCAATACTAAAACGTATCCAATTCTAATAGGGATTAAATTTCCCATACATACTATTCGGAATATCAATTCCAAACGTTTCTTTCCATTAGTGTTGTGGAGATGAAATAAGGCTCTAACAACTGTATCAGATCTGGAAGTGAACCAACTCTTACAGCTCACTACATGAACATTTAAGCTCTCCTGCTTATCGAAATTTAATCACAGTTTAATAACATACCACCTGTGTTTTTGTAAAATTTTGAAAAACTTAATATAATACGGTCAAAGGTCACATTTATGTCCTACACTACTGATGTCGATTGGCGTTTTCACAAAAAAATACACGTGTTTGTATCACTGTAGTGTAGCTCGAGTTGAACACTTCCGCTGCAAAGATCAATTGCAGTTTGATGATATAAACAGAAACATGTATGTGGTGTTGTATTTATTTATCAAAATCATTTCCTTTTGTTAACTATAATATCACAGGTCAATATATACTCATGTCAAACATTACAACGTCATCAAATATTTTGGATGAATGGAATTCCATTTAGAAAAGAAGTTCCAGCGGAATGTCCGAATCCACCCGCAGTAAAACACAGCGTTATGTATTGTATGGACGTGTTGCAGTATGAATATTATAAACATAATACCAAAGTTATAATGCTCAAGACGATCGTTATTGTCAATTAGACCTCATCAGTTGAGCTTCAATTCAATATGACTGTATTTCACACACACACACACACACACACGCACGAACGCACGCACACACACATTATGTATATATATATATATATAATATATATATATATATATATATATATATATATATATATATATATATATATATATATATATATCAACATGGATTGCAAATGCTTATCGGGGTTTTGATAATTATAACTTAATACGGCCTGCATCAGGACGGGGTCCGTTATATCACTCGTGGAAAGAAAATATTTTGTGAAAATGGTAGCGTGAATGTGCCATTACAGAATTAAGAAGCTGTACATCAAATTGATGGCACAGAAAAGATTGATGAAATGGAAAACACAAGCAATATAAGATAAACAGTTGTTTCAAGAATGGTTAGATAGTACATGAAAATATAGGAATTAGGAGTCTTTTGTTATGTTTCTTGAATAAATGATAAAAAGTTTTTAATATAACAATTTTCATATCATATACCTTACCAGCCCTCGTGTCCTCCAGTTAACATCTACATAATCACTGTACAAACTGGCTAGGCCTATATTATAAACCAGGCCTGGATCTCTCGAAGTAAACTTAAGTCAAATTTTTACTCAAATATTTGAGTTTTTTTTCAAATCTGAGAAAACTTAATTCATTGCATTTCTCAAAAAAGTCTCAGTCGAATATTTTGCTTAAGTTGAGTAAAAAATTAAAGTCACCGATGTAGCAGACTTAAATAAAATAATTTACTCTAATATGGCTATAAAACAAAGGTAAAGGTTGCGCCTCTGATTAAGATTTTCGTGTATACGGACTTGTAGGCAGGTAAATACACTCAAACTTGAGTCTGGTGCTTTCGGGAAATTATGTTATACAACTTACACGCCGAAATTGTGTCTGAAATTGTCCTTTTCAATTTCAATGTAACTTTGATGGATTTAATACAAGTCTGTCCTAATACTATCGTTGACACAGACCAAGAAGACCTAAAATGTGTAGGTTCTTCGACATGACTTCTAGGCCTAACTTCTTGGGATACCGTATTATGAAGTCGGTGTGACGTAAAACGAGGCAAGGAAAGGGTGTTTTATATTGCTAATCAAATAAGAAAAAACAGTCAATACGTTGCCCGATGGGTGCTGAAGTGTGTTTTAACATGGTAAATAAATCTGTAACCACAGCTGATATATGATTGTAGTAAAATAATCGTTCTGACGCAGGATGCTTTTCCACCATAAAGGGGGGGTATCGTTCTGACGCAAGGCCTCTACCGTTCTGACGCAAGGCCTCTACACACAATAACCGTTCAGGATCCGAGATTTGTCCATCCGTCATAGCCTTACTAATAAATGTTGAATACTGTTCAACTTTGATTCGGCGAGGTTTTTCAAGAAATCGTGTTTCCTCATTTTTTTTTTGGATATGAGTCGCCTAATCCCTTTTAGTACTATTCCAACGCTTCCACATATGAGTGCCACGAGTTGAATCGGTAAGGTCATAGGGACTGCAAACCCTATACCACTGACGATGATACCTCCAGAGATTAACGAAGTATCTATGCCATCCGTAGCGTTCAATCCTTTTTTTAATATTTTTTATACAAAGATGGACGAGTTTTGATATCTCTTCTAAAATTTGTTTTTATTTCACCGATCCTTTGCAGTCTATAATTCTGACCGCCGTCCTCCTCCTATGACGATTCGAGTTAAGGATATATATTCTGTTTGCTCATCTTTTTAAATTCATTTTATTTTTTAATTTATGGCGATCAATCCGGTGATGCTTCCGCATTTAGAAGCTTTATTAACGACGAAATCTATGACGTCACCCTCCCGTACTTCTAAAGGAGGATTAATCGTTATAACACCTGTTATATAACTAGCTTTTCCCAAATTATTTACGTCACGTTTGGCCTAGTAAACGAAGTGAAACTACCAATACCTCCAAGGATAGTACCTCAAATGATAGTATCTCAAACGACTTTGTGCAATAGTCGCTGGAGGTAAATCCAAACAATTTTTGGGACAAGATTTAGGTTTGACCGATGTGGAGGGACTAACCGACGAAGAGGTTGAAAAATTTATTAAAATTTATCAAAGAAAATTAGGTTCCCTCATGAGTAATGCCCTCGGAAATGCCATAATTTCGTTATACGTCTCGGGACTATTTCGGCATTAAGGTTGATAATCCCTCTAAACTTATCAAAGAGTTAGGTGATGACCCTTTTTAGTCATCGCAATTTCTGAATCCTGTTGTGATTTGTATTATAGATATGGTATGTACCTCGCTCCCCTCACAGCCACTTTAACATCGGTCAGACACATAAACAATTTTGATAAACCTTTTAAATATGACAGAGAATCCTCAAATATCGAAGAGGTCACCTACGATACCTTTAGTAACGAAGTACCCCCAAAGAGTGGAAGCGGGTAAAAAAATCGCTGCAATACGAAAAAATAAAAAAGTTCCTCTAAACGATGATGAGGATAAATCTTTGAGTGATAAATCTTTGAGCGATAAATGGTCGTCGATCATGCCAGCTGCAATAGTAATAGGTGGTATTTTTATTCTCAATCGTTTTAATGAAACATCTCCAACATAGCACCTACAGAATCCGTACCTCCAAGGATAATACCTATGATACCTAAAATTCACGAACGTTCCTATCCTTTTGCGATGAACTAAGTCTGCGGTAAAATGAAATTTTCTCACGAATGAATACTTTATATCACGCCGCTGTGGACACGGCTATTGCGATTTGATACGCACAATTTGTCAAAAAATTTCTAAAAACCCAAACGCTCAAACTGGAATTTGGCATGAGCGACCTAGGGATGGTCGCGGTCGATTATGCCTTAGCGATGTATTCGAGAGACCAGCTCGTCAAAAAAGGATTCATCCTAGAGGATATCATGAAATAAAATGTAAAATAAAATATTTTAAAAAGGCAAGTGCTGTCGCAATGATGTTAAGGGGGCCGTTGTCAACGCCTTCGCGGTCACGGGGTCTAGCTACCTCTTCAGTAATCACGATGAGCAAAAGAGACATGATAAGGCGATTGATAAATTGGCTCGGGTGAAGGAGAAATGGAGCCTTGATAGAGAAAAGAAGTTAGATTATTTAACCGAACGTTTGAGAAAAGATGGTCGCTTTATTTACACGGAAAAGGAAGTGGACGACGCTATGAGACTCTATTCTAACATGGCGGGCGTTGAGATACCTCCAGAACCTCAATTATTATCAAGCCTCAGAAAAACAAAAGAATGGCGAGTTAATTTTCGTCGCCTTGGGTACAGTTTTGGTGCATTATGCTGCGATGAAAATAAAAGGTTGAATAAGAAAAAATGGAAAGAAAAATGGAACAAATCTATTTCAGTCCCCAAGGCTATTGGAAGGGTAAGGAAGCTCTAAAGAGTTGGCCAAAGCCGTGAGTGCCACAGAACGACAGGCCTTTGATTTTCTCCAAAAAAAAAAAAAAACAAAAAAAAAAACAAGACGTCTGGCAGATCTATTTACCAGCTCCTAAAAAATCGTAAGGCCAAAGTTCGAAATAGTCGAAAAGAACAAAATACACCAAGCGGATTTACTATTCTTACTTGATAAAGTAGGTCGAAAAATTTATGAATACGCGTTGATCGTGGTAGATGTTGGAAGTCGATACAAAGAAGCGGAACCATTAACAACAGACAGTAAAGAAGTTGTAGCCGCTTTTGAAAAAAATTAAAGACGCCACCTAAAATTTCCTAAAATTTTACAGGTCGATTCAGTCCGATAATTCATGGTCGACGTATCTCGATTAATGTCTAAACATAAAACAAGTATAAGAAGAGGTAGAGTCGACATTCATCGAGACCAACCATCGTCGAGCGTTTTAATAGAACTCTTGGTGAAGGCCTCTTCACTTATCGATACTACAATCTCTGATGTAGACTTTGGCGATATGGCGGCTTTCTCGACGATCAGACCGTAAACGACCTGTTTCATCGATCGTAATAAATGCGCCGTCTTGTCCAAGATGCTTCCTCGAAAAAGAACATTTTCGTAGTCCACAAAATCGATATCTTTCTTGACCACACATTGATTGACTCCCTTTGCTCTCTTGATGACGCTCAAGTCGTCCAGCAATAAGACGTACATTTTGGGTTTTAAACCAATAAACACAATAATTACGATGCCTCCACACTCGCAATTAAAAATGCCTCTGACTTTCTTATTTCTGTCTTTAAAAGCACGAAGCTCCTCCTTCGGTATGTGGGCGAAGCACGGGTGATCGTCTGGAAAATTGGAGAAGTCGAATTCCTCTGCATGTTCCACCATGTCTCGATAAACATCGTCCGTTTCCATCTCCACCACCAAGCTGTCTGTATCCGTGTACAATAATTTACACTTGCCACCATATTTTTTCTTCAGAAAATTGTCGTACCAGTTGAGCATATGATTCTTGGAGAGATCAAGAATCGACATCCCGACGTACACGGGTTTGTCCAAAGTGACTTTGAGACTCCTTAAATGAGCTAGGGCTAGATCGTCGTTGATGATTTTCACTCGGTCGAAGGCGGGATTGGCGGTGATTTTTCGATTTTTTTTTTTGTTAACTTGCGGGCTTCTTCTAGACTAACTTCACTGCTCTTGAGACATTGGACTTTGAGTCGTTTTCGAACATTCTCCATCGTCTTGCCGAAGACGGAATTATTCATCAGCTTGAAAAAATGTTTTTTTCAAAATCGTTTTTACATTTCTGTCTAAGCTCGGTGTTTAATTAAATGTATGGCTCCATCCAGGGCTTTTCGTCGAAACTTTACACTCGATGAACTTTTTCCAGCTTCAATCCTAATGACAGTTACAATCCCAACGTCTTGTAGTGGATGACGTACTTCTCCTTGTTACCCATATTCGGTACGAGTTTCTCGGGACCTGTATCCCTAAGGGATAGTCGTTGTGTAAATCGTGTAAATACCACGGATATGTCAAGTCCACCTCCAAAATATACGAGCGTATCCTTCTCCCAACCATAAACTTTGATCGAAAGATAGTTTTGTTCTTCAATCTTATAAATTTCGGTGGCTGGTGTCGGGAAGGGGACGCCTTTCAACTTGAGTTTATCCATGTATTTAGCGTATTTGGTGACTCGTTTATGGTCTCTCTTAATTTCCTCATAATAAAATGAACAAAGTATGGAATAGACGACACATTTATCATCTTAAATTTTTGATGTTGATGATCGATTTTGTATTTTTTAGCTTTGAAGGCAACTTGATATACGAGGTCCCACTGAAGGGTTGATAAGTGGCAAAATTTATATATAACATCACACAATTTATATATAACATCACACAACGGTCGATCGTCCATCCAGATCCCGAAAGATTAAATTTTTCGATAGAGTCGATCATTTTGCTTTCTATCTCTCGAAGAGACTCTTCGATGGTGCCAGGTAATAACTAACACCACTCGTTGTTTAAAGAAGAATGTTATATCCTCCTTTTATCCTCCTTCTCAAATCTCTTCGTGACTGCGATCTGAAATTTTATGGAACCGACTCTTTCGACCTCGTTTTTAATCTTCTCGACGATAAAATTCCTCAGCCGTTCGAACATTATGATCCCTGAATGTGTCCACGTTTCTCTTTACCGATCTATAGTAGATCCGAAACTGTGCACAATCTTGGAATCCTTCCACATATCCCTGTGTAAACTCGTTCATAACTCGATCAAATTTGTTTTTCGTCAAACCTCGAGCCACCCCTCTTCTCGTTCTTTCAGTTCGCTCATCACTCGACCAAATTTGTTTTTCGTCAAATCTCGTTCTTTCAGTTCGTTCATCACTCGACCAAATTTGGGTCTTATTGAATCTAAATCTTTCTTTTATCTCTTCTTCGCTCGTCGTCCCTCGCATATAGTTCGAAACAATCTTGTATTTTTTTTCATCGGCAATTCCCCACTTTTATAAAGAGATTTCATTGTCGAAAGAACTGTCATGATTTTTACCTTGGCAAGCATTTCTTTAAACTATTTCTCAATTTTTATCACGCGATTCTCATGGAAAAATCTATTCAATAAAAAAAATTATCGATTAAATCAACCACCTAGCGGCTAACACGCGGCGAACCTCGAGAGTGGTTACGGCTGGCATGGTCCTGGCGGCGAACCTCGAAAGTGGTCACACCTGGCTGGCTCTCGAAAAAAATTGGAATTGAACCATTTTGTGGAGGGGCGTTGAGTCAGAACGATTACCTCCCTTTATGGTGCAAAATGATCCTGCGTCAGAAGGATTATCCCCATTTATGGTGGAAAATGATACTGCGTCAGAACAATTATCCCCATTTATGATGGAAAATGATCCTACGTCAGAACGATTATTGTGTGTAGAGGCCTTGTGGAAGAACGATTTCCTCACTTTATGGTGGAAAATGATCCTGCGTCAGAACGATTATCCCCATTTATGGTGGAAAATGATCCTGCGTCAGAACGGTTATTGTGTGTAGAGATCTTGCGTCAAAACGGTAGAGGCCTTGCGTCAGACCGATTACCCCCCCCCCCTTTATGGTGGAAAAGCAGAACGTTTATTATTTTACTGCACACAGATACATATATGACCACTTAACGAATATTTGTCCAGGCCTGATCTATCACCCTTTTGAAATAATAACCATTAATTGGCTAAAATATGTAACAGAACCTTAAAGCACGGCTAAATTTCTCATATTTAACAATGGTTTAAATAAAGTACAATTTAACCAATTGTTGAGCAACAGAATTTAACCCTCGGTTAAAATTTTATCCTTGGTTATTATATTTAACCGAGAATTAAAATTTAACCAAGAGATAAACAACTTGGTCCAGGCGAGTTACATTACGACTTATAAAACTGTGCTCAAAACACTCGACAACAAATATTACGTATTAGATTGCTGTAATATGATTAAACACGGAAATAATTTTAAGTTTTTAAATACATGTTTAAACAAATATAACTGTCATATAGAAATGTATCATATTATCTTTTCAACTTCAAACATTTTGCATTTCTCCAGACTTCGGAATTTATTTAATAGATTCAAGAAAGATGGAGAGTTCTACACAAAATACAACAAGCACACCTGGATTTACAACAGAACCCTCACTAACAAGACCACCACCACATCCCATAGTCCGAATTTTAAAAGTATTGAAAGGTAAGTATATTCTCATTTATATTAACTCAATAGCAATTCAGTCTAAATATGACTTTGTTGTGATAGCATGTCGGCTTATATCTGTTTTGCTCTCTGCAACACATCCGGAACACACAAACACACACACACACACACACACACACACACACCGCGCGCGTACATACACAGATAAATACCCACATACATGTACACACACACACACACACACACACACACACACACACACATATATATATATATATATATATATATATATATATATATATATATATATATATATATATATATATATATATATATATATATATATATATATATATATATATATATATATATATATATATATATATATCAAATAACTTTAAGGGTCTTTGTTACATGTGGAATTTACTGAAGGTGTATATCCCAAATGAGATCAAAAAAAATATTTTAGATCCCTCCAATAATGTTTTGTTATATGGAGATATCCCCTGTCTCAGACGAATTGAAACAAAATTTAGCCTGCGCTATGGACTGGTATCAATACACGTCCATGTTAAATCTCAACACAAAGACACAAGTCCTCCACTTCGTGTGTTTGGCGCTTGGCGAAGGAACAGTCACTGTCACTTCTCTTTAATGTATTTGGTGTGTATGTTTATATGTATCTGAACGATATTTCATTATACTCTTTAGCTGAATAATTGAACACATTTATATTTAATTTGAAAATGGACAAAATGTATGATAAAGCTGCAAAGTAGTGTGAAAGTGGACGTATCATTCTTGCTTTGTCTTTAATATATGTTATAAAAAGGTATCCAACAGTGGGTAAATTGCATGTACCAGTTCCAAACAATACATTTACATTAAAATGATTTTTTTAAATAAAACCAGGCACTCATTATGATTAGGAGGTGATCCTGGAGCAACCCAACTGTAGCACCTCGTAGAGTTATTTATTGTCTGGGTACAATAAAACCGCAAAACACTGCTTTGGATTCGGACGCTCCATGATTAGACCACCGTAATATTTCTACCAACATATGGACTTTCACTGTCCCCTTTTTGTTCTAATAACAACGTTATCAATTACGTTTTTCTTGGTTTGAATTATGTTTTGACCTGCGTTTATTTGACCGATGAAAAACTGTGATAAAAAATTAGGTCCCGTTTAAAAACTTCACTGGCCTGCAATGTTTTATTTTTCCTTTATCAATTTCCCTCTTCAATCAAAAACAAATAAAAATTGTTTTTAAAAAAATCACTTGTAAAATGGAACATAACATATTTCTGTGGTTAAGTTGTAGGGTAACATTGCAAGCACAGCGACAGATCTGGCTGTCAGCTTGAATCTCCTGGTTAAAATAACATGGAAAAAACGTAAACATACACACTTCATGTTTAATGGAGAACACTACCTGTACATACAGGTAACTTTGCAGTTATTTTCACTTAGATCTAGTTCGATTCACATTTCGTTGGTAGTTTGAGCTTAGGTTTTTAGTTATCCTTTTCTTTGATTCTAATTTTCATTTATTTATTGCATTATCACACTGTACCTGTAATATGAAGCATTTCTTTCTGTCTCCGGCTGTGTGAGAGTGGGTGTTTGCGTGAGAGTGTGTATGTGTACGTTTTTTCATGTTATTTTAATCGTTTTGTCCTGATGAAGGGACAGGTCGTCCCAAAAATTTGACTTTCATTTTGCCCGTGTCGTAGTCACTTTAGTTTTAGTTTTAACATATACTATTTGATAATAATTTGGACACAATTTATACAACTTAGTAACGTCCTTTCGCAATAATATAAACATGGTTGTATAAATATATTGATTTCACTTTTCTAAGATAAAATAAATACAATTAATGTTGCGACTATAAGAAAATTACATTGTATGTAAATTGTTATTTCTAATAGTTTACACATTACACATTTTTTTACTAACAATACATCCAAAACTTTCTAACAAGCAAATTTTCCATGTAATCCACCTACCAAATCACGCTTACTTTAAATAATAATCAAATGCAATCTGTAAAGCAAACCATGTTAATGGTCCCAAAACATCAAAGATTGAATGAAGTCGCCAGCAAAATCGAAAAATGAAATTCAAGTAAACCTACCTTTTTTTTTAAATAAACACCTGAATTATCGAAAAAAATTCATTATTTTCACCAAAACTAAGTGTATCTGAACATTTTAATAAAATATTCAAATTAATTTCAATATGAAATTTAAATAGAAAACGTCGAATTTCCATTCTAGCAACAGTGAAAAAAATAGTGAAAGGCATTTTCGACTGGACAGGAACATCTACAGACTGGAGAAGGAACCAAGTTTACTTTGAAAAGATCAGAATTTAAAGCACTTTATCCATTCCAGAGTCTGGAATGTATGATATTTATTTTACGTTCATCTGAAAAATAATATTTTGGTACTCGTTCAGACGCAGGGGGAAATTAGAGTTTTAAATTTTGCTAAATTCTCAGTCACGAATAGAGGTGTCTAAAAATTTCCACATTTTTAATGTACTCGGGAGAAAAGCTTTTCAGTAATAGTTTATATTGGGGAATTACATAGTCTTGGTTATTTCTTATATCTGGTCAACTCTTATACTCAAGTAGGTAGAATTTCATTAAGATGAGATGGTTTGTTTGATTATTTTTGTAAAGTTTTTAGTATTTCTTCTAGCTTGAAGTGTTTCCCAACCTGTTTCACTGTTTAGAGACTGTCTACTAGCAAAAGAAAGAAGACCCGTAAGAATTCTTGCTGCCTCCAACTGGAATTTTTCAAGTTTAACAGAGTCCCTTATACTACACCCAAAACAATATATAATTTGGACAGAGTTTCTTTATTCAACGTAAACTTCAATTTCCGCAAGATAGACAGATGCTTTGAGACAGTTCTTGAAATATTATCTATATGTGTTTCCCCAAGGTAACCCAAAGATGTTTATCATATGATGACATATTAAATATTAAAATATTAAATTTATATTAAGTTTTTCATTTCAACCATTAAATATAAGCGTGTCTGTTTTAATGGGAATAAAGGAAACTTTCCATTTGAGTGAACAATTTTCAATTACGCGTAGATCTTGATTAATGATTTGTTCAATATAAAAAATCTCAGATACCAAAGTATAAATCAACAGAATGTCCAGGAAATAGATACAAATCCGGTAAAAATGGACAAACACGGACCTCTGGAAACCAAGAGGTGGGATCAGGTGCCATGGAGACGTAAGCATCCCCTGTCGACCGGTCACACCCGCCGTGAGTCTACAGTCAAGTCCAATGAAATACGTGAGGAGTGTATCCTCGTCATAATTGGTACAGACGTCTCAACAACAGCCAACGAAAAGGCAACTCAACATTTCACTTAGTGAAACAGAGTAGTCGCAAACAAGCCTATTATACCGTAAAATTTGCGGAACGTTGACATCAAACGCGGTTTTCGATATCCCTGTGTCAATAATTTGTCAGTGAGTAGTTTACCTCTGTATATGAAATCTTCATATGATGTACACGCCCTGGCATATCGGATCATTTGTGAAATATAAACTCCATATGCGGGTGACTGGGGGATATTTACTACTTAAATGTGGAAATTTACGATGGGAAAGCCTAAATCGTCGCGTTTGTCGTATAGCTTAGTTGCTAATTTCCCATCTGTGTTTATATTAAGTAAAATGTCTAAGTATGAAGCGTATGTGCTTGATTCTGTTGTATCTTTAATTTCTAGTTCGCTGGGATATATCGCATTGACATATGTATGAAAATTGTCATTATTAATTTACAAAACGTCGTCGATATATCTAAATGTCAAATTAAAGGACACCGCAAACTTTTTTCTTCTTTTGATTCAGCAGTTTCTGAATGAAGTCTGCTTCGTATGAATAAAAGAACAGGTCGGCCAATAAAGGGGCACAATTGGTTCCCATAGGAATGCCGACAGTTTGTTGAAAGACCACGTCTTCGAACATTACAAATATATTGTCTATTAGAAATCCCAGCATGTTTTTTATATCAACTACGGTGTATTTATGTGTAGAATCAGAGTGGTGTTTGACGAACTGATATCCTGATAGCCAATCACTAGATATTTAAATTTTCGGGTAACACTTTTAGTGAAAAAACAGTTGTCTATGATGCTAAAAAGTCTTTCTTTGAATTTCTTATGTGGAATAGTTGTATAAAGAGTAGAGAAGTCATACGTTTTGATATTGTGAATTCGAGAAAAATTGTGTGCCTTCAAATTTTCTAAAATCTGTATAGAATTTTTAAGTATCCACATCTGATTTACACCGCTTCTGGAATAAGCAACCGTACCGTATTGCTGAAGTTTCTCCTTAACGGCTATGAATATCTTGGTAAAGATAAAGGTTTGGTAGAACATTTGCTGAATCCTGCTATGTATCTTTGCTTATATGGGGTTTTATGAAGTTTAGGTATCCAATATAAATGTGGTAGCTCAAAATCGGTATCTGTTGTAGGTATATAAAATGAGCGTAATACGGACACGTGATTTTGAAGGATCTCGTCCTTTGAAAGTGACTCACGTGTGTATGTAGGATTTCAATGTGAGAACTTCTTTTGAGGAACATGATATACATTTTAGTGCTTTATATATTCTTTTCTTGACTTATGTCTATTGCTTAGATCCGACACCCTAGGATATATAGTGTTGTTGGTTTTAGTGCTTTGTTTATGTATAAATATTTTCTTCGTGACAAAATTTGTAATAGTAATCAGTGGTCATGTGGTTGCGACATTAATCTTATTGTACAAATATAGTAACGATATACTGTTCTGTAGTGCTATGCAATAATCTATGTTGTGTAAATATTTTACGATATATAGCCTGATACAAATAAATTTATTAAATGTTTATTTTTGTTTGGAATAATAAAATGGCTAAAATTATTTCTCGCTAGAATTATATATCAGTTTTTAAGGAAAAACGCGAGATTTGCGTATATGGTATGGTATTTTATGGTGCGTACGAGTGTTAACATGATGTTATATTAAAGTTTTAAAATTCAGCGAATTGAAAAATACCTATAACAATCTAGATTGTCATAGATAGTTTTCAATTCGCTGAATTGTATAACTTTAATATAGCAATGATATTATAGTGGGTTCTTGTTATTAAGGCCATGTTTGACTGACTCAAGGTGTTCTGATTAGCGGGGCGGTCTTTTTAATGAGGGTTTGGAATTAATTTTCAAGAGACTGACTGTTTATTATATAAAATGTGAGGTGGTATCCCGAGCGAGGTGGTATTTAGGCACAGTTCCAATGTATATATTTTAGATTCATTACAAATCAACAAATATTCAGATTCTAAATTATTCAAAAGCTAAGAAAGTTTTCTTTTTACAGTGGTTACTCTAAGACGGATTTGGCTATGCATTTAAATTTATTATTTGGACTTGTATTATGCCACTTTCCCTTTAGAAAATATATTTAGCATTGGAGGTCAACTGATGAAGTCTAATTGACAGAAACGATCGTCTAGAGCACTATAACTTTGGTATTATATTTATAATATTTAAACAGACAGGGTTTGGCTCAAACACAAACATTTCTACGTCTTCCGTGTAATTTAATGCCAGGAAGGAATCATGACCCGTAGTGAATGATTCTGCAATAATGTACCACTATATGAACGTTTTGACCAATGAGCTCAGTAGGCAATATGTATACCAGGAAGTAAGGCGCGCTGTGAATAATTCGCCGCTCATATCATCTAACATATTTCTGCTCTTGAAAGTGATGGGGCACTGTTGTGTTTATTTTTAGTTTTATTCGACACAATTACTCTTCCGGAAAATCAAACGTTGCTTAAAGTAGAAAATGTGATAACAGTCGTTATTGCAAGCGTGTATTTCAAAAAGTCGTTTCGGGAAATTCTTGTTATTTGAAGAGTATATACTAAAATAAAACATCGAAATTTGTCAAATTTATGAAAACCAACAGAGCAGATTTATGCCAGTAGTTGAATCAGCTGCGTCTACAATGTGATTGATTTACTTATAAAATTCAAAAACTTTCCTTTATTTGATACATTTTTCAATTCAAATATCCCGACACTGTCATGTACGATCTTTATGCACTTGTGTTTATGGGTGGAGTTTAAGCACATTTGATTCAAGTGGAGAAACAAATTTTCCTATCAATGATACAGTATGTGATTCGTGTTTCTCTTCTAACTAATCATAAACGTTAAAGCTTTGTTTTAACCAGTTTCACGTCAAATCTGATCCTTTTTAAGTGACCATAGAACTGCCAAAAATCTTCGGTACAGATTTTGTTGGTGTGTTGAATTGGTATATGTAATGGAATGATTTTACATTCCCTTAATTTGTTTTTTTGTGGGCCAAAGACATTATTTCTGTTATTGGGATATTTAAAGTGTACTTCCACTAATAACCTACATTCTGCTTTTGATTTATTTCTATCATAAAATGTTGCTATTTAACTGGAAAATGTAATCATTAAATTATTTTAAAATCTAATCCCAGATTAAGACAGGCACGGCACAAAAGAGCTGTGTCTTGTAATTATCTCCCCAAGTCAAGGCTTTCCGATCCTCTCCATTATTCGCGCAAGTTGACGGATTTGGGGATTTTGATTTTTTACCTGTATACTAGTAGTGAGTGTGACTTCGATGTCCATTGGCTTCGGGGACCGTTTTCTGAGCTAATCAGAATGTGCCTAACAATCGATCACACATGATGGAGGGGAAATAATGAAAAAAACAGAATAATTGCGACATGCAGCCTATAGCCTATATAATTGGCTAAAGTCAGGGGTCAGTGTCGGTCAATCAAAGCGAAATTTTAGATAAGCGCTAGATGTCGCCACCAGTGACCGCCAGATATGAAATGTAATCTGTCAAGGTGTTTGAGGAACGACGTGGATCAGAAAACCTTGGCTTGGGAAACATGCGTGTATGGCGCTTTGCAAGTTTCCTATATACTCAAAAAATGTTTGTAGTTTATTGTCAAATTCTGGGCTACTGGGGTCCGAAATCAGCAAATTTACTCAGTACTGAAGTTCATATAACTTTTAATTTTTTACCAAATTAATGCAGCATAATTGTACATTAATTTAAATATAATAAACATAATACTAAAATTATAATTGCTCAAGATGATCGTTTCTGTCAATTAGACTTCATCAGCTGAGCTCCAATTTTAAACAGATTTTCTAAAGAGAAAGTAGCATCAGACAAAGTCAAATAATAAATCTAAACGTATAGCCAAAATCCGTCTAAGAGTAACTACTGTAAAGATAGCTATCTTAGATTTAGAAGAATTTAGAATTTTAATGGTGCTATCAGTGCGAAATATTAATTTAGTATAAGATTATCAATTATCACTGTAAGCCATACAATTGTAAACAATGTTGAAAGTTATAACCTTGTTTCGAGAAAAGCCTCAGAACACTTTGACAATGTTTAAGTACGTACTCAAATTCTCAGTATTGAATTAAAATATTTATTCATTTTCTTAAAAATCATTAGTGTGACCCAACATGAAAAATAAAAAATCAAATGCTGATGTTTTACCATATTGTTAAAATATAAGAAAAATGGAAGTTAAGCTGGAGTATTGGGTAAATCACACACACACACACACACACACACACACACACACACACACACACACACACACACCTACTTAACACCTGTGAAAAGCATTTTGATATATATTATTCAATGTATGAAATTATGAAATATCCAGTTATATATATATATATATATATATATATATATGTATATATCGGTGTTTTATGCGCTGTATATAATACTTAGGTACGGCTTATAATATATTGTTTATGTAAAGTGTATTGAATATTATAAACATAATACCAAAGTTATAATGCTCAAGACGATATCGTTTCTGTCGATTAGACTTCATCAGTTGGGCTCTAATTTGAAAAGTATATGTATTTTCTAAAGATAAAGTGGTATCATACAAGGCCAAATAATATCTCTAAAAGTATAGCCGAAATCCGTCTAAGAGTAACCTCTGTAAAAAAATGACTATCTTAGCTTTAGACAATTTTCGAATTTAAATCGTGTTAACAGTGCCAAATATTACTTTAGTATAAGATGAACAGCTGGTACCGAAATACCAGGAACTAGGTTTATGTATACCCTCGGGGACTCAAACGGTCCACCAGCAGTGGCAACGAATTCAAATTAGGTGAATAAAACCATGTTGAAATTTTGCAAACAAAACCCTTATACCTCTCCAATAGAATGGGCACAGTTGTTGTTTCCGGAAAATACATGACATAATACTTGTTTCTACATTTTGCAGAGCATATCGTGAAACCGGAAGTGTATTTACCAGCAGGTGCGATCATCGCTGTCATCATCTTAATCACTTGTATCATCTGTAGAAGTCGCAGGTAATGCCAAAATCATTTATTACAATTCCTTTATTCGATATGGGGATTGTTAAACAATATGAAGTCCCCTTCTCAAGAATGTTAGATAGCATTCTGGGACACGATCACATACAGTGACTACCTTTCACCAATCACATCTAAAACTAACTGATGATATTTTCACCTAACTTGACCTTTTCATCGACCTTTAGAGGTTTCCATTTAACATGTGTCATGGGTGTGGCATGCTTAAAGGGGGCGCTGAATCCTTCTGGATACCTGGAACCATCCCGTTTGGGATTCGGAATTGTTTTTTCAGGTTTAGACCAGTTCTCTACTTAATATTCATTTCGTCGTATTCTAACTGACTTAGAGTTTTGATTATTCATTGGTTGACCTACTTTCACGTTGTGTGAAGTTATTCTAAGATATGTCCTTTGCAACAGCATATTTATACCTATGAGGCTTGTCTCAGCTTCACTGTCGCTGAATCATGATTAAAAATTTCTCCAAATCTGAAATTGTGTTACGGTGGTTTATTGAATTCAAGCATGACATTTTCCATTGTCTTAACGATGTTTGTATCGAATTCCAGACGAAGGCCCAGGAAACCATCTGACTCGACTGATTTAAATGCAGTTACATACACGAAATCAAAAAAAGAAGGAGAATCAGAACCTGACAGTCCAGGAGACGGACAGACTTCTATCAACATTGATCAAACTTCAACCGAAAAATCAAATCCGAAGGAATTACAAGCCGCTGATAAAGATGATAATTATCCCAAAATTGAAAGTCAATTTCAAAACCACAAAGTTGGGGAAAATGGCGTTGTGGCCACAACAAATGAATGTCAGTCGTCTGGAACTGAAAATCAAACAAACAATGTTCCTAATCTTTCCGACACTTTTAACTACGTAGAGGTTAACGTAGAGGTCAAAGAAGACGCGCCAATGGAGAAAGATGTCCCTATGTCATTGGTGGAAAATCCTTATGACGTAGCTAAGTATAATGGAGATGAAACGCCTAGGGAATCAGATCATGATTACGGACTTATCCAGCGAATGCAAGAGGGCGATTACGATACAACAACAAGGCAGGGAGAAAACAAATATCAAAATAGAGGGATAATAAACTCATCCCCATATGACACGATTGATATCGTAAATGATGTTGTCGATGAGAATACTAGGATTACGAGCGTTGAAATAAAAAATACTACTGTGTGAAAAGTATTAGAGGTTCGGAGATCTATCTATCAGTCATATCTCACACACACACACTGCTAATATTGTAAAAAGTATAATTGCTTGTATAATCAAAGTACTGATAGTAATCATACGAGTTGATGATAATCTTTGTATAATATAACATAAATAACATTTTAGCTCACCTGATTAAAGAGCTGGGGACGACATATTGCTATTGGCAAATTAAAGTGTATGAATAAAAAGACCTTGGACCAATGGGGGTGCCAAAAAGGACCAAAAGTTGGTACATATTTTAAAGTCTTCTTCTCATGAACCAATATTCAGATTACTTTTAAATCGTTTGTCCATGATTTTTAAATCAATATCTACAATGTCTGCGAATAAAAACGAAATATTACATATGTCACGAGATGCCGCTTCAATAACATGGGACACTCCTTTATACAAATGGATTAATGATTAAAGACTGATTGACTTTTTGTATACATAGCAATATAAGAAAGTTGTAAGGAATTATCAGAGGGGCATTTTGTTATAATGTCAAAGTCATGGGATCAAAGTCAAGGTCACAGACACCTAAGCTAAACAGAAAGTTTTTCATCACATTTGAGACATTTCCAATTTCATCATAAGAACTAGTGTGTCAGTGCTAACCAAATCTGCAGGAAGAATTTCCACGTGAAGCCGCATAAAGTATGTGAATGAAATGGGACAAAACACATAGGGTTCCCAAAAGGACAAAAACTTGGTACATCTTTAAAAATCCATTTTACATGAACCAATGATCAATGTAGTTCATATTTGCCATGATTGTTACGTCAAACGTTGACACTTCAAATGGTACAATTTGTGTTATTAACTTAAACCTGGTCTACTTTTTGTATACAACGATATATGAAGATTTTATAAGGAATTTTATTATGTATGGATCCCAAATGAAAAAGGGCTAGAACATTTAAGGGACCCAAAAGAGGTCACAAAAGCATGAACCGATGATCGATCTATTCCGGCTGTTATTATTTTACTCCTATGACCGATAAGGCCTATTAGGCCTGATCTTATTGACAAAAAGGATATCCCATGTGTTCCCAAACACTCAAAAACCTGAGTGAATGACACTATTGTATTACAATATACGCACAGTAACAAAACACTCCTATTCTATATTATTCGTATTGCGAGTGTGTACTTTTAAAGTACATGTAAAGGATAGCAAAATGGTTCTTCCTTCTTATGCTGTTATATCAACTGTTGACTAAATAAATCTTAATTTCTAATGTGACTGTATCGACGTGTCATTACCTCACCCCAGAAGCAGAGGTTGTGTCACGATTATCAAACATTTCAGTCCCAAGATGTGTTTCCGATTTTACGCATGTGTTTGCGTATGTAACACATTTCCTCTAACTTTTCCAGCTTGAAAGGACCTCATTATTTAATGTCACGTAGAACGACACAGCTTCTGACTTCAATTTTGCAGAAGGGACTCGAATTCTGATTACGCAAATGTTTGACAAAGTATTTGATACTCTTGAACCCTAATGCTAGTTGTACATTACTCATACACAAGAATTGATAGATAAACGATGAATGGCATCAAGTCCAAACAAAATATAAAACAAAAAGCGCAATGTGCTTCTGTCTAGGTTTACTAAAGCAGACCGCTTAGAGCGTCAGAAAACAAACAATGTCTGTGAATGCTAAACAAGTACAATGAATTTTACTAAACTAAGCATCACTAAGAAAACTTTCTTCAACATGGTGTGGACCGAAAACCACTTGCACTATTTTTCATACGGCAGCCGTGAAGGCGGTAAAATCATTCCAGGTCGGGAGACAATGGGTGAATAGACCGCTTAGCTCATTTGCATATTACATACATGCATGAAATGTAAAAGGTATATCAGTTTATCAAAGATTGCACGAAGTTAAAACAAATTAAAGAGTAACATTTGAAAACAAACTTATAATAAATTATATCTTATGTATAACTGTAATAAATACAAATATAATAAGTGCAATATTTTATTGTTCTTCTTTAGTTGTCTGGATATATTTACTTGTGTCTTGGGAAGATCAACTATAACCTTGATACTTTGATGTTGAACGTTTGATGAAAGAAAAGTCACGTACTTCCTGTCTCCATTACATCTAGGATGTGACCCAGTTCCAGAATCTAACACCAGGACCCGGAGTCACCAAATTTACTCAATACTCAAGCTCAACTTTTATTTCATTATTTTGACTATAAAATCGTTTGTAAAATATTTCGGTTTGAATGATCAGGAAGATTTATATATATATATATATATATATATAAACATTTTTTTCATTATTTTTTTCTTTTAATAAATGTAAAATTGATACTTTGTATTTTGTGATAATTTAGTGGTCCTGGTTGTCCCGTTACACCATCAATATGCTAACATGTCCAGTTAAAGAATAAATTTTGCATGTTTTACCTTAAAATCATGAAAAGTTAGTTGAGTTTAAGTACTGAGTAAATTTGGTGACTTTGGGCCCAGGTCCCAATCTTGCAATGTCATCACTCTACCCAAGGAGCTACCAGGAACAATGTCACCATTAGGATAACACGTCTGACATCATAACATTAACATAATAACACATAATAACATTATTTATTTCACAGTAAAAATTAATGTCAAAATGGCGTATGCAAGTATATCATTATAATTCTTTTTCCCTTGCTCTATGATGGAACTATTTCTTTTTAATTAACACAAATGATCCACAAAGCAATTCTGGCATTCTACGTTCTACTTTACAGAGATGAATATTAATACTAGCGTATTATAGCCTACATGATATTACACAGATGAAACTGTCAAAAGAAAGCTGCCATTTACTTCAACATTTTGATGCACCTTCAACGTTTTCGATTATGATATGATACAAATAGCCTTATAATTGAATAAAGATTGTATCACTATTAGCTAATGAAAAGCAATGTAATTGAAGTATTGATTATGCGTATGCCGTAACATCGTTTAACTGGATTGCTTTAATGTGGTGTAAATAGATTCCTGCAGTTATATAAATGTTATGATATTCCTGTTTGCTTTTCTTTACTTCACCTGTACCATAAAACGAACAATGATCCGAAAACCTCTGTAACTAGAGTCCATCAATATTAAACTGTTATACAATACATAAATATCGTGTTTGCATTACTATCAGTGCGATTTGCCCACAGGATTACTTTCTTTGTATAAAGTATATGAATTACAGAATCATGTAAAACAAAAGAAACATCCGGTGTAGGGTTACAGTGGCTGGATCGTTAGAGCTTCACGATTATTTATCTTTCATCAACGAGGGTTTCAGTTGCACTTGCGCCTACGCTAAATGTGCGAGAATATAGCTACAGTAGAATCCGGATATACTGAAGTCGAGCACGAATCAATTTTCCTTTCGAACAAGCAGGGGTTTCATAATAACCAGGTTATAATGACAATAAAGAATTTTGGCCAAGGAATCCAAATAATTTCAAATAAAGCAGGATTTCAATGTAAGAAGGGTCAATATAAATGGGTTTGAGGTCAGCCGATTGGCTTTTCACAGTTACATCGTAACTGGGTTTTCGACTCGTATCACGGTTTGAGATCCCCTCTTGCAATTCCATTTTCAAACTTTATGTCTATTCCCATTATCCCCAAGATATAAAACAAATTTTGATTTGAACTTAAAACATTTTAGAAGGTGGCCTTCGTGATCCAGTGGTAAGAGCATCGCGCTGTAAACCATGAAGTCTCTCCCCTCTTAGTCAATGTTGGTACGAGCCCTGCGGGAATCTAACCTGATTTTGCGAGAACGTTTCCAGTTTACTTGTGGGATGCCGATCGTTTGTCCTCGGGTACATTGTAACCAGGTACTCTCCTTCACCATAAAGCACTGGCCGCCACGATAAAACCAAAGAAGTATTTAGTTTGGAGTTAAAACATTCAAACAAAACAAAAACATACTTGTTCTGGGAATTCCGAAAAATAGTATATTTTGGTACTTATTACACTCTTATCGACTTTCAAAAATAAAATATGGGAAAATAATGATATCCTTAGTCCTGGACATTTTCTATCAATATATTAGCTACAGGAAGTAAAAATGAAGAATTACCCATGGATATTGGAAACTCCAAGTACATTTGTATATTGAATATGATAACGGTCTCAACATCAAGAACGATTGCAAATCCAAAACGGGATGGACCAAACTTGACCCAGTTGTTCATATTTTGGTTAAATTTAACCAACGATTAAATATAACCCTCTGTTAAATATCGTAACCAAAGGTTGTATAACCTAGGATTAAAATATTGATAAGTGCCAATCTTCAGTCAGTCTGAAATAATAACCCTTAACTGTCAAAAATATAACCGAGCCTCAAAGTTTGGCTAAATTTCCTATATTTTACCAATGGTTTAACTATTTTTGAATTTAACCAATTATTAAGCAAAATAATTTAAAGGTTAAATTTTAAACCTTGGTTATTATATTTAACCGAGAGTTAAAATTTAATCAGTAGATGTACAACTGGGTCCAGCAGATCGTTCACTTTCATTAAGGAATTGTACAACAAGTAAAGCATCAACTGGACTTGAAGAATAAACGGGCATTAAATATAACAACTCAAAAGTTAAAATTACGTCTTAAAGTATATATATCAGGTACCACAATTTAAATTCTAAACTTCTCAACAGGTAAGACTTTCATTTTTACAGTGGTTACTATTAGACGGATTTGGCAACACATTTAGAATTTATAATTTGGCCTTTAATGATATAAACTTTTATTTCGGAAATATATCTATATTAATATTCGAGCTCTACTAATGACGTCTTATTGGCAGAAACGACAGTCTTGAGCATTTTTGGACTCAGTTCAAAACTCTAACTTTGGTATCGTTATTAATATTGATATATGACAATATCAACATCAGTGAAATCAATTGTTTTGGAGACTCTCTACGACGAAAATATACCAAACACAGCGGTGAATGAAATTGATAACTTAAAATGGACAAATCTCGGAATACATACGGATTTTTGTAAAAGAATTTTGAGGTTAAAAAATTGTACTCCAAATGTTATGCTTTATGTAGAATTGGACAAATTTTCATTAATAATAAGTAGAAAAATAAGAATTCTGAAATATTGGGTTAAATTATTAAATACTAATAATATTATTTTGAAAGCAATATATGAGGACATGTTTGAAAATATTGAGTCTCAAAACTGGTTACATGAAGTCAAAGAGTTGCTTTTATCTCTTGGCTTGGCCAAAGATATAGAGAAAATACATACAGATTTTTGCTTTAAGCAGAAGTAAATACTGGTTAAAAAATTGTACTCAAGAATTAAATGCTTTACGCAGAATTAGGCAGATTTTCCCTTAATAATAAGTAGAAAAGATACTCATTGATGAAATATTATACCCGTAATTAAATACTGAGAAATATTACTTTGAAATGAGGACATTGTTTGAAAATATTGAGGGCAAAACTGGTTACATCAAGTCAAAGAGTTGCTTTTGTTCTCGTCATGCTGTTGGCTATGTTGAATTTCATTTTCTTTTTATGTTTACCAATCGTAAAGTTTTTAAGGTCTACAAATACAAATACTGTTTTAAATGATTTATTCATTCAAGAAATTACTGCATACTTATTAAACTTAGAAATGTTACCTTTATAAGTGTAATTAACAGATACTTACTAATGCCTTTAGATGATGAGGAAAAATAATTGATTTACTTCAGTGTTCTTCCTCCTTTTTCATTTTCATGTTTACTCTTGATCACTCTTGATCTACTTTATGTACTTTTTCAATTTGATTCGTATATAATTATTTATTTATATGTATTGTACATGTATATGTGCATGTTCACAAAATTGTATATCATACTGTACATCAGCGTCGGAAGCAAATTGAAAGTGGGGGGGCTAAACCAACTTAAAACACATACACACGCCAGAAACGTCTATGTCCTATGTCTATATTTGCAAAAAAGTGGGGGGGCTTGTATACGTATTGATATCGCAATGGGAGATAACTCGAACATTGAGTGTTACTATTTCCGCGTAAGTTGGGGAAAATTGCCATATCCATTGTCGGATGTTCACACAACAATTATCACAACTCGATTAGATTGGGATGTATAAACCGATTTTTTTTGTGTAATCGTTCTGTTCATAAAAAATGTCTTCAAAAAAAAAAAAGTTTTGCCGAAAGCGTTGATATCTATAAGTTAAATGGTGATAGATAGTTTTGCTACATCGCGACTTCAGGCCCTTTTTTTTTTGATGAAACATTATTTCTTTAAACAGTAAGCAGTAAACTGTCTTTTTCACCCCGTACAATTATTTATATTGATTAATAAAAGATAGAGAATGTTGTTTGGTTGTTTATTTAGTTTAGGCAGAGTATATGTTCATGTACCAAGGTTTATTCAGTTTATTCATTTAACTGCCTTAAGCCTTGCGGCTCATCAGCATAAACATACAGTATGATATACAATTATGTGAACATGCACATATACATGTGCAATACATATAAATAAATTATTATATACTAATAAAATTGAATAAGTACATAAAGTAGATCAAGAGTGTTCAAGAGTAAACATGAAAATGAAAATGGAGGAAGAACACTGAAATAAATCAATTATTTTTCCTCTGTACAAAGGCATTAGTAAAAAACTTAGCTAGATTACACAATTTTGTTTTATTTCTAATACCTAATAACTGTAGTAATTTAAACATAGAAGGCCTTTTGTAGTAATATTTATCTATGTATTTAGACCTTAAATCTGTATAGAAATGGCATATAAAAAGAAAAATGAAATTCAATCAACTTCATGACGCGAACACTTTTCACAAATTCTGTCTTCTTTTGGGATGATTTCTGTATCTGCCCTGTTCATCAGAAAATGAAAAAGGAGGACAGTCTAAAAACTGTACTTCTCAGGTAAAGACTTACGGGTATAATATTGTATCATATGAGTATCTGTTAAATACTTATAAAGGTAAAATTTACTAGTTTTCGAAGTATGCATTTATTTCTTGAATGAATAAATAATTTAAAACAGTATTTACTTGTGCGATAAAGCCTTTACGATTGGTAACATACTGGTTATAGCAAACATAGCCAAAGCCAAGAGATAAAAGCAACTCTTTGACTTGATGTAACCAGTTTTGAGACTCAATATTTTCAAACATGTCCTCATTTCAAAGTAATATTATCAGTATTTAATAATTTAATATATTTCAGAATTCTCATTTTTCTACTTATTATTAATGGAAATCTGCCTAATTCTGCGTAAAGCATAAAATTTGGAGTACAATTTTTTAACCTCAAAATTCTCTTACAAAAATCTGTATGTATTTTCTCTATATCTTTGGCGATATTAAATCCCCAAACTTCACATCCATAGTGCAATTATATGTTATTATTTCTATTTACATCGCTGTGTGCTTTGTAGCTGTCAATGCCAATATGATGAATGGCGGAGTAATACTGCAGTTTCTCAAGGCAGGCTCAACATCACTGGAATCTTATATAGTGCAATTCCATATTTATAAATAGATCGATGACGTTTTGTTGAAATTAACTACAAAACGTGTTGTATAATTTCGAAAGGCAGAAGCAAGTAGAATTATGTGGTATTTCATTTAATGATTATTCAAACTAGATTTAATTTCATTTACACCAAAATATTTGACTTTTCTGTAAAAGTTGAATTCCTGAGTTGGACTATATTTTTATACGAACTAACAGGATAGCCCTCGATGAAAAGTCAAAGTAAACTCATTATATAACAGCCCTTAAAAAACTTTAAATGATCTCTCCAAATCATGACTAGTTTATTTTGTGTATACTTGTTTATGCATGGCTTATATACTTAACGATCTAAGAAAAATAACTCTTTGTTTCTACATCGTATCTAACGATAACTGTGTGACTCTGGTCGATTAAACAAGACGGTTATCGTTTTCTGCTACTCTTCAATTCAAGGATAAAATAAGCGACCTAAATTAGATTCAAGGTCGTGACGAATTATCGAAATGAAGTCACCCATCATACAAAGATCATTGTGACCACTACAGCCGAAACGGACTGAGTACTAGCTGAACATCCACACAAAATCATTCATTTAAGAGATGTTCAAATGTGCATAAACTAATTAAATGTAAAATACATGTTATTTAAAATTATGGTCAACATCTGATATTGTGAGTTTCGACTTTTATTATTGTAAACTATCATTTAGATTAAGTTTTTATATTGTTATTGTTAATAATTTTTCTTAATTTACTTGCTGTGTTCTTGATTTTTTCTGGCATACTTTAGGGTAATTCTTATCCATAACAATGGTTAAAGAATATTTAAGCTGTTATATCACCAATATTTCTTGTCGTTATAGTCTGAGCATTGAAAATGAATGGTGTAACACAGAAAAACGGTATAAGAGAAGCAGGATGTCGAGTAGAACAAGATATCCAAAATCTGCAAAAATCCACTTTGGGAACTGAAACTAGAAGCTTGGTTAATTCTTTATTCAACCAAAGACAATACAGAATGTAGTTATAACGATTGTACAATATAGAGTATGATGTTTACAATTATAAAAATATCAGATACCAAAGTATTAATATTTGGGATGTCCAGGATATAGATACAAATCTGGTAAAAAAGACAAACATGGACCTCTACAAACCAAGAGGTGGGATCAGGTGCCGTGGAGGAGTAAGCATTCCCTGACGACCAGTCACACCCGCCGTGAGTCCATAATCAAATTCAAATGAAATACGTGAGGAACGAATTACCGTCACATTTAATACAGACGTCTGTACAACCGCCAACGAAAAGGCAACTCATCATTTCACCCAGTAAAACAGAGTAATCGCAAACAAGACTATTATACCGACCGTAAAATTTGCGAAAAGTTGAAATCAAACGCGGTTTTCGATATCCCTGTGTCATTAATGTGTCTATATCTGTGTATGAAATGTTCATATGTTGAACACGCCCTGGCATATCTGATCATTTGTGAAATATAAATTCCATATGCGGTTGACCGTGGGATATTACTACTTATATATGGAAAATTTACGATGGGCAAGCCGAAGGGTATAGCTAAGCATGTTAAAATGAAATTATAATATCAAACATCTAAACAAGGAAAATATAAGGTTTGTCATATTATTACATTAAATCAATCAGTTTGTCAAGTAAAAAGTGTCATTGTAAATGATTGTAAATATTTTAATAGATTAGTTAATACCTTAGCAGCTGAACCAGTTTAAAGCAGATGGGCGAGTAATGTAGAATGGTTTGATGTAGGGCAGTCTGAGGTCTTAATACAATGCAATGCGGCATTTAGGTATAACGATTGAACAATATAAATTACGAATTCTACTTTCTCTGGAGTGTTATTATTCCAATTCGCTTCAACATTGAAAGAGTGTGAATGTAAACGGTATTTACATAAATCTTTCTTATAATTCATAACACAATCAAGATATATCTAAAACTGAAACTTGTCAACAATATGTGTGTAAAGGACACACCTAGACGATCCTTCAAATGAAGTTAACAAACCCTGCATAAAATTATCATATAAACACTGTGAATACATATGTAAAAATATGTCTCATTGATCACTTTTTGGTTATCCCATACATAATTAAATCCATATAAATACAAATCATTTTAATGTACACAACCCAATTATCATTACAATTAGGTTTACGATGAGAAAGTTGGACGAGCATGTCATAAGAAGTTTTTAGTATGCAGCTATCTGTTTTTAAAAGTTTCGGCCAATGTTTACACTTAAGTAGTTTTCTGTATATCTGCTTGGATTTTTTTCTTTTTTTTTTGTCGTGAAAGGGAAATCATGGCCATTCAACGTTCTCGTAGATTTTCTCACTGACAGTCTCAACGATCCATTACACATTTCAGTGCATTTTTGCGATGAGAGCAACTTGTATTGCCGCACAGGTTTCTATAGTAGAGTTTGAGTGTTATACAATAGTTTGTTGTTCTATGACAAGCCGTTGGGGAACATTTAAAAAATAATTTCGACTTTGACTTGCAATCCGAGGGATTTATTGCCTATTTTCAATATTAAAAAATCGATTTTCTAATATAATCAGTAAATCGAATTTTTATATTAAAAATATGCCTTATTTTTAAAATCAGAAAATGGTTATATTTTATATTTAAAAATTAGTCGGGATTTCTAAGACATCTATCAATACATTATATTTTTGTCTTAGGAAAGGATTTTTATATCAGAAAATGAAGTTTGAGTACTAGAAAAATATTTTTTTTAATATTTAAAGAAAAATCCAAAGTCAAAGTCGCTGTTTGAGGATGACAAAATTTCAGCCAAACTTAGCAATATTTGATCTTTTCCATTTGTATTTGAAAATTTGCAATGTTTGACAAGCCATAGTTGTCGTTCCTGCATAGAAATCCTACAGTCACGTGACAAAATGGCAGCGTCCAGGCGACTTATGAAGGTAAACAGTTTAGATTGAAATTGTTCATTATATAAGATATGGAACGTTATGGTTCGTCTAGCACAAATTCAACAATGTATAGTTATTTAGAAAATAAACCACAGTCCACATTTCACGGCTATAAACAGTCCTTGCTCATTATTTCCGATTACGGGTCGGCTGGCGTCGTCACTCGGGCCGAATAGGCAAGGCCAATAAGAATATCGCTGATTCATACTCCTAGATTCCGCTATTTCATAAGATGTACATTGTTTATCAACATGGCTTTTGCTAGAGAGTAATTTTATTTTATAAACGGTGTTTCAATGTTTTTTACGATGGTTTATAACGAGTGAGGCTAACGTAATTGATTTATGGATTAAATTCTGTCCCGATCGATTTTCGGCTTTTGTCTTGTTTCGATATCGACATGGTTACTGTACACTGTTTCGTCAAACACTGAAACAGGAACAGAATATAGAGTGTATTTCCATCTTAAATATACATAGCTCTATGTTTCTTTATGTAATCAAGCACATTAATATATGAAGGAATTGTATTTCATTCATTTTGGATTTGAATTTCAGAGTAACATGAATTTAAGATTTTGATTTCCGCCTTGATTTTAATTTAAGTTACGTTTCTTGTAATGAAATCAGTGGCAGAAGTTCTCCCATGTAGTTTCTTTGTTGCTAAAAGTTGTGACATTTTCACAGCAACATCGATTATGATATGTTTAACTATTCAACCAGAATACAAACAGATTTACATTATAATTATATAATATATACACTCACATGCCAGAAGTATGTACATTTTTTCATTTTCCCATTACTTTCTTTGTTTAATCAGTTTTTAAAGAAACGGTTGGCCTGACTAAGGCTTATATTTTCAATGAAATCTTGCATACATTTGCACAATTCTGTGGAAGTCTCTGCTCTATCTTTCTAAATTGGTTTGAAATGTGTCATTTTTTGTGCCATTTCCTTCTTTGTTCTGAGTTTGTGGCAGCAACAAAAAATACTTATTGCAAGGCGAAAAATTGCTTCTCAGAAATTAAGTTTCAAAGAAATTCAAACCAAAAGCCAGAAGAAAATAAAAATACTTTTTTCTATACGTTTGGTATTTCGCATGAATTGATGAAACCATTATTTGTGACAGGAAGCTGAAATTCTGTCCATACATGTATATTGATAAACAAGTCATTTACATAACCTGCCCTTTGTAATGAGGGGAGAAAAAAAGAAGGAGTGCAACATATTCTCGGGTCACGATCAACTCAAAAACATTCAAGACAAGGGATATTGACAAAACTTTACAGGAAGCAATTGAAATTCACTTGTCTTGCCTAAAAAACTGGTAAATTTTACAAAAGTCTGGTGAAATCTATCTGATAACTGGTCCAAATGGCCAGTAATTTTCCATTTCAATTCAATTGTGTATATATACAGACCAGTAAAAGTTTTTCTTTGACCACTGAAATTCCTTAATTCACTGGTCCAGCTGACCAGTAATTTTTTCTTTATTTCAAAATGTCTGAACAAATCAGTAAACTTTTCAAATTTTCGACTTCTCCTCCAAAATTGCTGAAGGGATTTTGTTTAAACTTTATAGGAAGCAAGTACTCGAGGTCCTCTACCAAGTTTGTTCATTTCATCCGATCAGCATAGGGGTGGATCCAGGGTGGGGCAAAAAAGGTCTCAGGGGAATACCCCTCTTTAAAAATCTCCTCCAGAACCACTGCATAAATTGAAAAACTAACTGTATCTGAGTAATCTACATAGATGTATGATTCAAGTTTGTTAATTTCAATGAGATCTGAAAACAAATTTTTGAGGTGTTTGTGATATCATCAGGGATGACTTTGTAATTTTCATTCATTTTTGTGATTTCTTTTATTTTCTCCCCTATTTTTCATTATTATGCATTTATTTTATGTGTTTTACCTGTGGTTTGGTAGATAAATGCTTTCCCCAAAGAATTTTGCTGATATTTAAATTTTTGAATTTTTATGAATTTTTTAAGACTGTAAAAGTGAGGGTGGGGGAGGGGGGGCATAATTCACCACATTTTCAACTTCTTCAAAAATTTTGATGAAACTGTATAGGAAATAAGTACTCAAGGTCCTCTACCAAGTTTGTTAATTTCAACCAAATCAGCCCAGGGATGGATCCAGGGTGGGGTAAAAGAGGCCTAGGGGATATCCTCTTTAAAAATATTCTCCAGAACTGCTGCATGGATTGAAAAACTAATTGCATCTGAGTGATTTTTATGGATGCATGATTCAATTTCCTGTTTTTGGAAGAAATTGGAAAACTAATTTTTGACATGTTTTTGACATCTTTTCCAGCTTTGTCAGTTTCATTCATAAGTCTCTTCCAATCCAAAGGAGTGTTAAAATAATTTTTTAATTTGAGATTCCCATATTTGTAAGATACCAACATAGGTCAGGTGAGCAATGTGACCCATGGGCCTCTTGTTTATAAAAAATGTGTACCAGTAACTAAATTCTATCAATTCTAAAGTGTTTTTGATGCCTTTTTCACTTTTAGACAGTCGGTTAGTCATTTTCATTCATTTTTGTTTGATTTCTGTAAATGTGTCCCTTTATATTCACTATGATGCATACATGTTATTTGTTTTACCTGTAAATTATTTAATTAGATGAAAAATATCTTTTTCAGTGACTCATGTCCTACATGGCCTGTAGGCCCATCCTTTCTAGGGTTGGGTCATGCCCCCAGAAAAATTTCACTTCAGATAAGTTGATAGTTGTACATAATTTCCTTTTTCAGACGTATGAACTAGAACAAATGTATAAGCTACATGTAGAACAGATGTACATGTATAAACTAGAACAGATGTATAGTATTTGTAAATCCATAGTTTCACTTTCGTTTGGAGCTAAAAAAAGTTGTACATGTATAGGTTAAACTAGAATGGGTGTATTAACAGAGGATATGGGCATGGATGTATTTATAAACGTCTATAGTTAGACGATAAACTAACCTGACTCACTCAGATGCTTTTTATGTTCTGATGAAGGGCGTTATAAACTGTGAATAGAAACTAGAAACAGTGCTCAGAAGGTACATGTATGCGCATGAAATCTGATATTAAACTGGATAGAGGTCTGCCAATTGGGCGAGTGTTGAGGTTCTGTATATCGATAAAATGATTTTTACATGCGCTGATGAATGGTAGGGAATATTAGTATACTAACATGTACATGGAGATATTTAAGGTGCACAATTAATAGCTCTTCTCAAATAAAAGTGAGTCACGCCAAAAGCGACCACCCTCCTCAAACGTGAGTCACTTTTTTTGCAAGAATTTTCCAAATCTGATTTATTGAAATTTTTTAGATTGCAAAAAAAAAAAAAGCAGATGGGCGCTGCACTATTCACACTATCCGCTTGTTCTTCAAAACCGCTGATCAATGGATTTTGATGTAACTTTACACTTACAGGAAGCAAAGTTGAGGTACATGTACATGTACTCAAGGCTCTCCTCCCAGATTGTGTTTTTTGGCCCCTCTCTTAAGACCCAATGCAAGAAACAAACCAATATGTAAGGTTTTCCATTTTTTTGCATGTTTAATTTAGCCTATAGCTACATATGAATTGTTCCTCCTTTTCACATTTTGTTGATGTGCTCAGGTGAGCCATAAAGACCCTCTTGGACCTTACTATTGCTTTTAAAAGAAGATTTAAAATGACATACAATGTATGGCATAGTTTTAATGGTTTGTTACCTAGTATCTCAAAACTGATTGACCTTTTTGTTTACAAAGATATTTTAGTAATTATATAAGTTTTTAGGAATTATCTAATATTGTGACAGCATTTCAAGGTCATACATGTTAGATCAAAGGTCAAGGTCACAGGTACCTAAATAAACAGAAAAGGTGGTCTTTCATCAGTTTTAAGACGATTTTTACTGCTTTTAAAGAACTAATGGGTCAGTTTCAACCTAACTTGCAGGAACTATCTCCATGTGAAGCCGCATGTTTGCAAATGGAAATGGGCTATGTCCCTTAGGGGCTCCCAATGGGGTAAAAACTTAGTACATCTTTAGAATTCTTCTAAGTAAACAGATAATTTAAGTTCATTTAAGCAAACTACATGTATGCCACAAACAAACAAGATTCAAGTTCAATGAATCAATAATTTTTTTTATGCATTCATCATTAATTGTGTTTGAAGGGTCTGGTCTCGCATTGTTTCAATATCAAATAAATTTTGTCCATTATATTGGTGCTGATAATCATGTAAATCTTTATATATCATTTTTACAGGAATTGAAAGATTTAAAGGAAAATGTAAGCAAAGATCTTAAAGAAGAAGATCAGTCATGGTTAAATTGTGTGTCTAAAATAAAAGAGGACGATTCTAATATCCATAATTGGGATGTCGAGATAAAGCCTGTATGTATATTTCATTACCTCAAATTTTTATTAGGTCACCTTAGTGACTTTTTGCCACTTTGTTGTTTGTCTACTGTCATGCATCATTCATAAACATTTGATAACTACTTTGCCAAACATTTTTAAATTTTGTAAGAAGCTTTGTTACTATGATTAGGGTAAGCCTAAGCAGAACACAAATTATGAATTCTGTGATCCTGTCACCATTTTGGACAGGACCAAAACTGCCAAAAATAGCCCAAACTTTAAATATCTTCTTTACCCCTGCACATCAAGGATAAAATGCATTCACAGTATGTAGATACAGTACATGTAATTCTTCAAATTTTCAATATGCTAATAATAGTTCTAGAGACATGTTATATTTCGCACAACCTGGAAATTGCACAAATCACTAATTTGTCTTTGACACTTGAGGTCTTTTTAAGTTTTGACTAGTGACATTATGGAATGATTATCATATTTACAATAAAAGATGGATGGGGATGTAATATGAACATTAGCTCATCCAAATTTTAGGAGAAACTGAGTTATGGCTACATGTTGTACATTATACATATCCTAACTTGGTAGAAACATTTGCTTAAGATAATTGGATCAGGTCAGTTTTACCTGCTTGTTAGTCTACAGTCATTAAATACATCATTTATGTACTAGCTTCATGCATCGTGAATGCATTTGAAAATAAAAAAAATATAGTACAATCTCCCATCACAAAGACTTTTGTCAAAAATGGGAATGATATCAGAGAGTCTGTTATGTAATTCCTAAAGGTAAATTGATTGTCCAGAATAGTCTCTCCAAGGATGTCATGCCCTGCACCTACATGTACATGTACATGTAATGATGTATACAGTAAGAAATAAGATATTTAAACAGGCATAAGAATTCTTAAATTTCTATATATTGTGTGAAAATTAATTGAGAAACCCAGTTTGGCAATTATTCACTTGCAATTGATTAATTTAACAATACTACAGGTATATGTATATATGCATACCACATTGGACCTGACCTTGAAGCTTATTTTCACAACATACATATATATCAAAATAAGAACTTTTATGCCTGTATATAGCTCTTATTTGTTATTTGTACATCAAGTACAAGTTGTGAAAGCAGAAAAAATCGAAGTAATTTTTTTTGGTAAACACAAAAATGAGCCAACATTTAGAATGAGTTTTATTATGACTCATATTTGCAGTTGTTGTATTTGGTTGTATGGTTGTTTAACATCCCACTCAAGAATCTTTCACTCATATGGAGACATCACCAATGCTGGTAAAGGGCTTAAAATTTTGGCCTATGCTCGGCACTTACGCTTATTGAGTAGTGAGGGTTCTTTTACGTGCTGACACCTACTGTGACAGTTTTTATTGTCTCTTCTGAAAGACAGGAATCCAACTTGTAGCTGGCTGGACTCAAACTCATGATCAAGAGTCCAGCACATTACCGACTGAGCCAGGCCGGCTCCATATTTGGCGGTATGTATTTATTATTAATTCATGCTGTAATTGATTAAATCACCATAACAAAATTTGCGAGACTGCATGTCAGTGATTTTGTTTGCTTTTTTTCAAAACTACCTCTACTCATTTTGCTTTTTAGGAAAATATGCATCTTTTTTATATTAAGATTGAGAAATTTTAGTTACGAATGAATTGAACTAAGTAAAAAATTAAATTTTAGGTTAACATAATCAAATAATCGATATATATTACAAATAAATCTAAATACATGGTCTTAAGTCTGGATCTCAAAAAGCTTCTACAACATGAAAAAACAACATTTGGAATTTTCATGTACTTTTACTTCTGAGACTACCACCGATTGGGAAAATTGTACACCTACAATGTAATTTGAATTAATTTTAAACCATATTTTTGAGAAATTGAGAAACTGTTTCTAGGGTAAACAGTCAAATTTCAGAGGTACATGTAATTAAAGGCAGACAATATTACTGCATATAAATGTGTTTAATCCATTTTTTCTTTGTCCAATGTGTTTCTGAAAAATGGTTTGCTGAATCCTAATGAAATTTATTGAGTACATATAATAATCGACTAGTGAAAGTGTGCCTTCCGAAGTTAACATGTACACAATAAATGTAGGAGAGCTTTTGTTCTTGGTTCCTTAACAATTTTACAAAGAGACATTGTTGCCAGAGTAATTGGACTTTAAATTCTTTGTGAATAGTTTAGCTTTTTGTTTCCTGTATGTTTTCTTCTACTTATTTTACCAGGACCAACCACCATTTAACAAAGGACATTTTAAGATTGCTATAACATTTCCTGCAGAGTATCCATTCAAACCACCAAAAGTAACTTTTAAAACAAAAATATATCATCCCAACATTGATGAAAAGGGACAAGTTTGTTTACCAATTGTTAGTGCAGAAAACTGGAAACCTGCTACAAAAACTGATCAAGGTATGATATTTCTATATTTAAAAAATCGAGAAAAGAACAACTTGACACATATGCAGATTCAAACTGAGAAAAGAGTATACTATATCAACTTTCACTCTCATGTTTTTCAAATACATTTGGGTTAGAGGTATATATAAAACAGTGACAACCTTTGGACCTTGGGTTCAATTTTCCAATGTGAGACTTACCAGAGACATATTTTAAAACAAATAGTAATTGTTTCTTTACTAATTGACATGGCACATTTAAAATCCCTCACTGCATTAGCTTATAAGTTTATGTTACCTGATGTCTATCCACTTCATGCTTAGTAGCACGTAAGTTTATGATACAAGTTAATGCTTCACTTTTAAGGTGTACCTTATGTTTAAATAATGGTGATAATTTGAAGTTGAACATGGCTGCCACTCAGGGTTGAGGATCAAAGATTGGACTGTTTATTTGACCTATATGTGTTTTCTGCTTGCAACACATTGGTTTCTGACAAATAATTCTAGTTTCTTTCCTAAAAGTTTTACCCAAATTTGTATGTTTCTTTATGTAGGCTGATATCAACATTCAGCAGTATTTTGTAAGAGTCATGAGACTTTAAAAATCTTCAAGAATGACTTTGTTCTCAGAATCTGAGTGTTCCTGAAATACTGTGGTGTAATAAAAATTGTGAATTCATTTAATTGTGAAAAATTTTGGAAAGGTGAATACATGTAAGTAGAAGTGAGTCTTCCAAAAATATATATGATTAACATGTCATCTTTTGTTTTTCAGTCATAAAGGCACTTATAAATCTTATTCATTGTCCTGAACCAGGACATCCACTCAGGGGTGAACTAGCAGAAGAGTATACAAATGATAAAAAGAAATTTATGAAAAATGCGGAAGACTTTACAAAAAAGTTTGCTGGGGATAAACAGTGTAACTAGATTAATGTATTATGCACTACAATAGTAGATTGACGACACGAAAAACGATGAAGATCTTTGGAAAGTTATACGAGTTAAAATAAAACCTATTGATGGTAGGTCTGAACTTCATGTACTGTGTACAAAATGATGGTCATGTATTCTTTATGGTAAATCTGGTAATTGCTGTACAGGGATTTTCCACCCTATCATTGGGTGGGGGGCTGAAATAAGCCCACATTATCAAAGCTTAAACTGTATTTTTTCCCAATATGTCGTTAAAATTTCCCAATTGAAGTCAAATCACAATGAATTTGAAGAGATTCTTGTATTTTCAAACATTTTTTTGTATTTTTAGATTTCCCAGTATCAAGACAATGTTGATAAAATCCCCTATTCAAAAGGTTCGGGCGACATTCCCAAATTAGTGTGGAAAATCCCCACTGTAAACATGATGTGAGAGTAACTGTATTGAAGAATATTTGTTTTTATATATATATATATATATATATATATGTATATGTATATGTATGTGTGTGTGTGTGTACCATATTTTCTTTATTAGAAGCCCCCTCTCTATTAACACCCTATCCTCATTTGTCAAAAGTTTCACTCACCACTTAGAGTCTGTGTGCCTTTTTTTCACCATTGCCCTTTCATAAACAAATGAAAATAACAAAAGAACAAAACACATGTTCATCAATTTAAATGTGCAGCCATTTTAATAGGTTGAAAACATGTATACCATATTTGACCCAATAAGCACCCATGTCCCTGTAAGCACCCCTTCCCCTTTCTTCACACTTGATCAAGTATCTTATCTAGCCAGTTGAATAGCAGACTACAGTACATGTATAAACAGTGAGCTTCTGTTATACTTGTTATTAAATTTGTGTCCTGTACATTGTACATGTGCTATTGTAATAGGTACTTTCAGTTGCAGTTTGATTTGATGTACCGTACATGTAGCAATATTACTGTCAGATTTAAAGAGCTCAAATCATCATCTTTATCATCCTCCCTTCCATCTATAGCATTCGAATCACCCCATTTTTATGACTTCTGGATGATTTCTGGGAATTGGGATTATCAAGCTGAAGGACACATAATTTATTACCTTGGAAACACACATGTTTCATACAGTTAGTGCTGCCATGGATGATACATGGAAAGGCTATTAGTGAAACTGATTATTTAAGGATGTTTACTCAGATAAAAAAAAAACAAATTTTATACACATCTATATGGTACAAAGAGAAACAACAGTCTTTGCTTGGCATTGAATGAAACACTGAAAGTTGGTCAATTATAAAACATTTTTACATTTTGGAAACTAACCATTAATAATTCTATTTCAATAAATGCCACCCCCCTCTTTTGGAAAATAAAACACCCTGGACTTTTATTATAGAAAATATGGTACATGTACATATTTTGATATTGTTATATTTAACACACACACACACACACACACACACACACACACACACATATATATATATAGTGGAATATCGATGTGTTGAAATCAGTTGAGTTGAAATTCTGGTTATATCAAAGTCAAATGGCCGGTTCCGAATTTTTCTTATGTATTTATACTATTTTTACTCCAGATGTCTCAAAAAAATCTATCTTGAAATTTTGCTTATGTCAAAGTAAATTTCAGGTCTGAAGTTTTAAAATATTAAAGAAAAATACTTGTTAACTCAAAATTAACTTTTCGTCGAAAAAATGAAGTAAAAGGATTAATGTTCTTCTACATCACCATTAGTAAAATGAATATTGGTTATTGGACAGATTAAATATTTATTACTCACAATTAAGCAGCAACCCGAGAGGATCTATTCATTGTCCAATATTACACAGGACAAGTTTGTAATTAATTTATCAAAAGTTATTTATTCCCAATTTTTGTGAGAAAGTTTACTGGTTGAAGACGGGTAGTGTCTTCCTGGATACATTGTAACCTGTTCGCTTCTCCACCATTAAAAACTGGTCGCCTCCATTTAAATGAAAAAAAAATGTTGAGTTAGGCATTAAACACTTCAATATTCAAATTAAAAAAAACAACATATCACTTAACTGTTTTTACCTACCAGTACATACTGTGTTATTTCATTGCAAGACAATGTATACCTATATTTTACGCATAGGAGTGTAAAATGATGATCATCTTTATCTGAGAATATAGTTCAGTCTTCACTTCTGCATTAGACACTTAAATTCAGTTGTGATTTAGATTAACAATAAATCAACACATCACAATTAAACTTTAAGTACACAAGAAAATATGTCTTATCTAATTTTAACCTCTACATAGTAATTAGACAAACAAGCTCTTGATAAGAAAAGAAAACAATATTGATTGAAAATATTGTCTCGATATCTGGATAACTCGCAAGAATAAGGGCTTTGATATAACGAGATTTCACTGTGTGTGTGGGTGTATATATAAATATATGTATATATATATATTATACACATTTATGTACATGTATATATGTAAGAGGGAGTTTTGATTGAAAAATATGACTTGATAGGATGAACAAATTTTATTTTGCGTACAGCATATGGAGGCACTGTTTGAACTTTGGAGCAATTCTTGCTGGTGTTTGTTCACAGATTTTCATCAGGAATACCAAACTTTTCTTCATGTGTCTTTGCATTCATGTTTATCTTTGTGATTTTCTTTCAGTTTTTCTGTCCAGAAGTGTATGATTTTTTAAGAACTTTCATAAAAAATACCTTGAAAATATCTGGAAGATCATCAGTTTTGTTTTGTTTGTGACTAACATAGAAATAAAAAAAAAAATAGAAAGAAAAAAATGTTCATGGTTATTTTGGAAGTAACAATATCCTATTTGCACTATACTCAAAGTTTTGCACTGACAGAATGCCCTTTGTATATGTTCAAAATGAGAAAAGTAATAAACAAACTCAAATGAAATGTTTTGTTCGTTTACTTGCCACCTTGAGGAATGCCATACATATAGTAAAACCTGCCATAATGGACACCGTCCTAAATTCAGCAGACACTACCCCAGATAACGAACAGTTTGTCAAAGTCCCGATTTACATTATTAAATGACTACTAGCGTCAGTTTTAAGTTAATGGACACCTCTCTTACCCAGGCAACAGACACAATTGTTGACTCCAATACCGGCATGCATAATTTCTGTGTTTTTAATCTTGAAGTAGTGGACAGTCTTCCTATGCCTGACTTCCATTGCCACAGGCAATTTCTCTCTAAGCTGTATATCCCAACTTCTATTTTGAGAAACACTCCCACTATCTTTTATTTTGTTTTTATTTTCCTCGATATTTATTTCTTTGTATTGCATCGTATACGTATCAATTGATTACAAGAATGATATGTGTTAATTATAGATATGAATGTTTTGGCAGTGAATGGTTATTCTTCATTCAGCGGACACCTCTGTTAATGACAATTTGATTAGTTCAGCAACTGTCTGCTAAAGATAGGTTTTACTGTCTATTTTTTATTTCTTTATATATCCCCCGAAGATCAGGAAGGTCCTTTTTGTTTTGATCTGTCTATGTTTGCAACATTTGGTCATTTAAGTGCAGTTTCTTCTCTCATTATGATACTTGGTATCAGTGAAACCTAGGATAACTTTGATGAATGCCGACATTTGGCAATATTTGCCAGAGTTATGGGACTATAATATCAAATGAATGGACTAATTTTCCTCAAAATTAGTATGTATAAGTTGAATCCTGGTTGCTTTGTGATTTTAAGCTGATGACTTGTAATACATGTAGAATTTACATAGAGCAACCAGAGTTCAGTATTTAGGCAGTGTTAACAGAGTTGAATTCTGATAATTCTGTGTTAAATTCTAGCAGTCCTGGTTCATGTCAGTCTACTAGTTTCATAATTTACATGTAATGCTTGATGACAATCTATCCTCCCTTGTTAAAAGAGAGTGAAAAATGGAAATATGGTCAATTAGGAAAAAGACTAGTTTTAGGTCACCTCTCGTCAGTCATAGTCTGTTTTAAACTTTTAGACATTTTTGACTTCTCAAGAACTAGTGAGTCAGTTTTATTCAAATGTGGAAGGAAGTATGCCCAGGTGAAGCTGCATAAATTATGCAAATGAAAAGTAGCTAAACCCTTAGGGGCTCCAAAAAGGACAAAAACTGTATTTTTATTTTTTATTTTTATTTAATTTTATAGGAATTAGACATGTTTGACAATAAGTCAAGTTTGTTTTCACTAATCCTTTTTTTTATTCTTAAGATTTTGCCGTGATGAAGTTATTGAATTTTATTCGCTGAAATTCCATAAAAATTTGAAATGTTTGACAATCCTTAGGGAATTTTCACACAATGTTTGGTTCCATGAAGACCAGATACAAATCAATTCTTACAAATTTTGTTTTTTATTTTTGTCATTGTTAAGGGACTTATTGTTATACATGTCAAATTCTTTTTTTGGAGTTAAATTTTTGTTCAAATTCAATAAATATTTGACATGACAAGTGTATCATGCGAGACAAGTGTATCATGTGCAGCTGCTTTTTTCCTGTCTCATTGCATTAACATCCACGCTTATTTTTAAACAGAGAAGATTAGTTTTTCATTAAATGAATATCTTTCAGATGATAACTTGAGATGTTGTTTTGATTTTTACCGAAGGATGTGGCAAATTTATGGTGTGCCCATCCCGCACCAGAATTATTATCTTTCAGCAAGACATTTCCACGTAATTTCTGGTTGTGAAGAAAACATGAATACCTCTGAATATTGGCAAGAATTACATGAATTATCAATATCTTATATACAGTCCAAAAAGTATACAGTGTGGTAGCCAAGACTTTCCCTGATCTGATCAATATAGTGAAGAATTAACCATCACACAAGCCTCTCTTACAATATGTATGTAGCCAAACTTGTCTATAAAGCCACCTAAGGATACTTCTGACAGGTGACCTTTATAAAGAGGTTTATACTCATTATAATACATAAAGGCTATGTTTTAATGGCCTTTATACAGAAGTGGCCTTTCATGCAAATTTGACTACATTAAAATATATGAAACACCAGAGTATAAATAAAACAAAACAAATACAGAGAAATATGAGTAACTAAATACATTTATTTTATGTAATTAAAAATGAATGCTATGTAGAAAATGGTCTTCAATGGACAGAGAAAAGAGCACATTTCACATGCATACAAAACCATATCTTCCTATTATACAACACCACACATGTTGTATTTTTTCCTTCCAATAAACTTTTAGGATTAAATTAAATTCATTTCACATAAAACAGTCATTTTTAACAAGCACATGCTTCATTATATATTCACTTTAAAACACAAACGTCTGCCCAAATGTATTCATTTTCTTAATAACCAGTGACAAAAGATGGCAATGTAGAGGTCAGGTGTAAATAAGCTACCAGAAAACAACTCAAATATGACCTTTTAATTTCAACCTCATTTTGTTCATTTTAACAATCATAATGCATATATACACAACATGCACAACATATTTAAATATCCATAGGGAATATATTCCGTAAAAATGGAGTGACATGCCATCGTCTGTAGTAAATAATACACAACAAAGAAACATCTAATTTGAATAAATGATAATAAATATAACATATACTTAGTAAATTATTTCCCGAAGAAAAATACGGCTAGATCTCTTTGTACAAAGTTTTACACAAATACTTAAATAAATAATCTGAAATTAAGTAAAGCCATATGTAAAAGCAGAGTAATCAAAGATTATAAAGCTCACCTCATACCAACATGGAGTACTGTAATCAAAGATTACAAAACTCACCTTATACCAAATTATTTTACATAACCTGATTTATATGACCTCAACAAATCTTTTCAACAACATTCTTGAAGGTAGTCTCAAAAACACTCATTTGAAAAAACAAAACAACAAATCCAGCATCTGAAGTGTAACGTGTGCTAGGAATCATAATGGCACTTATTAAATAAATAAAAAATAAACGGTTTCTGATTGGATAAGCAGATATTTTACGTCTCAAAATATAACTATGGAAAACCAGTGAATATCATTTCTAAAAATAGAATATGGAAATTCTCTTTTACACTATTGGAATTACTCCGATTGTTACTTACATTGTAGGATTTGTATATACATGTACATGTATCTATATATTTTTATAATAAAACAGTTATGGACTTTTGAGTGGATGAATATGGTGTAATATTGACTGGTAAAGCAATATTGACCTCGGCTATTGCCTCGGTCAATATTGGTTTTCAGGTCAATATTACATCATATTTATCCATTCAAAAGTCAATAATAGTATAATATATCATACAAGTGCTGTTGATATGTGAACAATAGAAGCAGACAAACCTGATCTCAGCCTGACTTCTTCACCAGATGCAACACCTGAATATATATATCTATCTATATATATTTTTAGAATGAAGTATAAAACCAAAATACACACGTTAAAACTAGTTGCTGAAATATTCTTATTGTCATTCCTGTCTGATCTATGATCAACAAATTCCCTGATTAAGGGTTGGGTCATGAATTTTGAAAAGAATCAGACACGCTGTTCAGAGAGAGACATTTCAGTATGACACTATGATGATGGGATGACAACAGTATACAATTATTTCAATGATGTTCAGGAACACTCGCAATACGTGAGTTTTTTGTGACTTCATGATGTTGATGGATCGCAATACGCAATGGTGTGACATTCATGATGATGGATGACAATGGTAAACATTTCATTGATGTTCGGGAAAAGTCAGAATAGAGTTTTTTGCGACTTCCATGATGCCAAGAGACAAAATCTCCAATTACTCCTCGGCATGATGGGTTACCTGTAATCGGTGAAATCACAGCTGAAAAATGCTCCAAGTATCGTGGAAATAAACACCACAACTCTGATAAATCTTGGAAACTGGTTTTGTGGTTGCTGCTTTCAAGCTTAAGATTTTGTGAGTCGGACTGATCCAACTATAGTAAAATCTGCTATAGCCAACTACTGTGTTTAGTCCAATCTCTGTTCAAATCCTAACTCTAGTCAGTTATAATTTATTCAGACTTAGGAGAAAAAGAACATTTGGTCTATTTATCTATGTAATCATTGAAGGGGAGGGGCAGGTACCTGGTTACTTTGTCATTTCAAAGAGCACCTTTATCATGTTTATTCAAATGAATTAACACAATTTTTTTACTTGGTGGTGCCTTAATTAGCGCAGCACATTTGTTAGATAATTGTGGTACAAGATTTTTGGTCGTATGTATTGTTTTAAAAAAACATACAAGCTGTCAAAATGAATTTTTCAGTTTGTAATAATAGTTTCAAAAATCCGGGAGGGAAAAGAACTTGTTATTACGTTGTAATTTGTGAAAAGAAATCAAAATGTGAATAAAAAGCCATGTAACATTGGATTCTTTCATGGATGGAAGGCCCATCAATCGTTGGTGTTCTTCTTTCATTCTAGGCAATATATATGATATATGCATGACATGTTAAAATGTCTACAGCAATATTTCAGTTTTGTTAATTAAGGTTTAACTCTAGGGATATATATTTTTTAATCTAAAAGACAACCTGTATGCTTTTAAGCTGATCTATGTTCAAATCATCTAGTAATACCAAACACATAAGAATAAATGAAAACAAAAATAAAATGTTGACAATCTGCCAAAGAACATCTGATATGATCTAATTAAATTACTTTTTACCTGTAAAGTTTTCCTTCCATTTAATTTTCACCTACATGTATTTTATCAATGTGGAAATTTTCACTGCCATTTCATTTTTGCCCTTAGAAAAGAAGGCAAATTTATAATGAAAGTGAAAATTACAAGCTACATACATGTACATTGTATTAGAAGCATGGGACATATATGCCATCTATAAGATTGGTGATTTAGTGTAAATTTAAGATTTCTGTCACAAAAGGGCAAAAATAATCGTGGCAGAAAATTTCCAGGTGATGATGATAGCTCTTTACAATCAAGTGATTTGTGAGATTCTAAATACAAAATGATACAAGGATGAGGATTTCTTTAATAAATCTGTACATATTTAAAAAATCACATTTTTTCATATTTGGTGTCAATGGAAGGTAATATGTATTACTACCAAATAAAGCTACAATTACTTCAAATTAAAATTATCTTATTTATTCTATTCCAAAGCCGTAACTACCTATGAAGCAGATGCAAATTTTTTTTTATAAATAATGTCATGGAAAGGTTTGGAAACTGTTATTTTTATCTAAATGTTCAATTTCCTTAGGGGGGTTTTGCCCCTCTGCACCTCCAAACTTAAGGGGCCTCAATCGACTGCTCTCAAACCCCTGCCTCATCTGTTTGGGGGCCCTAGTTATGGCCCCTTTATATGATTATGGAAATCTGGACAGAAAAATATTCAATAGACAATGATTAAGACTTATGAAAATTATACAAATGTATTATGCCTTAACTTTATACTAAACAAACATGACAGTGATAAATGATTTTTGTGCAAATTTTGTCTAAACGTCACAATGACAGCTGTTAAATACATAGCAACATTTTGTAATTTTAATTTCCTTTTTTTATAAAACTAGAATGATCTCTGTTTTAGATGAACCTGTGTTATAAATGCTAAGGGAAGGTGACATACATTTAGGTGAATGGGATTCACATTATTAATCTTAAAATCTTGGATATGCTCACACAAACTAATTATATCTGTGTATGAAACACTCAAGTAACTTGCCAATCATATGCCAAAACCCATGTCATAAAACTAGCAGCAGAACATGATGACCAACACTGAAGTTTTAATAAATTCAGAGGTAGATAAAACCAAAACAAAACATTTTGACACCACCTCAGAAAATATAATTGTGTATCTTTGACATTTCGAGATGTAGACTTCCAATTCTGTATTAGTACATCATACATGTTATAGACTACAGTATACCTTTAATTTTTCGCCCCCGTTTAATTTTCGCTCATAGATGAGAGAGCGGGTTTCAAAAAGAAAGTGAAAATTTCAAGTTAAATAACTGAAGTAAATAACAAACATCTGACACAAACATGATGACACTATGGTGATTTAGACTTAGATTTAAAGACAGTGAATGTTTTCTGTCATAAGAGGGCAAAAATAACCAGGGGCAAAAATTCTTATGTATACAGTATCATTTGGTAAAGGGATACCACAATACAGACACAAGAAAAAATGATTGCACATGTCCTTCTTCTTGCTATATATAAATATGTAGATTTAATTCTGGTTCTCTTGGTCCTCGCCTACTCTCTGTCCTTCTCCCCAGTTGAAGCCTCCGGGTCTATCCTCAGGAAGTGGATTATAGTTTTGGTCTTCCTGTGGTCCATCTAATAAGTATACTCTATAAAAGGAAGACAAAAAATGTTTGATCGGGTATAATCTCATTCTTAAGATATGAAAAGCATCAAAATATGATAGAGGATAAAAAACCAAATTTTACTGGTTTTCAATGTGTTTGTGTTTGTAACTTTCAAATCTTCTCTAATTTCATCGCCATGGGCATGGTGAAATTTTCAGATTGAGAAAATTCAACATATTGACATATTGACAACTGGACATTTGTAGCATAGCTTAACAATATCAGCTATCCACACTAATAAAAGTTTGGCATTTGAAAGATTAAGGGAAAGGGCGACAACACCCTTTTCCATTTGCAGATTGAAATTTTTTTATATTATGAACATGTTACATTTTAGCTTATCTGCACAATATCAGCCAACAACACAAAATTTCAACATTTGAAAGACAGGAAGGGGGAATACCATGACCTATGGTAGGTTACCCACCCCATTCCTCTCTCTCCATTTTAAGACTGAAATATTTTGGTATTATGACCATGTTATTTTTGTAGAAAAAGCTTCACAACATCAGTCACCAACACTAATTAAAGTTTGTTTTTGAAAGATTGGGTGAGTGTTAAATTACCATGGCAGATTACCCCCACCTCCGACTTGAGAGTACAAAATCATTTTGATATAACTGATTTTTTTAAGAATGAAAGATCAGGGTGTTCTCATGTGATAGAGACAGTACAATACTGATTTTAGAAATCATTTTGGGGAAAACTGAAGAGGGGTTATTCCCTTTGGTGTGTGTGTGTGTGTGTGTGAGTGTGTGTGGTAATCTACCATGGATAAATCCTATGACATTTTAACCCCGAGGTTGAATTGCCATGGTGTGATCTACCATATTACACAGTAGATAAGTTGCAGTGGGCAAATTTTCAACAAATACTTTGAGTATGGTACAAAAGCATGACTTATACACCTATATATATATGGTACTTGTTTTAAACAAAAAATTCTCAAGTTTGACAAACCAGGAATAAAAAAAATCAAACACTGAGACAGTATTAGATATGAATGTTCTTATCATTGGACAAACACATGATGTAAAATGACTTAAAAGCAAAAATAATTAAAAAAGCACTTTGGAACATTCCACTGAAGTAATACAATATAATTATGCGGCATACATGTACCATGTAAGTATATTCTTGGCGAGGATTCAAGTTTTGCATTATAAGCAAGGTTTCTGAGATCATTAAAATTGAATATTGCTAATTATTCATTTCACAATGGATGTAAGAATAACCATAAACATATTTTTTACTCATAAAATTACATGTGTACTTCTAACTGAAATTATAGATCATTCTTTTAGGACAAAATGCTAAATTTGTGAAACTGTAAAATTTCCACTTATGCGGTATTTAGGTTGTAGATGTAGTTAGTATTACATGTTTCATTAGAAATATCTGTCAGCAATTTATTTAACCCTTTCAACCCTACAGACCATAAAAACTAGTCTTTAACAATAAAAAGAGCATACCACTCAGATTTTCAGGGGTGAAAGGGTTAAAGGCATAATTCAAATTTGATTTCAATGTGATAAAAAACTTACAAAAATCTCGGTGTATTTAAAATCTTAAATCCACCTCTCTGTTTGGGAAAAACATCCTCTAAAAAGTAGTATATATGGCCCACTGCAATACCTTCAAAGTAAACAATACACATATAAACATATAAGTGGATATCAATCACTCATCAACTTCTGAAAAACAATGGACTCTTCTGTAAATCAATGACTTAGACCAGTCCAAATGTGTCTTTAGGGATGAATGAGTTAAGTGTACATAATGATTCTCTGTGATTTAAATTTAACACTGTACACATGGAAACTGAGAGACCACCTGTCTTGTGAGGCCACAATCTGAAAACCACTTAGTAAAGTACAGCGACACCTGTCTTGTGAGACCACAATCTGAAACCCACTTAGTACAGTACAGCGACACCTGTCTTGTGAGACCACAATCTAAAACCCACTTAGAACAGTACAGCGACACCTGTCTTGTGAGACCACAATCTGCAGTACAGACACTTGTCTTGTGAGACCACAATCTGAAAACCACTTAGTAGTACAATACAGCGACAGTACAGCAACCACCTGTACTTGTGAGTCTTGTGAGACCACATTCTGAAAACCACTTAGTACAGTACAGCGACACCTGTCTTGTGAGACCACATTCTGAAAACCACTTAGTACAGTACAGCGACACCTGTCTTGTGAGACCACATTCTGAAAACTACTTAGTACAGTACAGCGACACCTGTCTTGTACAGAAAACTACTTAGTACAGTACAGCGACACCTGTCTTGTGAGACCACATTCTGAAACCACTTAGTACAGTACAGTACAGTACAGCGACACCTGTCTTGTGAGACCACATTCTGAAAACCACCTAGTAAAGCAGAGTGACACCTGTCTTGTGAGACCACATTCTGAAAACCACTTAGTACAGTACAGCGACACCTGTCTTGTGAGACCACAATCTAAAACCCACTTAGAACAGTACAGCGACACCTGTCTTGTGAGACCACAATCTGAAACCCACTTAGAACAGTACAGCAACACCTGTCTTGTGAGACCACATTCTGAAAACCACTTAGTACAGTACAGTGACACCTGTCTTGTGAGACCACATTCTGAAAACCACTTAGTACAGTACAGTACAGCGACACCTGTCTTGTGAGACCACATTCTGAAAACCACTTAGTACAGTACAGTACAGCGACACCTGTCTTGTGAGACCACATTCTGAAAACCACTTAGTACAGTACAGCAACACCTGTCTTGTGAGACCACATTATGAAAACCACTTAGTACAGTACAGTACAGCGACACCTGTCTTGTGAGACCACAATCTGAAAACCACTTAGTACAGTACAGCGACACCTGTCTTGTGAGACCACATTCTGAAACCACTTAGTACAGTACAGCAACACCTGTCTTGTGAGACCACATTCTGAAAACCATTATGTACAGTACAACGACACCTACATTCTGAAAACCACCTAATACAGTACAGCGACACCTGTCTTGTGAGACCACATTCTGAAAACCACTTAGTACAGTACAGCGACACCTGTCTTGTGAGACCACATTCTGAAAACCACCTAGTAAAGCAGTACAGTGACACCTGTCTTGTGAGACCACATTCTGAAAACCACTTAGTACAGTACAGCGACACCTGTCTTGTGAGACCACATTCTGAAAACCACTTAGTACAGTACAGTACAGCGACACTGTCTGTCATTTTGTGAGACAGTACACACCTGTCTTGTGAGACCACATTCTGAAAACCACTTAGTACAGTACAGCGACACCTGTCTTGAAAGACCATCAGTTATATGAGATCACAATCTGAAAACCACCTGTCTTGTTAGGACCACATTTTAGTTACAGAAGGGGGTTTTTCAAGACAGATTCCACTGTACCTATTGTTAAGACCACATCTCAGTGGCAGAAGGATGGGTCTTTCTCGACAGGTACCTCTGTACCTCTCTTAAAAAACCAACTGTCTTGTTCAGACCACATCTCAGTGGCAGAAGGGTGGGTCTTTCTCGACAGTTACCTCTGTACCTCTTTTAAAAAACCAACTGTCTTGTTGTACCTCAGAAGGATGGGTCTTTTCGACAAATACCTCTTTTAAAAAACCAACTGTCTTGTTCAGACCACATCTCAGCGGCAGAAGGGTGGGTCTTTCTCGACAGGTACCTCTGTACCTCTTTTAAAAAACCAACTGTCTTGTTCAGACCACATCTCAGTGGCAGAAGGGTGGGTCTTTCTCGACAGGTACCTCTGTACCTCTTTTAAAAAACCAACTGTCTTGTTCAGACCTCCACAATCTCAGACCTCATGGCAGTGGCAGAAGGATGGGTCTTTCTCGACAGGTACCTCTGTACCTCTTTTAAGAAACCAACTGTCTTGTTCAGACCTCATCTCAGTGGCAGAAGGGTGGGTCTTTCTCGACAGGTACCTCTGTACCTCTCTTAAAGAAACCAACTGTCTTGTTCAGACCTCATCTCAGATGGGTCTTTCTCGCAGTAAGGCTAAGAAACCAACTGGTCTTTCTCGACAGTTACCTCTGTACCTCTTTTAAAAAACCAACTGTCTTGTTCAGACCACATCTCAGTGGCAGAAGGGCGGAACTTTCAAGATAGGTTCTGCTGTATCTCTTGTTAAGACCACATTTCAGTGGCAGACGGGGCAAACCGTCAAGACAGGTTCTGCTTTATCTCATGTTAAGACCACATTTCAGTGGCAGAGGGGCAAACCGTCAAGACAGGTTCTGCTTTATCTCATGTTAAGACCATGTTTTAGTGGCAGAAGGCTGGTCTTCAGCTTCCACTGTAAATTGTTTGTTGATTTATTTTCGGCTAATGATTTTTCACTTCTACACATCATGCACATGTTAAATGGAAATGTCACCAACATTATCAACTATAGGCAAAGAGCAACAGATCTGTGGAATATTGACCAACACCAATGCAGTGAGTATTCTTTGATTTGCCATGACATGGGACCTTGATTTTAAGTCTTCTCCTCCCATGACATGGGACCTTGAGTTTTAGTCTTCTCCTCCCATGACATGGGACCTTGATTTTAGGTCTTCTCCACAAATTACATGAGACCTTGATTTTAAGCCTTTTTCTCCCATGACATGGGACCTTGATTTTTAGTCTCCTCCTCCCATGTCATGGGACCTTGATTTTTAGTCTTCTCCTCCTTTGACTTGGGACCTTGATTTTAATTTTTTTCCTCCCAAGACATGGGACCTTGATTTTATGTCTTCTTCAATAAACACTTGTGACTTCAATTTTGAAATTTAAGAACTTGGACAGATAACAATCGCACTGACCTCAAACAATCTTCTTAAACACACATTGAAAATAGACAAGTCCAAAGCAGGGTTATTTTTGCAAACAAAATAAAGGACTAATCCAGAAACTGAAGCATACATATGGCCAAGTATAAGATGGGGTACTCGATTCCATTATTTTGTTTTTAAATTTGAAAGTTATGATATATAAATATAACAAATGAAGGCTTGTCAGAGTGCATTTATTGTTAACATGGATGACGTTTGGGTGACAGATAAATGTATTTATCTATGTTACAGGCTTTCAACCCACTTTTGGTGAAAAATAAGGGCTTTTTTAGGAACAATTTTTTGAAAAAATAAGGGCTTTTTTAGGGATAAATTACATGAAAAAATAGGGATATTTATTGACAATGTAATTAAACCTACTCACCTAATACTGGAAATCAAATACTGAAAATAATCATACCAAATTCTTCTGGCTCAACAGTCATCAAATTCCACATTTAGCAGTCTTCATTAGGAATTTATACCAAGGCTAAAAATAAATAAAAAAGATTTTAATGATTCTCAAATTGAGCAAATAGTATGAATAAACATAAAAGCCAACTACTTAAGTACATAAAAGAAAAATGTAATACATGTATGCATCCATACAATTTTTTTGGTATATCAATACAATGCTACACTGATTGTCTTTATTTTGTCTTTATTTGGCATAATCATCTAAAACCTTCTTTTTCTTTGCACTAATGTCTTGTCCCTCCAACATTCATTTAGTCTTTGCAACACTACTTTCTTTTGTGCTGCTTCCAAAAGAGCTTGGGCTACAGTAGCATCATCAAAGTTTTTGTTTTTTATGGCTTTTGCAGTCTATTGTTTGCCTCTACAAACATTTTATTAGCAGTTTCAAGACTGTCATTAAGTTCCTTTTCCTCTTGTGACAAATTCTTTTCGCTTTTCTCTAGTTTTCTCTTTCTTTCCTCTAACTTTTTATCATTTTCAGCCAGCTTTTGTCTCTCTAACTCATCCGCTTCCTTCTGTCTTTTTTTCCTTTCTTTCTCAGCCTTAGCCTTTTCTTCCTGTTCTTTCTCACTCTGAAGTCTTTGTATATAGGCTTTGTGTGCCTCTTGTCCAGCCTGAAGAAGCTTACCAGGCAATTCCATGCTATGAACGTTATAACATTTACAGAGTCTTTCACCATTCTCAATCCATTTACAGAACTCTCAGAAAGAAGTGTTCTCTCATTTGTCACAGTTCTTTTGTTTTCACTTAGGCTTCGTTCTACCTCTGCATTGCCATGTGCCAGACAAAGAAGTGATTTCACAAGCTTTGGAAGGACTTTGAACTGGTGTGTTCCAGTATTTGTCATCTGACTTAGAATTTTATTCCAATAGAAGTCTATTCTCTGGAATTCTATCTGCCCATCCTCATGAAATCTGGTATTTTCTGATTCTGGTAGATTTTCCACTCATCAGTAAGCTATTTCATCTTCCTTTATTACTTGCACCATCTTTTGTGCTACTCTTCTTATGCAGTTGATTCCTCGCTCTTTCCTTTTGCTTAAGGGGATGTAAACAACTCAGATCTTGCAAAAAACTCATTGTCAATGGGAAGCTTCTTTTGCAAATAACTTACAACTGTTTGCAAAAACTTTTTCATATGCATCATTCCTGTAGTGCCTTTCTAGCAGATTCTCCAATTTCAACTTCCTTATCTGGCAAATAGTGTTCTACTTTGCTGACATCAACTTTGACCAAAGAAGATGATTTGTCTTCAAAACAATCACCTTTCATAAATCTTCTCATAAAAGATTTCACAAGGTCAACCATTTCTTTGTGCAATATATGGATAAGAGGCTCCTCTTTCTTCTGAGAAATGTATTGAACAGAGGCTCTAGCTCCACAATGAAGTTCAGTTCCACTTTGATTTCACTATCTTTGAGTTTCCTGCATATTCTTATGTAGCGCTCATTTTTTTCTATCTGTTTTCGGCAGTTCTGTTAAGAAGTATTTGCTTAAGGCATCCCAGTTCTTAATAACTCGTTGTAGAGCAGGGATTAATGTCAGCCACCTGCATTGATAAACATTTCTTCTGTAAATCCTACTCGTCTTGGCACTTGGCAAAATCTTCACGTCTACAGGGGAAGTGTTTGAAGTAGTAAAATAAATCAATAGCCATCTCTTCAGCTTTCGAACCGTAAACTGCTAAACCCCCTCTCTAAACGAATTATGTGCTGTATGGATATTACATGGCATAAAAGGTAACAATCCTTTAAAGCCAAGATCCTTCAAGTGTTCATTAATAAAATTCCATATGGTCTTATTGACATTAGGGCCATCAGATCCTATATTAAGCATCTTTGACAAAGGTATCTGAAACTCATTCTCCTGCAAAGTGTCTATAAATTTGCTGTCCAACATCATCTCCTAAAGCATGCCCAAACATTAATGCTTTGCAAAATTGGACCACAACTTCGCCCTTGTCTACATTCCAATATCTGAGTAGGATGTCACACTGTTTTCTATTCTGGACTGTGCCAGTTTCATCGAACTGACAAATGCTGGTGACTTTTTTACATTTTCCGTCAACTGTTTTCTGAAATATGGTCCAAGTCCATCAGATATGAGATAAGATGCCTTAGTTCTACTCATAGTGAAATGCTGACTAGCTTCACATGGGAACATTCTTTGAAACAATTGAGGTAAACCGTCACATGAAGCATACGAGTAGTTGGCAGTCGCAACTTTTCATTCCATAAAACCTCTGCTTGTGTAGCTGCTTCTCGTGCACTTTTATTCAGCACTATATCTACATTCTTTTGGGTAGAAACTTACAGACAAAGAAGCTCCTGTTTCACTTGTTGAAGGTCTTGCAGCACTTGAACTTCCAAAATGTCTTTGATTTTCACCGAATCTTGCACTCGCTATATCCTGATGCTTCTTGCCTTCACTGTGAGCTAATATTTGTTTGAAGCCAGAGTTGTTGATTAGAAATGTTTTTTTGCAGAGAATACAAAAAGCATTATAAGTACTTGATTTGTCCTCTTTGCACCAATCTCCAACTTTAAATCCCTGTTTATCATTTTGTTGAAGCCAGTTGGCATTAAATTTAGTTTGCCCATGTGGCATTTTGATTTTCTGTCCATATCAGTGTAATACTTCAATTTTGATTAATTCCTGAAAATATCACATCTTAATGGTAACTGCACATCACAAAAAGCCTACCAAAATTAAAAATGAGTGTTAACATGAAGTTCATCCAACCAAGTATCTAAATGAGCATTTCAAACTTTTATTAATACCAATAAAATGATGTTTGTTACGTTTAATATATATTTTGATTACTGAAATTGCAACTTCCCTGCAACTCAGTACTGTAAATGTTGGGTATGTAATGATTAAAGCATAATCACTATGCTGCAACTTGTATAAACAAGGAGCACAATGATCCCTCAGTACAATTAGTATGTCTTCATTGGGAAACAAGACCTCTATCATATTACCTTTTAGTGCCAAGGTTGAATCATCAACTGCTGAATGTATCTGATGATGACTGCAAAACCAGCTTTTGGTAGATCTTTATCAGTAGCTGAAAGTACTATGGGTAAACATTAATCCACATACATTGATAATTATCTAAAGATTATTTCTCTTAGTTTTACAGATTCAAAAACTTCATCGGCAAATTTAATAAATAATTAGGAATTTTCCTGAAAAATAAGGGCCTTTTTAGGAATTTCAGTAAAAAATTAGGAAAATTAGGGCAGGCTCAAAAAAAGGAGGAAAATTAGGAAAATTAGGGCCAGTTGAAAGCCTGATGTTACACTTAACTATTGAAGTAACAGCCAGGTATAAAGGCAGTAAGTGTCTCTGACTGGTCAGTTATAATGGTCAGTATATGCACGAGAAATTTATACAGGTAGAAAGTGAGCTTGTCATTCACACCTTTGCCACGCACTAGTATAGATCTAGTTGCTTTCTGCCGAAAATAAAAATTTTCAACAGATTTACATCATTCTTCTTTATTTTCAGATTAGTAGGAGAATGAATTTATTCTACTGATGACCTGTGACCTTGCAGCATTTGGTTTGCTCTATGTACATCAAATCATTTTTATGAATTAATCTTCATGCTACGTGCATGGCAAGAGGCGACTCCCAAATTCTGTTGTGTTTAGTTGATAAATATTTTATTGTCGTTTGAGCAGAGTGAATTAGATAATAAAGAGAAAGTGGGAACCATTCTATTAATCTGTCACCCAAAAGGCATCCATATTGACAAGACTTAAAATACACACACACACACACACACTCACACACACACATACACACACAATTAAGGTCTTCATGAACTGTGCAAAATATCATATGACACCTAAGGCACACTTAAGTCTAACCACTTTGCTATAATAAAAAAAAGTTTTTGTTGTTTTTTTAACATACTTACCCATTAAATCTACCATGACAGAATTTCCTAACAATACAGAAAACCCTAGCAACACCCAGGGTAAATATGGTGCATGAAATGTCATTAGTCCAAAAAAGTTCATTCTAACATATGGATTTCTTCTGCTCCACAAATATACTAGCATGATGGTAAATGCACTTCCTAAAAACACAATGTTCACAAAAAACCCTAACAGCTGAATGGAAGTTAAGGAAAAGAAAGTCATTGATACACAAATAAAGCGGACATAAAAATTATATGGCAGCAGAATATCAACTTTGATTTTACAGCTAACTCTACATCAGATTTATTCAAAAACTGATTTAACACAAAGATGGATAAACAAAAATAAAGTTTAAAGAAGGTTAATGTCAAATTAATTAAAATTAATAAAAATAATAAGTTAACTAAAGAAGGTTAATGTCAGTCTTGAACAATCAAATTAGCGTATTCGACCAAATGCACACCATGGGGGGAAGGGATGAGCACATACTGGGAGTCAATTGATGTAAAAATATCCATTTTTTATAAGGCACAGTGGTAAATTTTAAGTTGTTGCAGTTATTACCAAGGACAGCTACTGACATTCTTCTTTTGCTGGGGAACTAGTGATAAACTGTTAATTAGATTTTTATGTTCATCATCTCGTCAACCAACAAGAAAAAGATTCTCAATCAAGCGAGTAAATCTTAACTACAGGGGGAGGGGCACTTATAGGGACATGGGTGCTTATTTGGTAGAATGCGGTAAATCTAATTTTGATAGTTTGGATGTGCTGATATATAATTATGTTACAAAATCATCATGCATTTCAATTAAGTTTCATGCCTATCACTTAGGTTTAACTTTAAAATAAAATCATATTTATATGGATGGATAATCTTTTGCAAATATGCAAAATCCATGTTTTACCTTAGTACCATTTATTTGCCAAATTATTTTGGTATCATTTACCCTACAGCTGCTCTACTGATAACTTGCATTTGTACGACTTCTAACCCATTCACCCCACATTTAGACTGATCTAAGTCATTGATTTACAGAACAGTCCATTGTTTTCAGGGGTTGATAAGTTAATTAAAGATGACCCTCAAGCACCATAGTGAATACAGTATAAAATATACCACAAACATTCCCTTATATTTATAGACTATATATTAAAGGTGCTTAGCTGTGTTTCTTTTTTCATTTTTCACTAATTAGATTGATATACAATAACAAAAACGAAATATACACAGGCATAATAAAAATTCCTATACATTTTGTGAAAATTGCTTGAGAAACCAAAATTTGGCAGTTTTTCAATTGCAATTGATCAATTCAACTTTATCATTGATATATATGCAAACCAAACTGGACTTGATCTTATTTCCACAAAATATATTGGAATATAAGATTTTTTATGCCTGTGTATAGCTCTTATTTGTTATTGTGATTAACTCAACCTTACTATTTGTATATGAATACCACACTGGACCTGACCTTATTTTCACAAAATACAGAGCAATATAAGATTTTTATGCCTGTGTATAGCTCTTATTTGTTTCTGTACATCAATTACAAGTAGTAAAAGTAGAAAAATCAAAATAATTTTAATTGGTAAACAGTTATTGCCCCTTTAACAAAGGTTTCTAACTGAATTGCAAGTTTTTAGTTCCCCAGAAACTAGCTATTTGAAACATCGGGATTTCGACTCATGGATGGTAACTGAGAACCATGCGTTTTTAGTTTCACAGGTTCTATAAGGTGTATATGACTGCTTCGATGCCATTTAAGACATATACTGTCATTATGAGTAATAATTAGTGCTAAAGTTAACTAAATTTTCGTGAAATTAAAACATTGCATGTTTATGAAATGGAGAAAAATTATTATGGGGCAATTTATAGAAATTGACCCAAAAATTTATTCGAAACATCGAGAAATTCGACTCATAAAAATTCGAATTATAAAATGTTTATAAGTAGCGATAAATAACATAATTATTCAGGACTTTGTGAATAGCTCGAAACATCAAGAAATTCGACTCATTCTACTGTAATTGACAGATCACTGAAACCTGATATACTGACCATTTACTTTAAACTTTTACTTCATCACTGGCATATCAGAATATAATACAATTAGGAAGTGAATCAGAATTAGAAAAAAAGCATGAAGCTTATATCAATTCTTATCCAGCAGGTGGACAATAGTCGTTTATTCATTCCCAACCTCGGCATAATGTAGTCGCGCACTCTCCTCCGACTCACCCAAATTGGGAATGAACGAATGACAAATAAATAATTCTCATATGACATTGATAGAGTTAGCTTTTACAGTGTGACAAAATAGAAAACTAAACCCAAAAATATACATAAACAGGCAATGAATGTACATGTAATGTATGGTATGGCGAGTTTCACACACAAAGTTTGTACATATTTACGTATGAAGGTGTGCAGAAGTATGGGTGTGAAGAATAGGCCTACATGTAGGTCACATGAGGTTAATTAAAACATTTCAAGTAAATCTTCTTGTTTTCAAAACAAAATTCTATACAGTTGAAACCAGAATATGTGGTAAGCATATGATTGGGTTTCCTCACCACAAAGTAGTTATTGGAATGTAGGTAGAAAATTTAATGAGTTTATTAAATTAGCACAAGAGTCCGTATATTTAGGACAATGTAAATGGTAATGGGAAGTTTGATGTTTGACTGACAGAGAGGCTTTCATGAATTTTTATCACAAATTCCCTAAACATGGTTACTGATTATATAAAAAGGATACAGTCATGATTGATCCTCCGAAGAGTATCATGAAAGAAAAGTCTGCCGTTTTATTCCTAAATGATCCTTCTTCTAGCATCCGACAGTATCGATATGCGAATATCATATTAAACAAGAAATTAAAACCAATTGGTCCAAAATACATAAAGTTTGTCACGAGCCTCCAAACCTGAAATAGATTAATAAAGAGCATATAAATAATGGCTGATATAAGAGATCAGAGGATTATATTAGTAAAAACAAAACACAAAGTCAATGATAAAACCAGTAATTCCATTACACATGAATTTCTTATCATCACGGAAAACCAGTTTTAATTTAAAAACATGGATGTATTTACTTGCAATTACTTATCAATTGTACATTTATTCATTTCAATGAAAATTTTATTCAAAATTCTAGAGTATCAGTATTAAAACATGTAATTTTACAATTTTATACATATGTGTACTAAGAGCAGAATTGTACAGACATTTTGTGTACTAAGAGCAGAATTGTACAGACATGATGTGTACTAAGCGCAGAATTGTATAGACATGATGTGTACTAAGCGCAGAATTGTACAGACATGATGTGTACTAAGCGCAGAATTGTATAGACATGATGTGTACTAAGCGCAGAATTGTACAGACATGATGTGTACTAAGCGCAGAATTGTACAGACATGATGTGTACTAAGCGCAGAATTGTATAGACATGATGTGTACTAAGCGCAGAATTGTACAGACATGATGTGTACTAAGCGCAGAATTGTATAGACATGATGTGTACTAAGAGCAGAATTGTATAGACATGATGTGTACTAAGCGCAGAATTGTACAGACATGATGTGTACTAAGCGCAGAATTGTACAGACATGATGTGTACTAAAGAATTGTACAGACATTGTACTAAGCGCAGAATGTATAGACATGATGTGTACTAAGCGCAGAATTGTACAGACATGATGTGTACTAAGCGCAGAATTGTATAGACATGATGTGTACTAAGCGTATAGACATGATTGTACTAAGCGCAGAATTGTACAGACATGATGTGTACTAAGCGCAGAATTGTATAGACATGATGTGTACTAAGCGCAGAATTGTATAGACATGATGTGTACTAAGCGCAGAATTGTACAGACATGATGTGTACTAAGAGCAGAATTGTATAGACATGATGTGTACTAAGCGCAGAATTGTACAGACATGATGTGTACTAAGAGCAGAATTGTATAGACATGATGTGTACTAAGAGCAGAATTGTACAGACATGATGTGTCTTATGCACTGAATTTGATTAACATTTACACACATTATATAACATTTGCTCTATACACAGAATTTTATAAACATGTGTATTCTAAGTGAAATGTTGAATGATCAATCATTTTGCTGCATTATGACTTATATGTTTATGAAAATGATTTCTTTAACACTAGTCATTGAGTAAACTCTATTTTTACTTTAAAAATTATTTATACAACTTTAGACAAGCTACAGAATGTTTTTGATCTTCTTGACTGGGCCCTATGTACAAATGTTTCTATTCGTGAATGTACATGTACCTTGATCATCAAAGCTAAGTATCGTTTGATAAATTATACATTGGAACTTGTCTTGAGAGACCATCTTTCTAACAGTGACAGGTAGTCTCTCAAAAGAGGTTTCAATTGCAGAGATATTTAAATGAACAGCTTCAATGTGGTCTCAAAAGACTTTCAAGACAATATTCTCCTAAAACAGGTTGTACAAGCCCTTAGGCAGTAAGTACCAAGTCAGATTATCTGATGTGTCCTCAAATTTCATACATGATAGACTGTGTGTTCAATACTTGGGATGAACTACTTACAGATTACCATAAAACCTCACTTTACATGTATTTTAAATTGTCATTTTTTATCAAAGATATCAAATTGGAATTAAACAATATTTTTAGGTATTTATTCAGATTCATACACTGGGTTTCATGCATCAAATGATGATAAAAATGGATGAACCTGCAAATTTTATAGATATCACCTGTCTTTAAAAACCTTTCGTGATCCACCTCTTGGACAGTCTTCATAGACACGTTTAAATGTGTTGTGAACCTTACATGTATAGGTGTACCAAGTTAATTTGGCATATGTTTACAAACATGAGTCTAAATTGAGTCACAAGAGCCCCAAGGGGCCTTAAGTTGCTCACCTGACATTGCAGAAAACATATCATTGGGGGCCTTAATAATCACCTGAGTGAAATGTATTTTACTGACAATATACTGAAAAGCAACCAAAAGCTTGAAAAATTCATTGAAATGGAGAATTAACTTGGATAAGGGTAGACTTGCCTTGTCAGAATTTTTATAGATCTTTCAAGATAATGTGCAACAACAGTAGAAAACATGCGAAATCCATTTAAACGGGGAACTAACATTCACAATGATCACCCTCACAAGGGTTAACCTGACAATTTAATTCCTGTTACTTTTTCATAGATCTTTGCATACTGAACATTTTTGTTTCTTTCTTTCTCTGTATCTATAATGCTTTTAAAGACAATAGGACAAAACTGTCAAAAACATGAAAAATCCACTTAAATGGGAAATAACTCCCATAAGGGTTGACCTGACAATTTCGGCCCTATTGGCTTTTTTGTAGATTTTTGCATGTTGAACATTTTTGCTCCTTTCTCTTTATCTATTATACTTTCAAGATAATGTCTAAAAACATCCAAGTACATGAAAAATCCACTTAAAAGGGGAAATAACTCCCATAAGGGGCAATATGACAATTTTGGCCCTATTGACATTTTTGTAGATCTTTGCATGCTGAACATATGTGCTTCTTTCACTTTTACTCTATCTTTTATACTTTTCCAAAAAATGTCAAAAAACATCCAAAAACATGAAAAATCCACTTAAAAGGGGAAATAACTTTCATAAGGGGCAACCTGACAATTTTGGCCCTTTAGACTTTTTTGTAGATCTTTGCATGCTGAACATTTTTGCTCCTTTGACATTTACTATACCTGTTATACTTTTCAAGATAATGTCAAAAAAACAAAAAAAAAACATGAAAAATTCACAAAAAAGGGGTAATAACTCCCATAAGGGTAGACCCAACAATTTCCACCAAAATGAAATATTAGTAGATTTTTTCAGGTCGCTCATTTTAAGGTAACAGTTTTTTCTTTAGCTTTAATAATTTTGGAGATACATGTATTAAATTAAAAATGTCTGCGGACTCCTAGCCCCCTTTCACTGGCAAACTTTATGTGGCTTTACATGGTTATACTTCCTGTCAAGTTTGGTTCAAATTGGTCCAATGGTTCTGGAGAAGAAGTCAAAATTGTCGAAATTTTTTACAGAAAAACCAAATATTTTCCATTTACTTAGGTGCCTGTGACCTTCACCTTTAACCCCATGACCTTAAAATTTTGTCAAAATGATCCTCAGATAATTCCTAACAACTTTCTCATATATCTTTGTATACAAATAGTCGATCAGTTTTGAGTTATTAAACAATTTGTAATACAAATATACCCTGTGTTACTGAAGCGTCCCCTAGTGGCTCATTTATGCACAGATTTCATTTTCGTTCGCAAGCTTTCTAGATATTGACTAAACAATCATGCATACAAAATTTGAAACTCATCTGATTATTGGTTCATGAGAAGAAGATTTTTAAAGATGTACCAAGTTTTGGTCCTTTTAGGGCCCCTATTGTTCCTATCTCTTTTTCATTCGCAAACTTTATGCGGCTTAACATGGCTTAACATGCTATATGCTAAGATTGGTTAAAATTGGTCCACTGGTTCTTGAGAAGAAGATGTTTAAATGCAAAAGTTAACAGACGGATGATGACGGATGCCGAAGCTTTGGGTATAGCAATACCTCACTTGGCCCTTCCAGCTAGGTGAGCTAATAACAAGGATGACACAAGTCTAAATTGAATCATAACAAGGAGTTACACGAGTCTAAGTTGAATCGTAACAAGGATTTACACAAATCTAAGTTGAATCGTAACAAGGATTAGTTATGTTAACAACATAATGAACTAATAAAGATTTGGTACATATGAGGGACTACCAATGTATGCATGTGTATAAAGTCAATAAATACAAGTACAAGTAAGTGATACAAAATTTTTAAAATTATGCAAAACTCTTTAAATCACTATGTATGGTATCCCTGAATTTCATGTTATACCAGGGATGTCATTAGAAGGCGGTAATAGGAGAATTTAACCCCCTACTCTCAATAAATAGCCGCCTACATTTGACAAAATTACAAAGACTTCTATAAAAAAAAGACGGAAATTCTCCTGCATCTTTAACAGTTTCACCAGTTACTAAAAAAAGTTAATGACATCCTTGTATACCCCAAAAAATTTGAACTGGGGGTATGGGATATCCCCTGATACAGGGCAGGGGTTCAAAATTCCACCAAGTCCAAAGTCCAGACTTGCCTCATCTGCATTCATTTAATTTTACTGTATTACTTATTAACAAAGAATTTTGAATCCTTGCAGGCATGCATGGGGAACGCTACTACTGTGATTGGATACACCTTATAAATATTCATTAGATATGAGAAGTATCAGTCACAGGAGACAACAGGTAGGAAAGAGCATAGCGATTCCGGACCCTGTTTTTAAGATGATGGCCTGTAATATGATTAGCAGGACCTAGTTCTTCATCTTTTGGTTAACTTTAACCAACGATTATATATAACTCATGGTTAAATATAACTCATGGTTAAATATGGTAACCAAGGGTTATATAGCTTAGGATTAAAATCTTGATAAAAGTGCCAATCTTCAGCCAGTCTGACATAATAACCGTTAATTGTCTAAAACCAACCATCAATATTTGGCTAAATTTTCCATATTTTACCAATGGTTTAACCATAGTTGAATTTAACCAATTATTGAGCAACAGAATTTAACCAAAGGTTATGATATTTAATCGAGGGTTAAAATTTAACCAGTAGATGAACAACTGGAAGTTTTGTTTACAGCAAATATAACTAATAGCCATCAATAAAGCAACTGCCTACAGGTATAGCAGAGAAATTATCATGCAAAATAATCAGGCAGAAAATATAATCAACTGAAGATTATATTCCTGAGAAATTGAAAATAAGTTATCATAATTCATACCTGGTATTTTCTAAATATCAAGTCTGGGTTGAAATAAATCTGAAACGGTGTAATGATGTCCAGTTGCTGTAAAAGAAGGATAATTTTAAAAATTAGAATTTCAAATCTAAATAATATAAACATGTTATTAGGGATTTTCCAACCAATCATACGGGTTGAAATAAGGCACCTTCCCAATGCAATAACAATGCATTTTTTCACAATTTGCAGTCAAAATTTCCCAACTGAAGTCAAATAACAATGATTTGAAGAGAATCTTGTATTTCCAAATAGTTTTGTGTTCTTATAGATTTCAATAAAATGTTACCAAAATTCCTGATTCAAAAGGCCTATCCCCATTCCCAAAAGACAGGGCTCAGGAAAACCACACTTCTGCTCATCTGTGACAAGTGAAAATCAGATTTGGGAAGTGGTTTCAGAATACCACTTGTCCGATGGACGAGTATTTAAGAAAAAACAAAACAAAAGATAAAATCTGTAGATAGCTTTTGCTCTACACTGTATCCATTAATGTTACATAGTTAAGTTACGAGCTAACTGAAATGAAAGGCTCAAATTGCGAAGCTGTGGCCCCCCCCCCCCCCGCCCCCCCCCCCGCCCCCCCCCCCCCCCCCCCCCCCCCCCCCCCCCCCCCCCCCCCCCCCACCCAGAGTTGGAAAAAAAAAGGCGGAAGAAAGAAATAAATATCTTGACAGAAATAAAAAAACAAATGCCAGTACATCTCATATAGCAAAGACGGAGCATTATCAGTTAGAAACTAAAAGCTCAAGTTTGAGCATACGAAAAACTTTACTTCAGCCTAAGGCTCAGGCCAATTTCTACTGCATTTGGCCATTATTGGCATTAGGCTAGCAATCAAACAATTTAAAATTACAGAGAGAGGAAGATAACGAAAAAATGAAAATCCCTGCATGCATTTCATTGAAGTACATGTACATCTTTTTTACAATCCAGGTACCAATATATCTCTATGAATAGTGTAGAAGCAGATAATTTAAACTTGACCTTAAGTACATGTGTAATCATAAAAACTGGGTACCAATATTGGGCGACATTACCTTTTTTTTGGGACACGGTCCTGTACCCTTCCAATTGGGAATTTTATGTCCCAATGGGTAAAATTGGGGAAAAGTAACTACAAAATGTATGGTCATGATTCATTTAGTTCTCTTTAACTGACAACATGGTTTTCATCAGAAGACTTTGAAGTGCAATTCTTACATGTACTAACTTCTCTTTCTTATTGTTTAAAAACTAAATGCGAAGAACATGGTGAACATAATTGGGAAATTTTTGCTCAAAATTGGGAAAAAATAGCAGACTTTGCATTGGAAATGGGGCCTACTAATTTCACAAGTGCACAAACACTTCCAGACAGCATCAAGAAATTTCATGCCTAAAACGTTTTGTACCCAAATCTAATCCATTGAAATACAAATTGTACGGTGTATATGATTTGTATTTCATTGGGTACGAAACTTCTTGATGCTGCCCGGAAGTATTTGTGCACAGGTGTAATTAGTAGGACCACATTTATCACGAAAAGGTCTAAAACTTTTATATCAAATTATTTTTTTCTTGATCAGAAAGGTCTTATTATAATATGCCTACTCTAGTCCTAGACTAGTAATTCTTATTCCCATCAGTGTGGATTTCATTTCAAAAAGAAGAAAACAAATGTACAATAGTCTCAACTTGGGGTGGGGAGGTCTACATGACTCAATGTTGCTGTGTTGACAGCATTATTTATACATAAAACATTCTCCCCATTGTTGGATCCAATGAACATTCCAAAACATAGCCATAGGCGTTATGGGCTTAAATACTGTCACTTGTATCTCAGACGTTCATATCATAAATGGATCAAATTAAAATATCACATCGAATGTGCTACGTACAACAGCAAGCGTTGTCAATACACATGTTGTTGTGTAAGCCCTTGTAATAGGGGGCATTTGCATGTACTCCTGTTGAAACGTCTGAGCCGCCATGCTGTGTTGTTGCGGAAATGAAATGACACGTGTACTGCGCATGCCCACACAAATGTAAATTGGGGAAACCCTGAAACAAAGTGATAAAAAATATCAAACAAAAAGTTTTTAAATTGCATACATGATAAATATCCATGATAACAAAAAATGATATTTGAATATTCAACAAAATAGTTTGTTTGAAAACAAGTAAAATGCATTTTGAATACATATTAAAATAATTTATCACTTTGTTTTTTCAAGTGTTTATTTGGATCTCCGGAAGTGGATAAACAAGCGAAAACAACTATGGCATCGAGTTATACATCATCCCCGCGCTACATAAATGACACCGATTATGAAGATGTAGACAGTTTAGATTTTGATGATGAAAGAGATTTTGATGAGAATTTTACAGATGAAGGTAAAAATTTGTGGCATAATTATCTTAAATGAAGCTTAACAGCATTTGAAAGGCTGTTATGAATGTAGTGAGTCCATAACATCATGATCATGCACATGTTGTTTTTTGTGTAAATCGTTGTATCAAAACACATTTCTTTTTACCTCTAAATACCATTTCAGTTGTCACATGAACACTTGTTTATATATATATATATACACCCAATGTCCTCTACAAAGTTTGTGTTTTTCGGCTGGACGGGCTGAGGGGTGGATCCAGGGTGGGGCAAAATAAATCCCAGAGCCAGAGGGTACTGGTACGGTAACACTTCCCAAAAGATTCGTAAATATGGGTATATCTAAAGAGATTTTCCAAGACATTTTCCTACATCATGTACATGTCTTCTACTTGTGCATCTGAAGAGATATACCACAGCCATAAATTGGGATAATTCCCAAGCAAATATTTATAATAGATTATTAATATTTTATCAGTTTATTTGTATCAATATCTCTCCCAACTTTCATTTTCATGCACTGGAGGAAATAATTTTCATGGCGACATGAGAACAAAAAAGATTAATAACCTTTTAAATTAAACAAAACATATGGGTATAATCATATTGATATCAGATTGCTCACTCCTAATAATTAATACATGAATTCTGTCCAATTCACTCTTTGTTGAGCCTAGATTAAATCATTAAATGTAACCGCCCAGGATCTATTACAACTTACAGTTAAGGTATGGAAAATGGTGCCGCACTTCAATCGGGGAAACTCTAAAACAAGGTCTTCAAAAATGTTTCCCAATCATTTCTTTGCATATATTACAGGATGTTGAGGTAACCTTTTACTATATAGAATTTCATTATTGTGTGTTGTAAAATAAGGGAGATTTTAGGAGAAATTATAAAAAATTGTTCAGGAACTGGTACAGAATCAGTACTGGTAGTGGTATTATAACAGTTCCCGGACGATAACAGTTCGTGGACAATTCGTAAATATGGGTATAACTATCAAGATTTTCAAAGATATTTTCCTACATGTCATCTGCTTATACATTTTAAAGCGATGTACTGCAGCCAGAAATTCCCAACCAAGTATTTACATATATAATAGATTGTTATATTGATATGTCTGTATTTCTCCTAACTTTCATTTTCACGTGCTGGGGGAAAGTAATGTCATGACGACATGGGAAAAAAGAAAGATTATTGACTTTTTAAATCAAAAGGCCACTTTTTGGCTGCAAATGGGGTGGTCTCTCAAGAAGGGGACTACTGTATAATGCTTTATAACAACTGTAATCCAACTATTTCACCTACCAACAGGATTTTGCCAAGAACAAACGTACATTATCATAATCTTATTTACAGCCGATATAATGGAATTTACAGCTTCCGCCACTGACAGTGAAAATTCAGAACAAACGTGCATTTTCAGTCAAAAAATCCCATGATACAATGACACAAGCGTACCCCATCAATTATAATTATTAGTTGCATGTTTTGGTTATTTACTGAAAGGATTAATGAGTGACAGGTGCTGAAACAAAGACCTGTTAATGATGCATTTACCTGTGGAACCTTGTGCACTTCATTGTTATGAAAATCATGCTACACCCACTGAATTAGATCTTGACTGACTCATGTGTACACATATCTTGGATTTTTGGCAGAGATGTTTTCACAGAGCCTGAACATTTCTTTTGTTTTTTACTCAACAATATTACTTTAGTGACCGGATAAAAGTCGGCATGTAATTAGTGTACATAATAATTCTTGTTTAAAATTAAATCAGTGAGCATCCCCATCTCAGTAATTACAGTAGTGTTTGTATTCTGACTATCAAAACACAACGGTCCTTTGATTAATTCATTTGTATATTTAAATAAATAATGTATTAAAAGATAAAAGATGTTATACCAAATATTTATTTTAATATTGCAAAATTTAAAAAATAAATCAAGATTTGACATCATTGGGTCAAATGTCTATTACCAATACACAATGTAGCATCATTTAGTCACATGTCTTGTACCAAGACACAGTGTAAAATCATTTTGTCACATGTCTAGGACCAGTGCACAGTGTAACATCATTTGGTCACATGTCTTGTACCAAGACACAGTGTAAAATCATTTTGTTTACATGTAAAGTACTAATACACAATGTAGCATCATTTGGTCACATGTCTTGTACCAAGACACAGTGTAAAATCATTTTGTCACATGTCTAGGACCGAATGCTGGACAACTCGCCCCCAAGACAACTCGCCCCCAAGACAACTCGCCCCCAGGTTAAGACAACTCGCCCCCAGGTTAAGACAACTCGCCCCCAGCTTTAAGAAAGCAAACTTGGGGGCAATATCTTTAAATAAATGTATATATTTTTTATTTTATATATATTTATATATTAGTTCGATATTTATTTTCATTTTGAATGTATCTGGCGTCAGTTACCAGTTAAAAATTGTATTTCCTTTCGAGAAATACAACAAAAGACAAAATAAAAATATTTTTTCTTTTCTAAACTTTATTGAAAATAAATCAACAAATAATGTAAACATGTAAACACTATATTTTAAGCACTATTTTCTTTTAATTCACATGTCTTTTCACCAAGAACACAGTGTAACGGCACGTTTTTTCTTCTTCACTGTCATCTGCACTGCCGTCAGTATCATTTTTGTCAGGCGTGTCTAGTGCTCTTTACTGTTGGTGATGAAGGTGTCACCCTTGTCTAGGACCAGTGGCTGAACATGATGTCTTGCATTTTCCTTACGCTGCAGCGCCAGAGGAGTGGATCCGCATTTTGTTTTCCTTCTTCACCAATGCACAGTGTAAAATCCATTTGGACACATGTCTAGGACCTCTTTCCAGCGTTGTGAATCATTTCGGTGACATGTCTAGGACCAATGCACAGTGTAACGACGGCTTCTTTGTAGAAAGTTCCTGGGGTGAAGTCACAGTCGTTGAGTGATTTTGTCCTCTGGATGGTGTGGCTCGGCGTGGGGAACGATGGGGATGTTGATGGACTCCTCAACTATGTGGGTGCACATGCGTCTGGGAGAAGACGTGAGGGAGCTCGCTGGTGATGGTGACCTCGGAGTAGGACCTGTGGGCTCTACACACTTTGACACACTGACCAACACAACTTGTCCTTGGCTTCATTCCGTCGATACTCCTCACATGAGATGCCTGAAAAAGAAATTTGTTTTAAATTAAATTCATCAATTTATGCTGCCATTTTGCCCATATTCCGTTTAAAAGAGGAGAAGATGCGATTAATATGATTTGTTTTCTATGAAATTATTTATTTTTATATAATATTATATATTTTTTTATCTGAATTACATATTTGCATTTATACGGCTATTATGCCTATAAAATTGCGCTTAAAAAGATGAGAATATACGATTAATATAATGTTTTTAATATTGAATTATTTTTTATGTAAAATGAAGACTAACCTGAGTTACAATCCTATGTGGTTTTCCGTGGCAGGAAATGCAACATAGGATCATTGGCCTGTTGGATTTCTTCCTTATATAGGGACTATGTCAAATTATTTAATTTGTTTCCAACGCAAGCTTTCTTGAATTCTTCATCACTTTTAAGTTGCTTTGGAGCTTGGATACGCCAACTATAAACACACCTATTAATCATTGAAGTTCCAATTTTTTTTATTAACGAAATACACGTAATTTTCGGGGCTTGCATGTCCCATAATCATTACTTTGAAGTTAGTTTCAAATTATACTTGTGAGCTTGGGTATTTCATTAAAATTCTGTGTGATAATTAGATTGTTCAACTCTTAGAACATTGTACGTGATTTACCCAGACATATTCTACATATCGCTATTTCACAAGAAAAAAAAATCCCTACACCGTGGTTACTTTATATATATTATTAAGTGAAAAAAAAAACAAACAACATACACAATCGTAAATATTAATTAAATTTTATTTATAATACATATGAAATTTTAAATTTGTCATTTAAATATATTTTATTGAATAAAATATGTCATTTTTCCTTGCAATACACAAGAAAAAATAATGGGGGCGAGTTGTCTCTACAATGGGGGCGAGCTGTCTTGAATGGGGGGCGAGTTGTCCTAAATTGGGGGCGAGTTGTCTTTACAGGTTGGGGGCGAGTTGTCTTGGGGGCGAGTTGTCCTGATTCCCTAGGACCAGTGCACAGTGTAACATCATTTTGTTTACATGTAAAGTACTAATACACAATGTACATGTAGCATCATTTGGTCACATGTCTTGTACCAAGACACAGTGTAAAATCATTTTGTCACATGTCTAGGACCAATGCACAGTGTAACATCATTTTGTTTACATGTAAAGTACTGATACACAATGTAGCGTCATTTGGTCACATGTCTTGTACCAAGACACAGTGTAACATCATTTTGTCACATGTCTAGGACCAATGCACAGTGTAACATCATTTTGTTTACATGTAAAGTACTAATACACAATGTAGCATCATTTGGTCACATGTCTTGTACCAAGACACAGTGTAAAATCATTTTGTCACATGTCTAGGACCAATGCACAGTGTAACATCATTTTGTTTACATGTAAAGTACTGATACACAATGTAGCGTCATTTGGTCACATGTCTTGTACCAAGACACAGTGTAACATCATTTTGTCACATGTCTAGGACCAATGCACAGTGTAACATCATTTTGTCACATGTCTTGTACCAAGACACAGTGTAAAATCATTTTGTCACATGTCTAATTTAATGCACAGTGTAACATCATTTTGTCACATGTCTTGTACCAAGACACAGTGTAAAATCATTTTGTCACATGTCTAGGACCAATACACAGTGTAGCATCATTTGGTCACATGTCTTGTACCAAGACACAGTGTAAAATCATTTTGTCACATGTCTAGGACCAATGCACAGTGTAACATCATTTTGTTTACATGTAAAGTACTAATACACAATGAGCGTCATTTGGTCACATGTCTTGTACCAAGACACAGTGTAACATCATTTTGTCACATGTCTAGGACCAATGCACAGTGTAACATCATTTTGTCACATGTCTTGTACCAAGACACAGTGTAAAATCATTTTGTCACATGTCTAGGACCAATGCACAGTGTAACATCATTTTGTCACATGTCTTGTACCAAGACACAGTGTAAAATCATTTTGTCACATGTCTAGGACCAATACACAGTGTAGCATCATTTGGTCACATGTCTTGTACCAAGACACAGTGTAAAATCATTTTGTCACATGTCTTGTACCAAGACACAGTGTAAAATCATTTGGTCACATGTCTAGTAACAATATACAGTTCATCCCTGTTGGAGCGCCCTCGGTTATAATGCCAAACCCACATAACACCCCTATTTCTTGAAGAACGGATTTCCTCCCATATAATTCTTTGTTGTAACATCAACATATCGCCATCCACCACCGATTCTCTGATACAATGGTCATTTATACATGTTAACCCATCAACCTCTGAAAAATATTGGACTCTTCTTAAAATCAATGATTTAGGCCAGTCCAAATGTGTCTTTAGGGGTGAATGAGTTAAATCCCTCAAATTTATCGCCAGACCAGATGAAAAAACAGGTGTGAGAAAACCTGTTAGCTGACAGTAGCCTGTTTACTTCATAATTCAACTGCAAAGGGAGATAATTCGAATATCGATTGTCATAAACTGGTATCCGGTTGTATGAACAAAGTGTAGAAGTCTGACGGTGACCAGCTTACGCATGTCACGCTTCTGTGAGAGTTTGAAAAAATCAACATGCTGTGTGTTTACACAGCAATTATTGCACGTCAAGAAATAATTATGAGTAGATGAGATATATAAAATTAAAGCTGTTGTATTAACGGTCTATCAAAGAGTTATTTTAAACAAAAAACGATGAAAGTTAACGATAGAAATGTTTTCATGCTAATGTTAGAAACATCTAGATTTTCCGGCCATCGAACATACATACTGCTACATATTTGGACGGTTTAATTTTGGCCATTTCAATACAGTGGCCAAATTGTCCAAATTGTCCAAATTTAAACAATAGACAAAATATCCGAATTTATGATAGTATGTTGTAAACAGGATATGATATACAACAGGGATTAAAGAGATGTCAAGATAAAAATGACCATACCTCCTAAATAGTAAACCTCGATATATTGCCAGACCCGTTATACCTCCAAAATTCAGAAAAACAAAATGTGGCCGTATATCAGGGTGAACTGTACACTGTAGCAACATTTTGTCACATGCCTAGTACCAGTACACAGTGTAGCATCACTTTGTCACATGTCTAGTACATGTACCAATACAAATTGTAGCATCATTGGGTTACCAGTTTCAAGGTGTAGTATCTTTTGGTCATGAAGTAATAATACACACTGTAGCAACTTTTTGTCACATGTCTAGTACCAGTAGCCTACACAGTGTAGCATCACTTTGTCACATGTCTAGTACCAATACAAAGTGTAGCATCATTGGGTTACCAGTTTCAAGGTGTAGTATCTTTTGGTCATATAGTAATAATACACACTGTAGCAACTTTTTGTCACATGTCTAGTACCAGTAGCCTACACAGTGTAGCATCACTTTGTCACGTCTAGTACCAGTACACATTGTAACATCATTTTGTCATATATTTAGTACCAATACACTATTTAACAACATTGGGTCACATGTCTAATACCAGTACACAGTGTAACATCATTGGGTCACATGTCTAATACCAGTACACAGTGTAACATCATTGGGTCACATGTTTAGTACCAATATACAGTGTAACATCATTGGGTCACATGTTTAGTACCAATACACTATGTAACAACATTGGGTCACATGTTTAATACCAGTACACAGTGTAACAACATTGGGTCACATGTCTAATACCAGTACACAGTGTAACATCATTGGGTCACATGTCTTGTACCAATACACTATGTAACATCATTGGGTGACATGTCTAATACCAATATACAGTGTAACATCATTGGTTCACATGTTTAGTACCAATACAGTGTAACATCATTTTTTCATATGTCTAGTATCAATACAGTGTAAAATCATTTGGTCATATGTCTTGTACCAGTACACTATGTAACAACATTGGGTCACATGTCTTTTACCAATACATAGTGTAACATCATTGAGTCACATGTCTAGTACCAGTACACAGTTTAACATCATTTTGTCACATCTGGTACTAATACATAGTCTAACATCATTCGGCCACATGTCTTGTATCAATACACTGTGCACCATCATTGGGCCACATATGTCTAGTACCACTCCAGTACACTGTGTAGCTTCATTGGGTCACATGTGTAGTACCAATACCCTGTGTAGAATCATTGGGTCACATGTGTAGTATCAACACACAGTGTAACATCATTGGGTCACATGTCTTGTATCAACACACAGTGTAACATCATCGGGTCACATGTCTAATACCAGTACACAGTGTAACATCATCGGGTCACATGTCTAATACCAGTACACAGTGTAACATTATCGGGTCACATGTCTAATACCAGTACACAGTGTAACATCATCGGGTCACATGTCTAATACCAGTACACAGTGTAACATCATTGGGTCACATGTCTTGTATCAACACACAGTGTAACATCATTGGGTCACATGTCTTGTACCAACACACAGTGTAGCATCACTATTTAACATTGATATGATTAGAATAAGCTTAGTAAGGGAGAATTTCTTGTTAATTCCTCAACCCCTGAAAACAATGGACTTCTTTTGTAAATCATAGACTTAGATCAGTCAAAATGTCTTCAGGGCTGAATGAGTTAAAAATTCCCCCTCAGTTAATAAGGTCAAATATTTACTACCTCATAAAGGTATAAATGTTTTAATCCTTACAATGCAGTTACAACTGTATCTACATGTAATCTTTTATACATACATATCCACAATCGTACATGTACCTATACGGACACTGGGGTTAATGTTGCAAAATTCTTATTTTTTTCTTATGAAAAATTCTATAGTATTATATGTTTTTCTGTGATTCTGGAAATTTTTGTAACCTTGCAAAATTTCTCACCTTAAGTTTCTGCATGGAATAGTCTGTTAAACTATTTTGGACCAATGCATTTTCCTTTGTGGGGATGACAGGAATGAAACCTATATATGCATGTACACTACATACATTGGCTTGCATACATGTGGATATCAATGATTTTACTTGTGGTATAATGAGATGATAAAAATTCAAGTTATCTGTCCTCATGTAAAAGTTTATAGGAGTAATCTCCCTTGTGATGAGATCATTTACTGCTGACAGTATGGCTACCAGTAAGTATTATATATGATGATTCAGGGAGAGTAAACTTCCTGTCAGATGAAGAGATTTCTTGTTTGGCACTGCTTTGCTTTCTTGTTTATTTGTTGATTGTTTATTAGTCATTGGATATATACACGTAAGGAATGTAAACAATGGTTTTTTAATTCTTAGTGGGTGATGTTTATCAGTAGGGATATTATTATAATGTTATGCTTGAATGGATGTGTGTCACATGCATGTATAAAGAGAGTGTACTTTCACTTTCACTTGATCAAAGCTTAGTAGACAGCTTGTACCAAAGGTATATTTATGACTTTTAATGAATCTTATTCAATCTTGTGTACAATATTTGTGATGTAAATTTATATAAATTCAATTTAAATGATTTTAAAAGATTTAAGATTTTTTATCACAAACATGTACATGTAACTTTGTATCTATAGGGTGCAATGTTACTAGTATTTGTAATTATGTGCTAGTACATAATACACTACATGTACATGTTTGTTTTTTCTCTTTTCTTTGTTGTTGAAATTTTCTGGTGTACATGTATTTGTATATCCCCGAGACACAATTTTTTAGGCACTTAAGAATTTTTGCACAATAAGTTATATGTAAAAAAAACACACCAAAACTTATGATTATCAGCACACTTTTATCTATCATTGATTGTTAAATCTGGCCCAGTTTAATAATCATCTGAAAATAGTGACAATACTAAAGAATATTGGGAACAGGAAACTGGAATGTGTGATTATTGATGTGTGTGAAATTAAACCTTTGTATAAGGGTTACCTGCACATAAAGGTCAATATTTTCTGATCCCTTTGGTAGCCCCTGTATACAAGTTTCACTGTATGTTACATGTTATAAGTTAATGGCATTTCGTAAAAAAAAAAAACATGAAAAGTCCTTTAAGCAAACAATAATGCTTTTAACTTTTTACCCATTTGGAGACATTTGGACTGGTCTAAGTCATTGATTTACAGAAAAGTCCATTGTTTCTCAGGAGTTGATGAATTAAATACCTCTGTTTTGTTTTAGATACCGAAGATGCCAGTGAAACAGACTTCGCCAAACAGGAAACAGAATATACAGAAATTAAAGAACAGTGAGTATGATTCTAGTTAGATCAAATATCTGTCTGTCTGATGACAGACTTTAACTTTCTTATAATATACAATTCACGCAAGAAAAGAGTGAGTGTATTTAGGAAGAGAACACAGTGATTTGTAACTTTTACAAAGGATGTGTATATCTTAATAAATGTTCAATTACAAAAATTAAGTCCCAATAAAATATTGCATGCATTGAGATCTACCCTGTGGTGAGCTGTAAGCTCTATAATTGACACATACATTGTATATGACTCCTAAATGTTTTTGTTTTTTAAATACAACTGAATTGTGCCTTAATTATTTCACCCCTGAAGACACAAATGTATATACATGTATGCATCATTGATTTACAGAAGCATCCATTGTTTTTCAGGGATTGATGAGTTAATTACTTGTCTTCTGTAGAGATGTATGCTCTGGTAACTTACATGTACATATTCAATTGATTTATGCACAGACCTTTTTCTGTCAATTTTTGGAAATTGCCATAGACAACTTATTTAGGAATCTTAACATGAATTTGTGTCATATCGGGATAAAATGTGTGCACACATGGAAATTAAAATGCATTTATGCATTTTCCCTTACATTATTTTTTTCATGCATTTTTCCTTACATTATTTTTCTGTTCATTACAGTCATGAGCTCAACATCAAATTGGGCATTTTTTCTTCCAATTTGGAAAAAAAACATGCATTTTGCAATAGGAATGGGGCCAAATTTCAGCCCTGTGGATACTATAGAAAAAGCCCTCATTCAACATTTTAGGACTGGGTCCCTTATATTGAAGAAAAAAGATGAAATTTTGATGTAATAAAAAAATTTGATTTTTCATTAAAAAATTAAACAGAGTGTCTGCAGATATTTGACAATTTACAAGTTTATTCCTCTTGATATCATATTTCTGAATGTATCTTTCATCCTGTCGGTATTACAAAGTGTCAATTCTTTATTGCATTTGTAGAAAATTATTGTGTGTTTTATCCATCATTCTATTATTAAATTGTCAAGCATTTATGCAAATGATTGGGCAAAAGTTATGAATAGACACATTTGGAAATTGTCAGTCCCTTTTTTTAGGGGAATAAGTATTAATTTGCCATTTAATGGACGGAAATAAGTCTGGGTAAATAACTTGATATATCATTATAAGTGTTTGTGTACATGTATATGGACTGGCACTTGTACATATATTATGTGTACATGTGTATGGACTGGCACTTGTACATATGTGGACATGTATATGGACTGGCACTTGTACATATATTATGTGTACATGTGTATGGACTGGCACTTGTACATATATTATGTGTACGTGTATATGGACTGGCACTTGTACATATATTATGTGTATATGTATATGGACTGACACTTGTACATATATTATGTGTATATGTATATGGACTGACACTTGTACATATATTATGTGTACGTGTATATGGACTGGCACTTGTACATATATTATGTGTACGTGTATATGGACTGGCACTTGTACATATATTATGTGTATATGTATATGGACTGACACTTGTACATATATTATGTGTATATGTATATGGACTGGCACTTGTACATATATTATGTGTACATGTATATGGACTGGCACTTGTACATATGTGGACATGTATATGGACTGGCACTTGTACATATATTATGTGTACATATATATGGACTGACACTTATACATATATTATATGTATGTGTATATGGACTGGCACTTGTACATATATTATGTGTATATATATATGGACTGACACTTGTACATATATTATGTGTACATGTATATGGACTGACACCTGTACATATATTATATGTATGTGTATATGGACTGGCACTTGTACATATATTATGTGTATATATATATGGACTGGCACTTGTACATATATTATGTGTACATGTATATGGACTGACACCTGTACATATATTATATGTACGTGTGTATGGACTGGCACTTGTACATATATTATGTGTACATGTATATGGACTGACACCTGTACATATATTATATGTACGTGTATATGGACTGACACTTGTACATATATTATGTGTACATGTGTATGGACTGACACCTGTACATATATTATATGTATGTGTATATGGACTGGCACTTGTACATATATTATGTGTATATGTATATGGACTGGCACTTGTACATATATTATGTGTACATATATATGGACTGACACTTGTACATATATTATTTGTACGTGTATATGGACTGACACTTGTACATATATTATGTGTACATATATATGGACTGACACTTGTACATATATTATGTGTATATGTATATGGACAGGCACTTGTACATATATTATGTGTACATCTATATGGACTGACACTTGTACATATATTATACATACATTTAAATGTATCTATACATTACGCATGTTATATTTTCTGGACATCTGTTATATTGATGTGTAAGATAAATAATTGTTGTATTATATTATGTTGTTTACAAAATACAAAATATGTAGATTTTAACACCAACATCTGTATGATCTCATTTTTTATTATACACATATACACTTGACTAAATTATGTCAATTCGTTATTGCAGTACATTTGCTTTTACATTTTCATATAGGAATATTTTCATTTTAAAGTGACATTATCTGTGTTTACCACAGAAATTATTTCAATTTTTTCTTCTTTTTTTACTTGTACTTGATGAACAATAACAAATAAGAGCTATACACAGATATGAGAAATCTTATAATCCTATGTATTTTGTGAAAATAAGGTCAGGTCTTGTTATTTATTCATATACAAATTGTGAGGTTGAGTTTATCAATTGCAAGTGAAAAAGTGCCAAACCTGAATTTCTCAAACAATTTATACAAAATATATATATGTAGGAAATTAAGAATTGTTATGCCTGTGTATATCTCTCTTTTGTTATTGTATATTGTCTACATGTAAGTAGTAAAAAAGGATTTTTTTTGGAAAAGATGCAGATAATATATACCACTTTAACAATTAACATTGTGATGATTTTCATGTTTACATGACATGCATGTATATTCTATTACCAGTACACAAGTCCCCCCTGCTTTCTAAATTGGGAACATTTCAGCATATTAAGAAACAACGTATATATACATTTTTTGGAAAAGTTGGAAAATATGCCTAAAATTTAGGTAAAATAATACTAACTTTGGATGATAGCAAATTCTACCTAAAATTGCTATAAATGTGTGAGTTGTTTGAACACCAATTCAAACGAATCTGAGATTGCAAAATTTTAAAGCTACCTAATTGAAACGCAGGCATACATGAAATGCTTGAATTTTTTTTTTGTTATCTACTTTGAAATGGTCAAAATAACCAGGGGCTAATATTTCCAGGAACACAGTATTTAGTTTATGACAATTTTATAAAAGGGACTGAGAATTTGTTAAGTCTCTATTAACATTTGTTCTTGAGTATATTTAAATTGATTTCCAACCCATACTCTGACAAGATATTATTTTATGGGACAAGATTGGTAATTTGCAATTACGATCAGAATATTGGGAATTTTGTAGCAGAAAATTGGGAAAATATGACCAATTTTGCAATATTTTACATTGGGAATGTGTCTTGTAACCAAACCTAAACTAGTTTGGGAATGGGTCTTGTAACCAAACCTAAATTAATTTGGGAATGGATCTTAGAACCAAACCTAAACTAGTTTGGGAATGGGTCTTGTAACCAAACCTAAACTAGTTTGGAAATGAGTCCTGTAATCAAAACTTAGTAATCCAAACCTAAACTAGTTTGGGAATGGGTCTTGTAACCAAACCTAAACTAGTTTGGGATGGGTCTTGTAATCTTAGTAATGGGTCAAACCAAACCTAAACTAGTTTTGGAAAGGGTCTTGTAACCAAACCTAAATTAGTTTGGGAATGGATCTTGGAACCAAACCTAAACTAGTTTGGGAATGGGTCTTGTAACCAACCTAAACTAGTTTGGGAATGGGTCTTGTAACCAAACCTAAACTAGTTTGGGAATGGGTCCTGTAATCAAACCTAAACTAGTTTGGGAATGGGTCTTGTAATCAAACCTAAACTAGTTTGGGAATGGGTCTTGTTATCAAACCTAAACTAGTTTGGGAATGGGTCTTGTAATTAAACCTGAACTAGTTTGGGAATGGGTCTTGTAATTAAACCTAAACTAGTTTGGGAATGGGTCTTGTAACCAAACCTAAACTAGTTTTGGAAAGGGTCTTGTAACCAAACCTAAATTAGTTTGGGAATGGATCTTGGAACCAAACCTAAACTAGTTTGGGAATGGGTCTTGTAACCAAACCTAAACTAGTTTGGGAATGGGTCTTGTAACCAAACCTAAACTAGTTTGGGAATGGGTCTTGTAATCAAACCTAAACTAGTTTGGGAATGGGTCTTGTTATCAAACCTAAACTAGTTTGGGTAAAATGCTTCAACTATAAGTTAGACAAAACTTATTTCATATAAAACTTGATTTTTCTGCAGGATGTACCAGGATAAATTGGCCCATCTGAAGAAACAGTTACAACAGCTGGAAGATGGCTCACTGCCTGAGTACATAAAGAAAAGACGGAAAATAGACCAGCAATACAAAGAAAGAATAAGAATGAATGAAATCTGGAGGGAATATGAGGTATGCCACCAACGATGAATTTTCAGGTTAACCTACCGATAGATAACAATTGCTTTCATGTGAAATCTGTTGCTCAGTATGATTGTATTAGTCCCCCTAGCAGTGAAACTGAGAGGGAGGTGGGGGACTGTAAATTTTGTCTAAGTATTTCAGTCTCTACATTCAAGGCTTTGTTAAAGTTTTGTAGAGGTCAGTGGCAGACATTTTATTTGACTACCTTCCCGTACACAATACATAATTTTCAACCCCTAATAATAGACATGGGGTCTGCCCGCGGTAGGGGACATGTAATGATTCATCAAAATTATCAATACTCTCAGAATTCATGTTTTGTATTTATGAGCATTTGTCCGTGTGTATCCCCCATTTTGTATACCCATTCAAGATCCTGTACTGATTGTTTACCCCTGCGGACATTACAAGACAGGTAGTTTTTTAAAACAGGTTTTTGTTTCTTGGATCACTCATTGGATATGTGTTACAAACATATCTTATCTGATTTTCTTATTATTTACATTTGCTAATTTAGAGCCTTCATCATGAAACATACATCGTGTACATTTGATACATCTACATTTAAAAATATGTTTTACATTATAGCTTGAGGTTGTTGAAAGAGAATATGTCAAAGAAAAAAAAGCAGCAGCTAAAGAATTCGAGGTATGAAATATTTTTATCTTGAAAGTTTGAAAACATTTTGTAATGTACTCTTCTACATATCACCCTGTCTGCAAGGATGATTTCTTATTACAACACTCTGCCTCATCTGCTCTCTTATTGGTCAAAACACTGCTAAAGAGTGATAAAACAAATATTTTTGGGACGTTTCTAGCTAAAAATATTGTAAATCTGTAAATTTTCAGGGGACTTAATTTTGTGAAACTGGTTCTAAATTTATTCACAAGATGATATTTTTTCAGTTTCGAATGTTTATTTGGTCATACTATTATTGTACTTCAGTACAAAAACTGTCCTCTGTACACAGTCTAAAATGTGTCATTCTAATTTCTATTGTCTGTTGACTAAAATTAAGCCCAAAAACATGGCATTTTGCTTTTCATTTTCACATTCAGTACTAGGTTAGAAAATGAAGCAAGAAGGTTATTTTTTTGAGGAGAGCTCTCGCGAAATTACGCTTAAAAAATTCTCTTGAATAAAACTGGATATACAATAACTCATTCTAAGTATCAGAATGGCATGTTTTGCTAGCATAGAACAACAGTTATGTAATTTGGAATCTGAATCAGTCATATATGTGTATTATATGTAAAGTGGATCCTCGCTATTGAGACCACCAAACTGACTGACATAGAGTGGTCTGATTTGTGAGGTGGTCTTTTAAGTGAGGTTCTGTACTTATTTATCAAGAGAATGAAAACTTGTGGTCTTAAATGCAAGGTGGTCTTTATGCCAGGATTCCACTTTATGCGTTTTTAGTTCTCCAGAACCAAAGGCTCATGGTGACCTGTTGTGATCGTCTGTTGTCATCCATGGTGTGTCATCCTTTGTTTACGTTTAGATATTTTTTATTTCTTCTGAAGGGGAAGAAGGATGCCTGGTCATGTGACCAGAATGTCAATACAGTTATCTAAACTGGAACTGATGTTGGCAATGTAAATAAAGATGACAGACGAGGCAAATTTGTCCACATAAGACATAAATTGAATTATAAATTCATATCAAGAAGTACTTTAAGTTGTTCTTTGTAGAAAAAAATATAATTTAACAGTCATGTTTTTGTGTCAGCTATAAAACACAGCTTCACATTGTCTGGCATCTTTTGTCCCTCTGTCTGTTTCATAGGGTACTGTCATATTTTGACATAAATTATCATTACTTTCTTATTGTTAATGACACTTTTGTGAAACTAACAGGAAAGGTGTATTTTGATGAAGTGCATCACCCAATCAAGGTCAAGGTCATGTTCAAGGTCACAATCAAGATCAAATAATGGTACAACCTTCTCTTAAAGGATGTTTTGTTATAAAATATTCAATTTCGGCACACTTCAAAGTGTTATTTCTTCGTTACATACCCACAACTTATTTTATTGAATCAAAATAATTTTAAACCATTCTAAATTGATCATATACAGAATAAATAACAAAAATTTGACCACTAAATTTTTTACAGTGACCGAATTTAAGATTGTGTGATAAAAATTTGGTATTTTAGGGTCACAGCTTTCAATCTATCATCTTCTTTATCCACAAACTCTAATAAAAGCATAAAAACACATAGATATCATGGCTTTAGACAAAATTTTACCATGTTATATAGAAAAATATGAATTTTGTAAATAAAGTGAATAGGGCATTTGATGAAAAAAAAATAAAAATTTGGGAAAGGGGCATAACTCTTGCATATGTAAATAACCCTTATATACCCATAAATGTTCCAGATTATTCATTCTATCAATTAATACATTCATAATGAATAAATATGCAAAAATTATGAAAAATTTGATGATAGGTTTTTTGTATACCTCAGAGTACCCTTCTTCCCCCTAAGAACCAATCAACCAATTTTAACCAAACTTGACAGGAACTATCCCTAAGTGAAGCTGCATAACTTTTGCATAGGGCTCCAGAAGGGGTAACAACATAGTGCATCTTTAACTCATCAACCCCAGTGGTCACATTTAGACTCATCCAAATCAATAAATAGTATGGTCTACTGTCTATTTTAGAAGTGATCAAGTTAATATTGCATATAAAATTATTGTAAAATTTGGAATCAAAATCATACACACCTTAATTCTAAAAGCAGACATTACCATTCCTTGAAATGGGTGAGTTCAAATGTTGCTACGGGGGTGGATGAATTAAAAGTCTTCTTCTGATACTCCCACTTTAATTATACTTTATAATCAGGTGACGGTTCAGGCCCATTAAGTGCCCGCTGTTTTGACCAGCTTTATTTAGAAAAACTGTGTACCCTCAAAGTTAACTTCATAAGCCAGAAAATGTAGCATGAATTTTATTATGTTACCCCCCCCCCCCCCCAAAAAAAAAAAAAGATAAATTAAATGAAAACAGAAAATTTGCATCAATTGTTTGGTGTACCTAAAAACTTATATGTCTTTTAATATAAACAACAATTACTGTACTGACTTTAAAAATGGATGCAGAATTATGGGCCTTACATTGTAAGCAGGTTCTCTGCTCCACCATTAAAGACTGATGCCACCATATAACTGAAAAATTGTTCTGTGTGGCGTAAACAACATTCAGAATTCAAAAAAAAAGTTTACAGATTTATCAGTGCTAAAAAATGTATATTCACCTTGGCTAAAGTAAATATTACATTTTCTCCGGTTGATACATCTTGAAAGCTGTATATTTCAAAGTCACAGATTGTAAAAATACAAAAATCAAACATACCAAATTAATAATCTTCAGAATGATTAGGAAAAGATACACAAATCTGGTGAACATTAGACAAAAAATTCCTTTAGATGGATTTATTGCCCTTAATGTTTGAATATCGTTTAATGCTTTCAACCCTAAAAATCATAATAGACTATTCTAAAACAATTAGAGAAACATACCATCTAGAAACTTATGGATGACAAGGTCAATGAGTATTAATGATTTGCTGTTCATTGTATTTTTGATACTACAGACACTTTCTCTGTCATTTAAGAACTTTATTTAGGGCATTTACCATTATCTTTGCGTTCATTGAAATTCAGGAAAAGAAAATAGAACTGAAAGAAAATCTGATCTTGGATCTGGAAGAGAAGAAAAAGAACATAGAAAATGAGAGGCATTCAATGGAACTGACTGGAGGTAGGTCCTAGTATTAAGATGTATAAGTTTCTTTATAAGACAAGATGTGTTATGGTATGTCCTCCACCTGTCTGGTTGTCCATCTTTCTGGTTGTCCATCTGTGTGGTTGTCCATCTGTCTGGTTGTTCATCTGTTTGGTTGTCCATCTGTCTGGTTGTCCATCTGTCTGTAGTTCATCTGTCTGGTTGTTCATCTGTTTGGTTGTCCATCTGTCTTGTTGTTCATCTGTCTGGTTGTCCTTTTGTCTGGATGACCATCTGTCTGGTTGTCCATTCGTTTGGTTGTCCATCTGTTTGGTTGTCCATCTGTCTGGTTGTCCATCTTTCTGGCTGTCCATCTGTGTGGTTGTTCATCTGTCTGGTTGTCCTTTTTATCTGGATGACCATCTGTCTTGTTGTCCATCTTCTTTCGAACTTCCAAACATTGAAGTCACTTAATTTGAAAAAATTGTTTTTTTTAAACAAAATGAAAATCCCCTACAGTATGCCGATGTTTCCTATGCTAAAAAACTTGTTTAAGTTGAAATTACTTTGATTGAAAAAAAGGGATTATTTGAAAAGAATAACAATGTCTGGTGAACACTAATTGAGTTGTTTTGATAAAGGTTAATTTAAAGTGGCAGTTTATCATTGTCTCGGGTACACGTTTGTCACAGGTGAATGAACTCCAGTTAAAGACCCAAATACAGGTGTATGAACACTTTTGCTGAGTAAAGTTCACATGTAATATTTTTGTTGTTGTTTGCCTTTCTTCATTAAAAAATTTATTGGGTTAACATGCATGATGGCTCTAAAAAAGCATAAACAATTGACCATGAAAAATACAAAATCATACAAGCGGTAAATAAAAAGATGAAATCTAAAACAGCGATTGCAAAAGATTATGAAATTACTCCTAGCACATTAACAGAAATGAATATTAACAGCTGTTGAGCCATCATATTTTTCTCTGACACTGACAGTGAATTATTTCTTCCACCATCAGGCTGACGTTCCTGACAAGTTGTTTGCATTCATAGATCATCTAGATTTCTTCCTAGCAAATTTCAAAACAAAATAGTGTAAAATAATTGATTTTTTCACAAAAAGTGATTTTTCAGTGTGTTGTTTATTTTCTATAAATAAAGTATAATGAAAATAAAATGCTCTCTAAAATTTGAGAGAAATCTGCTGATTATGGTAAAATAAAATACATGTGGAAATATTATTTTGATAGAAATGAGAACATACCAAAGTATGTTTTTTGAAAATTTATTTATTTGCTTTATGACATTATTTACACCAATGCTTAATGAGAATCATTTACTAGTGTACCTAGGATGTTTGTAAAAGTATTATATATACACAAAGGAAATTACTAGATAAACATGAATCATCATTGTTCACTAAAATACACAATTCCTGTTAATTGCATATTCCTGTTATTTGCATAATTTTCTCTGATAATTTGGCTATGCAGTTAAGAGGAATCCACTGTAAACAATTTTTCCACCATTTAAAACTTACTGCTACTGTTGAACTAAAAAGTTGATGGCTATTACACAGATTGTAATATTGAAATTAATTGGTATTGAAAAAGCTTGCAGCAACACATTTTGCTTTATCTTTCTTGTAAACAATGTATAAATATAGTTTGCTTTATAATTCTTTTAATCAATGCATAAACAAAGTTTGCTTTATTAAGTCTTGTAAACAATGCATAAACAAAGTTTGCTTTATTAAGTCTTGTAAACAATGCATAAACACAGTTTGCTTTGTTATTCTTTTAAACAATGCATAAACACATTTCGGTTTGTTTGTTTAATACATGTAATGCATAAACCCATTTCCCTTTATAATTCTTGTAAACAATGCATAAACACATTTCAGTTTGTCATTCTTTTAAACAATGCATGAACACATTTCAGTTTGTTATTCTTTTAAACAATGCATAAACACATTTCAGTTTGTTATTCTTTTAAACAATGCATAAACACATTTCAGTTTGTTATTCTTTTAAACAATGCATAAACACATTTCACTTTATCAATACATTTTGCTTTATTGATTCTTGTAAACAAAATCATTAACAAGATTAACCTGTGCTTTATGATACTTTTGTATATTCCAGGATTTTTGTTATCAGACTCGATGGAAATAAAGCCAGTAACAACTCGCAAATTACGTAGACGGCCAAATGACCCGATACCTGTACCAGAAAAACGAAGAAAACCATCACCTGATATCCTTGAATATTTCAATCTGTGTTTTTGTTACACATTCATGTCATGTTGCACGGCTATCACCCTGTTTGGGAATTGCGTCATGTTGCAGGGCTATCACCCTGTTTGGGAATCACATCATGTTGCAGGGCTATCACCCTGTTTGGGAATTGCGTCATGTTGCACGGCTATCACCCTGTTTGGGAATTGCGTCATGTTGCACGGCTATCACCCTGTTTGGGAATTGTATCATGTTGCAGGGCTATCACCCTGTTTGGGAATCACATCATGTTGCAGGGCTATCACCAAGTTTGGGAATGGGGCCCTGATTGGTTATATTGTGGAAATGTTGTATCTTGATTTTCTGTTTATATCAAATGTTTAGATGATAAAAACATCTTATTCATATTAGATTTAAACTTTCATTTTTTTTCTAAACATCTGCATTATGTAATTGTAATTATAGGCCTATGATAGAAGTACATGTTAATCAGAGTTACTCGTCTAGAGTGATTCAGGTCACCAGTGTTCTGGGTGAGAAAAAAATTTAAAAATATATCGTCCTATCAGACAAGTGATTTCAAAAACCATTCTCCCCTATTCACCCTCAGCTAGTTCAAAATCTTTATAAACTTTTGTGGATCCATTGAGACTGACTTTTAGTTTATTTTTCTGATGTGGGACTTATTAAATTAAAATGGCAGTAAAGGATTTTGACATTGCTGTGTTAATGCAAGTTTTAGAGGTTATAAAGTAATATTTTATAAATCTACAAGAAAAATGACATGTCCTATACTATTTTCACTCATCCAGGACAGTGGACAAATACATTGCTCAGATAATGCATGTAAATTTGGATTCCAAATCATGTACTTCTGAATTCTAACTGCGGACTTTATCATTCTTTGAAATGGGAACGTCCAACTGTGGCTTCAGCTTTCAATGAGCTAAAGTGTTTTAATCTAGTGATCTTGTGTGGTCAAGTTCTGAGTTAAGATATTTTTTCTTTAATATGATTACCTCAGCTAAATCTGGAGCTGGATGAGAACGACATTATGGAGGATCTGCATATTATTAACAAGGTTAGCGGAAAACCCGTTCTAAAAAAAGTTAACCCTCCTACCCCTCCAGTGGAGCCAAGTTTTTGTGAAGCAAAGATAGATGATGGCAGGCTATATTATGACAAAAGATGGTAAGTGAGCCTAATGGCCAGGATAAAATATCATAAAGAAAAACTGATGTCTTTGATCCCTGACTTTAATTTATTGTCACTCCGATGAAGCACAAGCGAGACTTTTGGATCACTGATTTCATCTGGCATGTTGATGGCAGTGGTGGTGACATCAATATTTTGTTGAGTAGAACTCCTAAACTATTTGGTGGACTGGAATCATACTTCACACAAATGATCCTCATGTACCATAGATGCCTTTCAGGGTACAAAGATTGGTCTGACCTACTTTTTTGAATGTCGCGGTCAATGAAAATCATTTCTGGAGCAGATGTCCTAATCTACTGTGTGGATTAGAATTGAACTTCACACAAATAATTCCCATATACCCTAGATGTGCCTTTTTGTGTACCAGAGCTGGTTTGACCTAATTTCTTGAAATTAGGTCATGGTTATTGAAAAATGGTTTCTGGAACAGGACTTCTAAAACTAATGGATGGATTGGAACCACACTTTACACAAATGATTCCCATGTACACTAGATGTACCTTTCATGTTTCTAGGGTCGGTCTGACAAACTTTCTGAAAAAATAGGTCAGTCACTAAATACCTTTTCTAGAGCAAAACTCATAAATTGCTGTGTGCATTGGAATTGCATGTATACTTTGCCCAAATGACCCCATGTACCCAAGATGTGTCTTTTTGGGTTATAGGGTTGGTCTGTCCCACATTCTGGATAGTAGGTCACAGTCACTGAAAATACCTAAACTGCTGAGTAGATTGGAACCATTCTTCACCCAAATGATCACCGTGCACCTTAGATTTGCCTTCTGGGTTATCAGAGTTGGTTTGACCTACATTCTGGGAAGTAGGTCACGACCTTTGAAAATCATTATTGATTATATGTCACTGCAGGCAAGACATATAGTTCCTTGGAGCTCTTGTTTTATGAAAATAAAAAAATACTGCCTAGAATGTCAGATTCTGAAGAAATGTATTTTTACTGTATATTTTCACTGTACATGTATATTCAGGGGTTAGATTTAGCAATTTTGTCTTACAAGTAAGTTGGACTAGATAAAAACAAATTTTTCTTAGGGTATTCTACGACAAATTCACTAGCCCCAAATTACCAAATTGGCATGTATTTAATAAATTGGTACTATTTAACTGAATTAGTAGTTTTATTAAGTTATCTGTATTGTGTTTTTATATTCTCATGAGTCAAAAAATGATTATCTTAATTTGACTTGAGAGAAAGGGCTTGTTACATAATTTTGGTATTCAATGCACATACACTTTTATGAATCATTGCTCATGTTTATACAGTTATGTTTATATTGTAATGTTTATACTGGAATGTTTATACCATAATGTTTATACTGGAATGTTTATACAGATTTTCTACTTGTCAACAGGACTAGCTGAAGCACATAACCTTGACTAGTCTGCTACAAAAGTTACCAGTCTCAAACTGGTGGACTACCTCTAATTTCAAACTTTGATATTTCAAATGTATTGCTGTTTATTTCATACTTTTGTGTTAGATAACTTTTTAAAACTGTTAAAAATAAAAGCCTGGTACCATAAAAGTCAAGAATGACTTAAATCTAAAATCTTTACTTAGCTTTGGCTAATCCTGAAATCTGATTGGCTGAGCAAGCAAAGTTGAGACTATTTTCAGACTTTAGAGTAAATTCACAAGTTTGAAGGTGCTTGGCCTAGGAGAGAAAAGCTTTTGTTGAGTTCAGTTAATGTTGCCTGTTAGGCTACTTATCTGTGATCTGATCATTTCAAAATATTTTATATAAAAATGACAACAGCTCTCTTTTGTGTATCTATAGGTTTCATAGAAATCAACCAGTCTTTGTGGAATCTAAACACCAGGGAAAAGTCAGTGGTGTCATTACAGCAGTGGGGACTCAAGAGGTATGTTGGATTTTAAGTGCTGTTGTAAACTTTGACCCCACACAAATTTATTGTTTGTAAGGTTACATATTAAAGTGACACAGGTGATCTATCGCCATGTAATTTTGTTTGTATTTTACTTGCAACTTCTTATTAACCACTGGAACAAAACTCATCTAATTAGACAAACAGCACCTTTTAGATGAGGCTTGATATACTCAACATGATGATACCAAATGTCTTCATTATTCAGATATTTGTTGGTTAATTTGACCTCTCCAAACCTTTTTGTAAAGAATTAAATTCAAAGCAATTTCTATGCCCTTATATTGGAGATCAGAAAGGATCACCATGGCCGAGTGCTTGCAGAATTGCATGTTAAACCTTGAAGTTTCTCACCTTTAGTCTGGACAGATTCGAAACCCATGCAGATTTTGTGAGAATGTTTGCCTGTTTACTCTGGTCGGTGGTTTCTTACTGAGTACATTATAATTGGGTTTTCTTTTCCAACACTAAAAGCTGGTCGCCACCATATGACTGGAAATTCCTGGAATTGGGTTAAAAGAACATTCAAATTCAAAATTTGAAGATCAGAGGACATATTGTTTTTGGATTATAGACCCTTTCATGTTAACTGCGGTCCTGTGACTTTGGGGGGCAAAATGATACAGATACCCACAAAAACATAGACATTGTTGTAGTAACTTATTGCTCCTTGATATCATTTTCAGGGAATCTGTTTCATTTTGCCACCCAAAGTAACAGTTATTGTGAAAGGGTCTATTGGATTGTCTGTTAGTAACATTTTGTTTTCTGTCATATAACTTTGAGTTTCTTTTCCCAACTTTAACCGGATTTGGTACTGTATAACGGGGAATTTTATGCCCTCTTGTTATTTTCGCCCTTCTATGACAGAAAATATGTTCACCCTGTCTTGAATAAGCCCAAAATCACCATAGTCTCATGGAGAACAAGTATGTTCATGCGTCAATCATTAAAAAGTTTGAAAATTTGCCTTTCATCTTATATTGACCCTTTCATCTTAGAGTGAAAATGTTGAAAATTAAATGTGATCGAAAAATTTCAAGGAATACATTTTGTTGCTTTATGTCAGTAGGATTTAAGATGAATATGGTCATAACCTACATTTGACAGTATTTGCCAGAGTAGTGAGACTTTCTGAATGCCTTAGCCCTCTGGTGTCATTATGTTTCTCGAACATCTTGTTGGGTGATGAAATCCTGACTAGACATTGTAATTTCTCTTCTGCTTTTTATAATTTATATTATGGGCCCTGTGGCAGAGTGGTTAGAGCATTGTGCTTTATACCATGAAATCTCTCACTTCTGGTCAGCGCTGTATCTAGCCCTGCTGGAACCTAAGCTGATTTTTGTGAGAATTTTTGTGAAACTTTGCCAGTGTGTAAGGCCGGTGGTCTCTTTCCAGGTACGTTGTAACTGGGTTCTACCCAGGTACATTGTAACCAGGTTCTCTCCTCCCCCCCATTAAAACTGGCTGCCACCATATAACTGAAAAATTGTTGAGTGTGGTGTAAAACACTTTCAAAATTAAAAAAAAAGATTAACTCTTGGTGAGATTTGAATTTCAACCAAAGTAAATGATTATGACATTCATGTAGTACATAACACTGCATTGACAAATTCATGTGTTTTTCTTTTCAGATCTGGGTTCGTAAACTATCAGATAGCAGTAAACTGAGAATTTGTCTATCCCAATTGGAAAGGGGAAGATACAGCTTGAGAAGAAGACAGACCTGATTTGCTACGGTCTTAATAACAAAAAATGGAGGAGTAAAATTTCAGTAAAACAGAATTCTGTTGACAGTTTAAACAACGGAAAGAAGAAGAAACATCAGGGTAGAGAGAAAAACACAAATGTGTATTGAAATTGATAAAAAGCATATGAAAAGAAAAGAAGAAATTTTGTTTAAACCAGGAAGTATTTACATGGTATTTATGTAAATATAATCATGTGTATAAACTGAGTATTCATTTGGGAAAAAAAAATCTAGTTATGAACGAATGTTTTTTCCCCGCATGAAATAGAAATGGGATGTTCCAATTTGTGACAGAATTATGCATCCATGAGACAGACAATGAAAAAAAAAATTAAAGAACGTGAGAATAGAATTGATCTGTACGATCAGAATGGGAAGTTTGTCAGTTAAACAGAATGGGAAGTATGTTTTTAAGTGAAACAGAACATGAAAGTAAGTATGTGCGCTTTTGGGTTAGGAAGTGCAGATTATGTATAGATGTCATTGAAAAGTGGATAAGGAAGTATGAGAGCATGCGAGTTTCTGGTATAGATAGTATAACTGTTATCAAAAGAGAATGATGAGAAATAATGAATATCTGTGTGATAGTGGGAGATGAATGATTAATTATTGAGCATAACAAGGATATAGAAAAGTACATCTGCATCAGAACATTTAACTGTGTTTGAGGGTCTATGAAAAAGGTGTAGGGAGTTTAAAGTCGTATAGAAATAGATTTGGTAATAATATTCCTTTGTGATTGAAAACATGTATATCACTGTAATAAACTGTGTCTATGATAAACAAATTGCATAGGATATTGATACAGGCAGTCTATGTGGTACTGGTCTAACATAACTCATGCCACTATACCAAATTTCATGTATCATCTGAAAGTGTGATGTCAGAATATACCATGAAAACCTGCATTTATCACTGAATGTGAAAGCGTGCATGGCACTGGAGTGGACAATGCATGTGTCAGTGACACGGGGAGTGTGTCATTGGCACATTAGATTGGTTTTGTCACACTGTACTTGATTGTAGAATGTCCTTGGATAATTCATCTTCATGGACATGTTATGAAGTAGCATTTTTCAAGGAAACTAACAGTGCTACAGATTAAACAATACCTTACCATTAAGCTAGACAATATAGCAATTGCTAATAAAAATTTCAAATATCATTGAAATTGGCAATATGACAGAAACATGCACCAGTGAAATGGGCAGGAGTTCAAGATATCAATGGAATTGAAAAATGGCAGATACCAGTGAAATATGCAGTTTGGCAGACAAAGCATTAAATTATCAGTATTATAGGCAGTATGTTATATGCCAGTGAAATGGATGTGACATTACATATCAATGGAATATACAGTATTCAGATACTAATAAAATGAAAGTATTGCAAACGGTCAAATGACAGACAAGCTGACAGCTGGGCCTAAAGGAATTTGGACATTGAAATGGACCACATGACGGATGCCAATAAAAATGTCAGTATTGCAGCTACAAGTGAAATATTTTGTACATCAGATGCCAATAAAATGTCAGTGTTACTGATATGTGTGAAACATGTTGTACATCAGATGCCAATAAAAATGTCAGTGTTGCAGATACAAGTGATAGTGATATTGCAAATACCAGCCCAATGAAATATTTCAGGAGATGCCCAGGAGAAGCCAGTAATGTAAACAATTTGAATGAACCAACAAAAAAGGCCCAGGTTGAGTTTATGCTGTTGAATGTGGATACAGACAAAATGTACCTGATATATATATATATATATATATATATATATATATATATATATATATATAAATGGACAGGAAATGCCTACTAGAGGCTATTGTATGGCCATTTGATGTTCTTTATGACAACAGAGATATATGAGAGAGGATATTTGTGTACGGGAGACTGTGTGGGAGAATGTTTGTGTATGTGAATGTATATGTTAACGTTTTACGTACATATAAAATTATGTATATGTTCGTGAAGTACAGTTAAATTTTATGTATTGCATTGTATGTAGGTTTATAAGTGGACAGAAATATTTCTGTTACTCATCTGTAACATTCATTTTAATTTTACATTATGTTTTGTGTAAAAGCAAATTGATTTTAATTTTTAAAAATTTGATAACTAATGTTCATGTCTTAGGGATTAAACTTTCTGCATCAGTAAATGACATTATTACTTTGGAATTTGAATCTTGTTTTATGCTACACTCAACAATTTTTCAGTCATATAGTGTGACTATTGTTTTAGTGGTGGAAGAGTGAACCCAGTTATAATATAGCCGCATTACTTTACCAAACGTTACTTTTCTCTGATTAAATACTGTATAGCTGGATAATCTTGCTCTCATTTCATTTTCGTCATTATCGTTGTAGCTAAGAGGGCGAATTTAAAGTTAGATCTACTATGTTCACGCAATGACATACTAGATCTATTGGGAGCGTATATTTCTGAGTGAAAGATCCCGGAATGAACAATATCTTCTGTATATGCATGTGCTTGATTTTTGTTTTGTTTGTTTGGATGTAGTTTTACCGTATTTTACGGCCTATAGGTCGATATTTTTTTTCTCCAAAGTTGTGACCTCAACCTATTCACCGCATCGACTTATCTTTAAAAAAAATAGTGAAATATTTAACTTGTATCTGCAATTCCTCATTTTAACATCGTAATTCAACATTTTCCACGGGATAATCTAGGGGCCTATTCCAAACACCCATTTGTATTTACATTTAATAGGACTATTAAATGTGACCTCTTGTGTGCGTAATGCACTGTGTTTATAATCAAGTGACAAAATAATGATCTTTCAAGTTACAATATCATTGGCATTCAAGACTGTGTCAGAAACTGCATAATAAAAATACATCGTTTACATTATATTTATACCGGACAGTTTATACTTTTGAATGATTCCCTTATCTCGACACCCCACTGTGAAGTTGAAGTCTTCATTCAGACTTCCAGGACACTACAAGCTGTGTTCACTGGAACGTGAACTTCAACTGATAAGGATCGCGCGGCAGTCTTTGAAGTTGGGAAAGTTTTGGAAAAAGTGTTACATAAATTAATTGACACTAAACCTTGAGTATTTAATAGTTTGACAATTGCAGCTCCATAATAATTTAGGCCAATGTAAGGATAAGACAAGGATTGAGGTCGCTTGTGTAAACAGCATAAAGAATTTATTAATGATGATTTGACAGGTAACATAATGGCGATGTTTGTATACATAATCAGTACACACGAGTAATATAAGTGATGTTAAATATGATAAAATGCAACTTCTATGCTTTTTAATCACTCCTATTTAATACTGTACCGTAAAATAGGCCTATTATCCCGATTATTTTAGAAGGCTACCATCGTGTTAGCACCAGTTATTAAATATAAACATTTTTGTGTTCTCCCATTCATGTTTCCATCTCTGCCGACATCGACCTGTCTTCCACTTCGACCTATCTAATACTTAAACCTGGATTTTTGCCCCCAAAAAATCGGCCATTCGACCTATCCCCCACATCCACCTATAGGCAATAAAGTACAGTAAGCCACACTCAACAATTTTTCAGCAATATTGTTGCAGCCAGTTAAAAATGATGGAGAAGAGAATCTGGTAGCGGTTACAATGTACTCGGGAAGTGACAACTTACTTTATTAGGTCACTTGAGCCGAAGGTTCATGGTGACCTATTGCGTTCATCTTTTGTCTGTCGTCATGTGTCGTGCATGGTTAACATTTCAAAAATTTTTAAAATTCTTTTCAAGAACCAATGGACCAATTTTAACCAAACTTGGCATATATCATCCCCATGTGAAGCCGCATAGTTTGCGAATGAAAAGTGGCTAGGACCCATACAGGCACCAAAAGGGCCCAAAAAGGACAAAATATTTTGTTAAATTTTAGACATTTATGACTACTTCTCCAAAACCATTGCCAATCTGAACCAAACTTAAAAGGAAGTATAGCCATATGAAGCCATATAAGTTTTGCGGATGAAAAGAGACAAGAACCAAACATGGCTGCCATGGCTAAAGATAGAACAAATGAGTCAGCAGATATTTGTATCTCCAAAACTATAAAAGCTAAAAAAAACCGTTACCTTCAAATGAGTGGCTTGCAAAAATCTACCAATATAATATTTTCGGTGGAAATTGTCAGATCGACCCTTATGTGAGTTATTTCCAGTTTTTTTGCGGATTTTTCATGGTTTTTGCATTTTTTTTGACATTGTCTTTAAAAGTATAATAGATATACTAAAAGTGAAAGGAGCAAACATGTTTAGTGCGCAAAGATCTACAAAATAGTCAGTAGGGCTGAAATTGTCAAGTCACTTGTTATGGGAGTTATTTCCCCTTTTAAGTGGATTTTTCATGTTTTAAACCATTTTTTGACATTATTTTGAAATATATGATAGAGAAAGTAAATAAAGTAAACATGTTCAGCATGCAAAGATCTACAAAAAAAGTCAATAGGACTGAAGTTGCCGGGTCAATCCATATGGGAGTTATTTCCCCTTTTTAGTCAATTTTTTGTGCCATTATCTTGAAAAGTATAATAGGGGAAATAATTTCCATAAGTGTCAACCTGACAATTTCAGCCCTGATGACCTTTTTTGATCTTTGTGTGCTGAACATTGTTGCTTCTTTCACTTTCTTTCTATGTAAGTGGATTATTCATGTATTGGACTGTTTTATCCTATTATCCAATGGGCCAATTTTAACCAAACTTAGCATACTGATATAGCATCCCCTTATGAAACTGCATAAAGTTTGTGAATAATAAGGGACCAAAATTTGGTACATGTTTAAAAATCTTCTCATGAACCAATTATCAGATGACTTTCAAATTTTGTATGCATGATTGTACAATCAATATCTATAAAATTTGGGAATGAAAACAAATTTTGTCTATAAACAGTGCACTATAGGGCGCTTGATAAACATAGGGTACAGCTGTATACAAATGGCTTAATCACTCAAAACTAATTTACTTTTTGTATACAAAGAAAGTAATATGACAAAGTATTTAAGAATTATTGAGGGGTCATTTTGAAAAAAATTCAAGGTAATGGGGTCAAAGGTCAAGGTCACAGACACCTAAATAAACAGAAACGTTTTTGTCAATTTGACACATTTTAGACAAGTATCACTGGACTAATTTGAACCAACCTTGAAAGGAAATTTTTCTTGGATGGCCGTTAAGGCCCATTGGGCTTTTTGTCTTTTAAAAGGTTCCATAAATGAAGGATTAATTAATGTTTTCCAATTTTCAGCGATTTTTGTTTATTTGTTGTGTTAATTGGTTTTTATCCCCAAAACAACAATTTTAATCAACAATTATTGTTTATTGTGTCCATACTTTTAATCATTTAAGTCACCTGTCATACAATTATTATTTTAATTGTGAAAAGACGATAAATGAAGAATAATTTGTATATTTATTTTTTTCACCGATATTTGTTGATTTTCTATCCTTTTTACATGAAAACTCCTAAGTGGCCAGAATGTGAACATAGCTCAGTTTGTAAGAATTTGATAAGCTTTCTGAAAAACATACCTTCTAAAAATCCTTGGTTATAACTGGGGCTGTAAGTGGCTTAAAGTTTAATAATTCTTTAACAGATTTCTGTTTTAGAAATATATTTATACCTCAAAACAACATAAACAACATCCAAATATGTGAAGCAATTTCAATTTTAAGGAAGCACTTTAAAAGTAACCTAGCCTACATGTAATAATAATTATTATTATTTCCTTTGCTTCTTCCATAGTGAAGATTTCACAAAGAAAATATTAAAGAGAAATATTCATTGAAATTTGTACTTAGATGACGACAGAAAACAAAATATGTGTATAATAATGTGATAGCTTACACTGCAGTCAATTTCTGAAAGATACCGACTGATATACAATAACAAAAAGGAGATATACACAAGCATAAAAATTCTTAAATTCCTGTATATTTGTGAAAATTGCATGAGAAATCCAGATTCGGCACTTTTTCCATTACAATTGATGAACTCAACCTTACAATTTGTATATGAATACCACTAGTGTCAAGCCAGTCGTCAATAATATTCATGAGATAGGGCGTGTTCGTTTCACAAATTTTACGGCCTATTCCTAATACATTTGCGTTATTTTCTATTATAATAAATGATTCTTTATGTTGTACAGTTTATAACTTTAATTGAATTATTCATCAATTTTGTTATGTTGTACGCGGATTACATTTTTAAAAAAGTAAAAATGCCTTTAAGGCTATTATTGACGCATGGATAGACACTGGGATTAGGTTGACCGATATTTCTTATTGACTGCTGGGGTTCCTGAGCGACACCTAAAGTATGCGAGGTAGAAGTAGGCTCGACCTCTCACATGCACTATGCCACATATGCCCTAGACCCTATAGCCTAAACCCTCTGGAAGGGGACAAAGGTTTAGGAAGGTGGGCATAACCTCTCATATGCACTATGCCACATATTCCCCAGAACCTCTGGAAGGGGACAAAGGTTTAGGAAGGTGGGCATAACCTCTCATATGCACTATGCCACATATTTCCCAGAACCTCTGGAAGGGGACACGAGGGATAAAATTGACATCTCGGGACCATATTTGTTATTGACTGCTGGGGTTCCTGGGAGTTTCTGAGGGACGCCCAAGGTATGGGAGGTAGAGGTGGGCATGAACTCTCACATGCACTATGCCATATATGCCCTAGACCCTCTGGAATGGCACAAACCGGCTAAAACTGACATTTCGGGGAAATGTTTGTTATTGACTGCTGGGCTTCCTGGGAGTTTCTGAGCGACACCCAAGGTATGGGAGGTAGAGGTGGGCATGAACTCTCACATACACTATGCCATATATGCCCTAGACCCTCTGGAATGGCACAAACCGGCTAAAACTGACATTTCGGGGAAATATTTGTTATAGACTGCTGGGCTTCTTGGGAGTTTCTGAGCGACGCCCAAGGTATGGGAGGTAGCGGTGGGCATGAACTCTTACATGCACCATGCCATAGATGCCCTAGACCCTCAGGATGGGGACACAGGGGCTAAAACTGACATTTTGGGACTAGATTTGTCATCGAGATATGCCCTAGACCCTCAGGAAGGGGAAAAGGGGAATGAAACTAGCATTTTGGGACCATATTTGTTATTTACTGGGGGCTTCCCGGGAGTTTCTGAGTGATGCCTAAGGTATGGGAGGTAGAAGTGGGCATGGCCTCTCACATGCACTATGTCATATATTCCCTGAACCATCAGATAGGGGAAAAGCGGGCTAAAACTGACATTTTTTAGCCATATTTGTTAATGACTTCTGGGCTTTTGTGAGAGACGCCTATGGTATTGGAGGTAAAGGTTGGCATGAACTCTCATATGCACTATGCCACATATTCCCTAGAACCTCAGGAAGGGGACCAGGACTAAAACTGACATCTCTGGGCCATATTTGTTATTGACTGCTGCTTCCTGGGGGTCTAGGGAATATTTGGCATAGTGCATATGAGAGTTCACGCCCACCTTTACCTCCCATACCTTGGGCGTCACTCAGAAACTCCTAGGAAGCCCAGCAGTCAATAACAAATATGGCCCCAAGATGTCACTTTTAGCCCCTGTGTCCCCTTCCTGAATGTCTACGGCATATGTGGCAAAGTGCATGTGAGAGGGCATGTCCACCTCTACCTCCCATACCTTGGGTGTTGCTAAAAAACTCCCAGTAAGCCCAGCAGTCAATAACAAATATAGTTCCAAAATATCAGTTTTATCCCCTGTGTCCCAATCCTGATGATCCGGGGCATATGTGGCATAGTGTATGTGAGTGGTCATGCCCATCTCCACCACCTATTCCTTAGGTGTCACTCAGAAACTCCCTGGAAGTCCAGCAGTCAATAACAAATATGGTCCGAGATGTCAGTTTTAGCCCCCGTGTCCCCTTCCTGAGGATTCTAGGGAATATGTGGCATAGTGCATATGAGAGTTCATGCCAACCTTTACCTCCAATACCTTGGGCGTCGCTCAAAAACTCTGAGAAAGCCCAGCAGTCAATAACAAATATGGTCCCAAAATGTCAGTTTTAGCCCCCGTGTCCCCTTCCTAAGGGTCTAGGGCATATGTGGCATAGTGCATGTGAGTGGCCATGCCCAGTCGTACCTTCCATACCTTGGGCATCACTCAGAAACTGTCAATAATCCCAGCAGCCAATTGGAAAGATGGTCCGTATACGCCATTTTAGCTTTTATGTGGCATAGTGCATGTGAGAGGGCATGTACACCTCTACCTCCAATACCTTCGGCGTCGATCAAAAATTCCCAGTAAGCCCAGCAGTCAATAACAAATAAAGTCCCAAAATGTCAGTTTTCTGTGTCCCTTTCCTGAGGGTCTAGGGCATATGTGATATGTATCATAGTGCACTTGAGAGGCCATGCCCACCTCTACTTCCAAAATCTTGGGCGTAGCTCTGAATCTCTTAGTAAGCCTAGCAGCCAATAACAAATATGGTCCCAAAATGCCAATTTTAACCCCTTTGTCCCCTTCCTGAGGGTCTAGGGCATATGTTGCATAGTGTATTTAACAGGTCATGCCCACCTCTACCTCCCATTTTTTGGGCGTCGCTGAGAAACTCCAAGTAAGCCCAGGAATCAATAAGAAATATCGGTCAACCTAATTCAAGTGTCTATCCATGCGTCAAAAATAGCCTGCATTAACGGCATTTTTACTTTTTTTACAAAATATATAGGAATCATATTTTTATGCATGTGTATAGCTCTTATTTGTTATTTTTCATCAAGTACAAGTAATGAACGTTAAAAAATCAAAATAATATTTTTGGTAAACACAGGTTAATGCCCCTTTAAAAAGCGGAAAACCGAGTACGTTGACCTACAATATGGTCTCTTAAGGGGAATAACTCTAACCAAAATTCTGCTAACTATCTGGATACTTTAACAAAAACCATATTTGTACCTGATGGGGGAAGGTGGGGACCTATATTTATCTTTAACGCATTAAATTTATCGAGTCGAACCAAAATAAAAAAAAAATTGCATGAGATGGTATTTCCCGGATTTTTTAAAAAAAAAAAAAATTTTAACAGCTTTGAGGCGATTTTCTGGCTTCCACATTCTTAAACGTAAACCTTATTACCCAATCTGGAGACCGTCACTGATTAGTTTAATTTGATATTTAAAGAAATGTCAACAGTCTGTCGTCTTCACCTCTTTTGACACAAAATAGAAAATTCATAACGCCCATAACCCCCTCCAGATCCGCCAATGTATATCGGTTTACATTTATATCAACAAGGAAGTTAATTCTCGTGTATATCTACTTGTGTTGAAATTTCATTGTGGTTTACTTATGATACGATGTGGAACGCATGTATCTAAATATAGAATTCTCAGAAGACCTGAATAACGCAGTTCTCCGAAACATCAAACAGCAAGGACAACCGTGAGTAATTTCTGGTCTGGAGAAACTCCCGGGAAGTGTCTTAAGAAAAACAAAAGGTAAGGATGAATTTATGTCATTGAAATGAGGATGTGACGTTTTATTGATGTAAAAATATAATTTAAAGTATTCGCCAGACGACAGTGCCTATATCAGGGAAACGTTTGACTTTGAGGTTTCAATGTTGATGATAAGGGAGACCTATACTGTTATCAGTGGCGGATTTAGCCAAAAGATTTTAAAGCATAATAAGGTTATTGGCAATAACCCCACATACATTGACCAGGTGCCTTAGACAAGGCATTACACAGGGACCTCCGACAAAGCGACACTAGTAAAGACGTCATAAAAATATTCACTTTGAAAGTCAAATGAAATGCTCCACAAATAATCATGTTATTGCGTTTATTAGATTTTGTGTCATCTCTAGTTGTTAATTATTATTGCTTCTTCTTTTCATGACCGCCGCCACCCCCCATTATTTCCAAAGTTGGACCCGCCACTGATTATAGTTATGTTTGAGAGAGAGAGAGAGAGAGAGAGAGAGAGAGAGAGAGAGAGAGAGAGAGAGAGAGAGAGAGAGAGATATTACTCGTTACAATAACAAGTACATTTATTTAACTTCGCCTGTAAACAGAATTTATTTTAAAATAAATGTCACGCGTACGATCACATATCGACATTACAGACTCAATGCCTTTACATAGACAAGCTGTTTAAATTATATATGTGATGTTGCTGTGTTCACAATACGCATGGAAAAGTTATCAATGTGCTTGTGTACTTATTTTTCTGTTACTTTATTTACTTTACCTAGTATCGTGTATATTTCTCACATATATGGAGATATCACCGACCAAGGTTAAAGTGCTTCATACTTTAACCTGTGGTGTAGACTCATGCAAGAACTGTCAACACGACACACCCACCTGGCATGTATGGGACTGTGTTAGGTGTCAACTAATTTCTATTGAAACGTCGAGGTATTCCGAATAGTGTGAACAATAGTTCAAGTCCAGGTCAATCATCAAGTTCATTACTTTTATAAAGCAACCGATCACCAAAACAAAATATATACTTAATGATATCAGTAAAAAATAAAAAAAGTATCATATATCTGTTTTATTTGCTTTATCATTTAGATTTATCAAAATAAGTTTTGTACGAGTATCTCTATGTCAGCCCTATGAGTAGTTATAGGCAGCTCCCGGGCACGCATTTGAATTTTGGCCACCAGGGGGCGCCACAAGTGACGCTGTTGATGACTTCTTCAGAATACTGGCTTCTGATAGGCCAATTCAAATGCGTGACCTGGAGCCGCCTATGACGTCATAACCGGAAGTGCGTCATATCGGAAGTGAGGTCATACAGGGAGTACGGCATACCAGGAATATGGTCATGTTGTCATTGCATTACAATGAAAGAGCCAATCGTTGAGTTTGGAGGCGTGTCTTTGACCGGAAGTGGAATGTTGTGTGGGCGACCATCTTGGATAACGAGCCAATGAGAGCCTTCGGTACAAGATGTGGGGATCACAAGAGGTCACGTGAATTCACGTCAACGGCTAAAACTGGAAGTTCGTTTTTTCCAGTTTTAGACTGAAAGTGAATCTATTTTTAGAACCTAAACTTTGGGTTTTTCCAGGTTTGAGACTTGGAGTGAAATCAGTAGTTAAAAAGTAGGTGTCGCCACAGTTGGCGAGAGTTAACGGTACTGTATCAAGTGCGCAAGCGCGATTAGTGATAGACCGAACTTGTAACCATGAGTCAAGTTTGAACATGTTATCCTTGTACTAAGACTAGAGTTTATGAGTATGTACAAACGGAAATCACTGTGTATAGACTCTAGGATTGGAACAGAGGGAAGATCACTCTGTATCGACTGTATAGATGGGACAAATGGGAAGATCACTGTGTATGGACTTTAGTGTTGGAACAAAGGGAGATTACTCTGTGTAGACTGTAGGGATGGAACAAAGGGAAGATTACTTTGTATGAACTGTATATACTAAACCAGAGAGGGAGGGTGGGTAGTGAAATAGGTAGTATACCAAGGGTAGCCATCTTGGATATGGAATCATGGGATATCCAGTTTTTATGGATAGACAGGGAATCCTGGCTAATGATCGATACTTCACAACGAGAGACTGACTTATCTCAGGGCAGGAGAGATACATAGAACATGAAAGTGTGTAATGTACTCAAAGTTAGCAAAGTGATCAAGTGTGTACCGCTCTCAACGTTTGCAAAGTGATCAAGTGTGTACCGCTCTCAACGTTTGCAAAGTGATCAAGTGTGTACCGCTCTCAACGTTTGCAAAGTGATCAAGTGTGTACCGCTCTCAACGTTTGCAAAGTGATAAAGTGTGTACCGCTTCTCAACGTTTGCAAAGTGATCAAGTGTGTATACCGCTCTCAACGTTTGCAAAGTGATCAAGTGTGTATACCGCTCTCAACGTTTGCAAAGTGATCAAGTGTGTATACCGCTCTCAACGTTTGCAAAGTGATCAAGTGTGTACCGTTCTCATGTTTTAAAGTTTGTAAAGTGATCAAGTGTGTACCGTTCTCAAAGTTTGCAAATATAAAAAAATTCAGATACCAAAGTATAAATCAATAGAATGTTCAGGACATAGATACAAATCCGGTAAAAATGGACAAACACGGAGCTCTGGAAACCAAGAGGTGGAATCAGGTGCCATGGAGGATTAAGCATCCCTTGTCGACCGGTCACACCCGCCGTGAGTCCACAGTCAAGTCCAATGAAACACGTGAGGAGTGTATCCTCGTCACAATTGGTACAGACGTCAAGTGTTCAAGTGTGTACCGTTCTCAAAGTTTGCAAAGTGATCAAGTGTGTACTGTTCTCATGTTTCAAGGTTACAACGTGTGCGACGTTCTAAGTTATGAAGTCTCAAAGTGACAAAGTACAAAAGTTACAAAAATATGAAGTATGGAGTAGTTCACTTACATCGTTTTAACAAGTATCAAAGTTTAGACAGTGAAAAAATTATTTGTATTATTTTATATCGTTTTTGTACTTCTGTATATAAAATAAAAAAATTAAACACTCACCACAGGGTTTTTTCTGACGATGTAAACTCTTCGAGCTTCGGATGTCAAATGAGCTCTCAGAGGTCTAACTGAACTTGTTCTCTAGTTTTTTAAAGTTACTATTTTGACTAGTTTGGATTTCTATCTAATAAATTTTATCGATCAAGTAAAGGAGCTAGAGAATGTATAACAAAAATATAAAGAAATTCAGATACCAAAGTATAAATCAATAGAATGTTCAGGACATAGATATAAATCCGGTAAAAATAGACAAACACGGACCTCTGGAAACCAAGAGGTGGGATCAGGTGCCATGGAGGAGTAAGCATCCCCTGTCGACCGGTCACACCCGCCGTGAGTCCACAGTCAAGTCCAATGAAACACGTGAGGAGTGTATTCTAGTCACAATTGGTACAGACGTCTCAACAACTGCCAACGAAAAGGCAACTTAACATTTCACTTGGTGAAACAGAGTAGTCACAAACAAGACTTTTATACCGACCATAAAATTTGCGGAACGTTGATATTAAATTTTTGGGTACCACCTTTAGTGAAAAACAGTTGTCTATGATGCTGAAGAGTCTTTCTTTTAATTTTTTATGTGGAATAGTAGTGTAAAGAGTAGAGAAGTCATAAGTTTTGATACTGTGAATTCGAGAAAAATTGTGTGCCTTCAAATTTTCTAAAAGCTGTTTAGAATTTTTAAGTATCCACATCTGATTTACACCGCTTCTGGAATAAGCAACTGTACAGTATTGTTGAAGTTTCACCTTAACGGCTGTCAATATCTTGGTAAGGAGTAAAGATAAAGGTTTGGTAGAACATTTGCTGGATCCTGCTATGTATCTTTACTTATATGGGGTTTTATGAAGTTTAGGTATCCAGTATAAATGTGGCAGCTCGAAATTGGTATCCGTTGTAGGTATATCAAATGAGCGTAATACGAACACGTGATTTTGAAGGATCTCGTCCTTTGTAAGTGAGCTACGTGTGTATGTAGGATTTCAAGAATTCGTATTAAACCCAAGTTCTTCTGATAAACAATTATAGTAATGTGCCTTACAAATAAAAACTATATTATTTGAGGCTTTGTCTGCTGGTACCAGTACATATTGGTCATGTAATCTATCCAGTTCAGTTACTACTTCTGGATCATTAAATACAGAGGGGTAACAAACAGATACACAAAAACTGCATACTTTCAGTTAAGGTTTCTTTTCGAATAATATGAGTGGCCCTTAAAAACCCTGCTTTGCAGACACCGGAAATAGACCATCTTCGGCCTTCTGGCCTCAGCTCTTTTGCTCAGCTACACGTACCATCTTAATAATCCAGCCTTCTGTCGAGGGTTTCAGCTTCCAGGAAAATACTACGTCCATCATGTTTGTTAAATTTTGTGTCTCCTGAAACGAATATCGGTGAAAAAAGACGAGCACAGCTTTTTATATGACCAGTATAGCGCACGCGACGTACTCCGTCTCATCAACTTTGACCTCTTTGATGATTGGTCTATAGAGAGCTGAGTGAATCTATGTTTAGGTTTTACAGTTTTGAGGTCTGCAGCGTTGATCGGTTAGGGCATTCCTCTGATGGCATGATTAAGCTTTAGCTAAATAAACGTTCTTTGAACTCTTGTGTTTTTACTAAGATATTGAAATTTACTGTTTGTACATATTTCATAAGGTAAAAAAAACTAGACCTATGCTATAAAAATTCTAACTCTCACCTATGCTGGTAGTGGTTTACTATTAATTGTTATGATGTTGACACCTCGAGCTTCGGATCTCAAATGAGCTTTCAGAGAACCTATTCTCTAGTTTTTAAAGTCATATGACTTACTTTTTTTATACAATTCATATAGAGTAATTTTCCCTTTGTTTCATCCCTACAGTCTATACAGAGTAATCACCTTTTGTCCCAACCCTAGAGTCTATACAGAGTGATCTCCCTTTGACCCACCTATAGAGTCTATATACAGTGATCTCCCCATTTGCCCCATCTATACAGAGTGATCTCCCCTTTGTTCCAATCCTGGAGTCTATACCCTTTGTACATACTCATAAACTCTAGTCTTAGTACAAGGATTCCACTTCCGGTCAAAGACACTCCTTCAAACTCAACGATTGGCTCTTTCACCTTATTGCCATGGCGACATGACTTCATTTCCGGTATGACGTGCTTCCGGTACGAACTGACTTCCGTTTATGACGTCACAAGCAGCTCCCGGGCACGCATTTGAATTGCCCAATTAAGAAGCGGGCACAGGTGGCGCCGTCTAGCGGCCAAAATTCAAATACGTGCCAAGGAGCTGCTTATAACTGGCTCATAGAAGCATTTATCGTTTTGTGCAAATTAAATATAGCGAAGGTAAAGGCGAAATTAATAACTTTTAATGACCATCCAGTTTTTCATTCTATACATTTCCATACGATATACCCAAAACACCCAAGAAAACACGATGCTGATTTTCATTTACTTTACATTGCAAGTAAATTGGCTTCCTCGACAGTCTGTAGTATGTTATACCCACAAAACACAAGTTTTGAAAAAACTAGTTCAAATAATTTAGAAATACAACGACGTATATAACCATATTTTAGTATCATTTAAATGCAAGCCAATTTTCACACACACACGTCTTATCTGTACACTTTAATTTTTAAACATAGACCGTATTGTTGTGGTTTTTGACAGAACCTTGATGTGCCAATCTACATTTATAGACCTATAGTACATGTGCATTATGATATTGCTTTAAACATGTAATGACGTTTTTATAGTTGAAATCGACCTAGCTTTATTTTGAAGGACATCAATCATACTATCGTTATCGTACATCTATACTGTTAAAGGACTCCAATATATCTGATTCTAAGTACCAATCGAATTGTACCCGTTAAACATCGGCAATTACGTGTATTTTAAATGATAACACATCAAAGGCTAAAGGGCAAAGATGTGATTTTGATATTCGGAAGTTTGAATCTTGTTTGTTTCAGTGTTATGTTATGTTTAAGGTCAATGCATTAATTCGTGTAACAACACAAAGCTGAAATTCTTAGTTTTAGTTACAGCTTGCATGTTTTAGGTGATCTTCTTCCGTCGTCGTGCATCGCCCGTAAACAATCCAAAATGTTTAAATTATTCTTAAAAACTATCGCACCAGTCATATTCAATTTTGTAAAATATTGTAAGAATCTTCTTTATGGTAAGAGGAACAGCGACTGTGAATTTTGTGATTATTGTACCCACACCAAGTACCCTTTGGACGCTGGGGTAAAATATAACCCATTTTTGAAAAATTTCCTTTACTTCTGCAAGGAGTAAACAAAACATGGTTAGAAAGAATATAAAGCCCTGTAGTAAAATTGTAAACTTAATGACCCATGGGGCAAGGGTTTAGGTCCTTGGGTGTTGTTAATTTGACCATTTAGTGATAATTATTATTTTTTATCATTTTTCGTCTAATAGATTATATTTTATGAAGTGTGAAAATCTTCTGTACATCAATGAAAAGTGTTCCATATACGACCATCCTTTTGTGTTTAGAAACTGTAGTCATCCTTAAAAGGTATTCCATATACGACCATCCTTTTAACAATACTTTCTCACTCATTCTTAGCGACCCAATCCTTTTTGAAGGATTGATGTTGTCAACATCCTTCCGAGACACCTATATTGGAAAGTGTTTAGTGTTTTCTTGTCATTTTCTGTCATTTTCCATGTTTCACAACTGTAAAGAAACACAGACAATACAAGTGAGATGGAGAGCTGGACTTTCGTTTTGAGGAGTTCTAGACTTTCCACAGTCTATATTATTTGCCATAACTTAACCTCAACTGCTTTTTATATCTGCATTAATCTTCCACACGTTGTTGCAATGCAACTTAGGAAAGTGAATGAATCCACCTGTCCCAGTTCTTGACTATGTACTATAATTCTTGAAATAATGTTAGAGTTCAGTCTCATTACTTTACTTGTCTTTGCACTGATGCGTAATCCTATTCTGTCTGTTCTTTCCCTGTCTTGGTATTACCTCTGTAGAATTTGGAACTTGGGCGAGGGGAGAGCAGTCATAATCAAAGATCTCACACCTTTGACGTTTCATTATATATCTTCGTTTGTTTCAGATGCTATCGATGTCTATAGCAATTTAGAAAAATGAAAATCCTGACACTACACACTTGTTTCATGACACCACACACTTGTTTCATGACATCACACACTTGTGTCACACCAAATGTCATTCTGAACCAATCTGTATCTTTTACTTCCTCAAATTCGATCACTATTTTGAAGCTTTATCACCGTAATGATCTTTCCTGGCATTCTATATGTTGTTCTTATCCTCTGTCTCCATAAACTTCTTATTGATGGTCCACTTTCTTCGTCATTTCAATAATGAGGCCGTTGTTCCACTCCTTTGATATCCGTGCTGTCTCCCAGATGTTTCCTTCTTTGTCATTAACATTTGGTGTGGTTTTATGTCACCAAGAGCTCTTTGGCCTATTGGTCCTAGACAAACCCCTCAAACCCGGAGGACAAGCGTATTTTTGTTGGGGCGTCCATCCATCCTTTTGGGATATACCCAAGACAAAGTTTACAAATGAGACAGCAGTGATCTTCAGTTTCTTTTGTTCTTTTCTTTAAAAAAATTATTCCAAAAATTCCAATATATTCGATACCTGAAGTTGAATTAAAGTAATAATACACACATTAGATACATTTAATTTATGTTGCCAGCGGGGACATTCATCTCGCTCCGAGACATCTACTTTCAAACTGCCATGATAAAGTGAGCTATCTTTATATATTTTTTTTTTGCATAAGTTGTCGTTCGCCTTGGTGTCAGTGTCATAAACATGTAATATCATAAACATATTTTCTAAAGGGAAAGTGGTATCATACAAGGTCAAATAATATAAAAGTATAGCAAAATCCGTTCAAGTTTAACCACTGAAAAAAGATGAGCATCTTAGTTTTTGAATAATTTAGAATTTAAATGGTGTTATCAATGCGAAATATTACTTCAGTATAGGATTACCAGCTGGTGCCGAAATACCTGGTACTAGGTTCATGTATACCTTCTGTGACTCAAACGGTCCCCCAGCAGTGGCAACGACCTAGTGGTTATAAATATTATAAACATAACACCAAAGTAATAGAGCCGGCCTGGCTCAGTCGGTAGCGCGCTCTTGGTTGTGAGGTCGTGAGTTCGAGTCCAGCCGGCGGCAGGCTGGTTTCCTGTTCTTCGGATGAGACAATGAAAACCGAGGTCCCGTGTCACAGTAGGTGTCGGCACGTTAAAGAACCCTCACTGCTCAATGGCCGTAAGTGCCGAGCATACGCCAAAAATTTGAAGCCCTTCACCAGCATTTAGTAATATCTCCATTGGAGTGAAATATTCTTGAGTGGGACGTTAAACAACAATAAACAAACAAGAAACAAAGTTATAATGCTCCAGACGATCGTTTCTGTCAATTAGACTTCATCAATTGAGCTCCAATTAATAAAAGATGAATATTTTCAATATAGGATCAATAATAAATCTAAATGAATAGTAAAATCCGTCCAAGAGTAACCACTAGAAAAAAGATGATATTTCTGAGTAGAAGTAAAACTGAAGTACCAATTGATAATCGATACTCAAATCCGTTAGAACACAACGAATTAGATGTGCAAATGGTCTCAATATGAATGCAATTGCGAATCCAGTACGGGATAGGACCAGGAGTCCGGAAGAAGTCAGCGTCCTCTGCTGGCATGCCACACCCGTCGCTAATGTTCCATGGAAACCTTTCTACTGCCAATAAGTTGTATGATGTGTTCTCGCTAAGTAAAGATAGGTTGTAAAATCTTATATTTTACGTTCTTATGTTAAACATTGCAAATACGTTCATAACATCACCACTGCAATGATAAAATTTGTCTCTAATATGTAGCATATAACTTTCATATAAACAACAGAATTCATCCAAATTATGGCTCTCACTTCCCTAATCTTTTCACGCCTCACTTTCATACACACGCTGTCGTTTGGGGTTTTTGGCGCCACTTGATGATGCCTATGGTATGGTATGCTATGAGTGATGGTATTCCGGTTTTTACTCAGATTTTCCTTGGATGTTTTGGTTTACTTCAATACTTTTTTCAGTTTGTTTGTTTCAGATGATCCAAGAGATATTTTTTTTATTTTTTGTAACTCTTATACATTCTTAGTTCATTATAACCTCTCTTCTTTGATTTCTTTACCTCTGTAATGAAGTCTCGTTTAAGTTATTGGAATTTTCATTTGTATGGTTTTAATACTAATTCACTTTCTGGTTGTCAAATCGAACACTCTCACTACCATTGTTATTGTGGGTAGTAACACGTGACTACACATGGACATACAGGCGTTATGGTTTAACCTTGTGTTATTAGCGGTCAGGCATTGGAAGGGTGCAGATTGAGGTGGGAACAGTTATATCAATTCGGGATTTATTTGTCGGAAAATACCTGGTGAGTTTTTAGATTTGTTATATGTTCAAGCTGAGATGTTCATTCTGTTGTTTATTCTGATAGTTGAGTCAGTTATGCATATTGTTTCTTTCACGCTGTTCACTATTTCGTTGTTTTCAAAAGTCTTATTCCCTGTTTTTGTCGTTATTTCAGACCCTTCTTCGTTGTTTAAATAGATCTGACCAGTTTCTCGTGTTTGTAGACTTTTAGAAGTGAAATGAGTGCGTCGTTTGAATGACGTACCCATATTGTGAGTGTTGAACATGTTCATATTTAGCTTTAAACGTAAAGGCATAGTTTAAAATACTAAACTCGTGTCTGAGTACTCAATTTGTTAAATATCGCGTTCGATTCGCCTTGATGGCCACAGAACGCTTTTAAGGAATTTTGAGCCTAAGCGACACGTGGTTATTAATCGATTATAATTTCTTGCATTCATAAAATATTACATAAAATTTTACATGCCCATTTTATGTGACATTCTATTTCATATATATTCCAATCTGATGGTTAGAATAACAAATGCATGTGTAAAATTGTAAACAATCTTGCCAAACGTAACCCGTAATATCAGTTAATTTGTGTCCGCCATACTTTGAGCATTGTAAATTAACTTTCGGTATTTTTTACGAAGATTATCGAGTGACCAATAAACACGTGCTATTTGCAGTTAATATACATTCTATTCTTATTACCCTTTGCGTTTATTTTCGTACATCATCATTTCATAACTAAATCAGGCATATTTTGTCTTTTTCTTCGTTTCAAAACATTCGTTTCTGAAATTGTCCACGTGCCGGGTATATCGGGTGATCTCGACCCATTTTTAACTCGTCCCATCGCATTCTCGGCTTTATCATTTTTGACACATATGATCATGAACTGCCCAACTCCGCCGGACATTGCGGCACGATTGTAAAACATGAGGTACGCATACTTTTCACAGTTATATTGTTAAATTTTGTCAATGTCAGTATTCATTAAAGATCGGGGAAATTTCTGATCAGTGACCTGATATATTTATTCATATATTCATCCGATTTTCTTCAGGTATTTAAAATAGCGTTGTAAAGCATATATTTTACACAGAACATGCACCTTCCAATAAAAATCACATCCAGTATTTTAAAAATAAATATAAAACACATAAAAATCGACCGACTTTAACATAGTCCGAGCGCGTAAAGGACCGAGATCCCTTGACCGAATTACGAAGTACATTTGATATAGCGAAAGTGTTTATCATAAGTACAGGGTGTATCAGGAAACTATATTGCCCCTAATTTAAAAATATGTTTGCCGTGATTGCGCTAATTAAATACACATACAGTATCTGTAAGAAATTTGGTGGGTAAAATAGATGAAGGCTTAATAGAGAACTTAGATGACCCCGCAGTGAATTGCTGTTTATAGGGATTTTTGTGCATCTTCGGAATCCAGTAAATGTATGACAATTCAAGCTATTTGGTATTCCAAACGAAGTGAGAACGGATTTATGATTATTCGATATTTCAGAGGTATGGAAATCAATAACAGTGTATGTAGGTTTTCCAGGTAATGTGTTGACTCCAAGTTCCTGTTTTAGAATGCTAAAGCAATATCGCCTGCAAACTCAACTGGAGCGATGACAAAATTTTCGTGGAGACCGGAAAGTTTTCTGACAACATAAGGGTCACAAAATGTTGAGTTATGTTTTGTGTTGACATAATCTTGAAGTCGTGAAATTCTTCGTTTAAGAGCATTGCTAGGTCAGCTCCAAGTATATTTACTTGTTTCCTTAAAACCCATATCACAATAGAGACAGTTGAACTACGTGTTAAACTAAAACTGCTGGTTTTTCCCGTGAAACACTTTACTGCCTTGTAACAGCACAGCGTTTATTTCTTCTCATTACACGATCCCTTGATATCTGGGCAATCACATCAAATGATACAGCTAGTCTGTTTACTGGCACGGTATTTTCCTCCACACCTTCAAATGCTGATGTGATTTGATCGTGGCTATACGTTCTGGACAATCTGCTGATTATTTTTGGTTTTTTCTACAATAGGAAAACATATAGGCATTGAAATAAAACTAAAAGTTTGTTTCGTCGTTAATTTTGTTTGTGTGAATAATATGGCACTTCTGTGTTGTAAAAATATGTTACTGTTGAATAAATGATTAAGAATAATCAGTATTTTTTTAGAATTTTAATTCTAATTGCGCACATGTGACGATTAGTACTAATACGAATATAAATAAAAAATCTCAGATACCAAAGTATAAATGAATAGAATGTCCAGGACATAGATACAAATCCGGTAAAAATGGACAAACACGGACCTCTGGAAACCAAGATTTATGTGTAGAATCGTCTGTGTCTATATTAAGTAAAATGTCTAAGTATGAAGCGTGTGTGCTTGATTCTGTTATATCTTTAATTTCTAGTTCGCTGGGATATATTGCATTGACATATGTATAAAAATTATCATAAATTATATCTAAATGTCAAATTAAAAGACACCGCTAACTTTTTCTTCTTTTGATTCAGCAATTTCTGAATGAAGTGTGCTTCGTATGAATAAAGGAACAGGTCGGCCAATAAAGGGGCACAACTGGTTCCCATAGGAATGCCGCCGACAGTTTGTTGAAAGACCACGTCTCCGAACACTACAAAAATATTGTCTATTAGAAATTCCAGCATGTTTTTATATCAACTTCAGTGTATTTATGTGTAGAATCAGAGTGGTATTGGACAAAATAAGTATCCTGATAGCCAATCACTAGATATTTAAATTTTCGGGTACCATCTTTGTGAAAAAGCAGTTGTCTATGATGCTAAAAAGTCTTTCTTTAAATTTTTTATTAGGAATAGTTGTATCAAGAGTAGAGAAGTCATATGTTTTGATACTGTGAATTCGAGAAAAATTGTGCCATAAAATTTTCTAAAAGCTGTTTAGAATTTTTGGTATCCACATCTGATTTACACCGTTTCTGGAATAAGCAACTGTACAGTATTGCTGAAGTTTCTCCTTAACGGCTGTCAATATCTTGGTAAGGAGTAAAGATTTGCTGGATCCTGCCATGTATCTTTGCTTACATGGGGTTTTATGAAGTTAAAGTATCCAACATAAATATGGTAGCTCAAAATTGATTGGTATCCGTTGTAGATATATCAAATGAGCGTAATACGGACACATGATTTTAAAGGATCTCGTCCTTTGAAAGTGAGCTACGTGTGTATGTAGGATTACCAGAATTCGTATTAAACCTAAGTTCTTCTAATAAACAATTATAGTAATGTGTCTTACAAATAAAAACTATATTCTCTGAGGCTTTGTCTGCTGGTACCAGTACATATTTGTCATGTAATTTATCCATTTTAGTTGCTACTTCTGGATTACTAAATACAGAGAGATAACGTGTTTCATAGTCCCTTTAAGTTTTCGAATACGATATTTTATCAACCATCGTATGGCTTTTAGCCATTCAGACAAAGTGTGTGGTTCTACGTCTTCATGTTTGGTCCATCGTATGGCATAATCTTCGACAGAATTCATAACTAAACTGAAATTCTGACGTCATTTAAAGGAACGCGCATCTCAATATGATAAACGCGACGATTTCGGCTTTCCAATCGTAAATTTTCCACATTTAAGTAGTAATATCCCTCAGTCACCCGCATATGGAGTTTATATTTCACAAATGATCCGATATGCCAGGGCGTGCACAACATATGAAAATTTCATATACAGAGGATATACTACTCACTGACAAATTATTGACACAGGGATATCGAAAACCGCGTTTAATGTCAACGTTTCGCAAATTTTACGGTCGGTATAATAGTCTTGTTTGCGACTACTCTGTTTCACTAAGTGAAATGTTGAGTTGCCTTTTCGTTGGCGGTTGTTGAGACGTCTGTACCAATTGTGACGAGGATACACTCTTCACTTGTTTCATTGGACTTGACTGTGGACTCACGGCGGGTGTGACCGGTCGACAGGGGATGCTTACTCCTCCATGACACCTGATCCCACCTCTTGATTTCCAGAGGTCCGTGTTTGTCCATTTTTACCGGATTTGTATCTATGTCCTGGACATTCTATTGATTTATACTTTGGTATCTGAAATTTTTATATTATACAAATTTCTTGCACGTTGCTTAAATGTTTGAAATTTGGACCCTTCACCCTCGACAGAGTTGGTGGTGCCAACATAAAACCGTTAATTGGGATAATTTGGCCATATTGTTCATAAAATGAAGGGTTATATTTTGGTCAGTTAAATTTTGGCCATTTATGTTTATATCATGTTTAAATTTGACCTACCATCAGATCTAAGTCTTGTGGTGTCCAACATTCCAGGTGTATATCAAAATATTAAAAAGAGCTGGTAGAATAATAAGAATTGATGCGCCACGTGATACTTAATTAAGTTTAACGTCCATATAGTGTTATTAAAAACCCCTTGTTTGTTAATAAAACACTAATATATTTTTAGAAAATGTCGGTAGAAACACTGTATAAAAGTTTAATTTTGCCCATTTTAATAGGGTGGTCAAATTGACCAGAATGAAAAAATGGCCAAAATATCCCAAATGTTCGGTAGCGAAATGTCTGTATAGCGTTACATGTCGTTATACCGGGATATCGTTATACGAGTGTGTTTTGTGTTAACCTATAGGCATTGTCATTGTATTATTATTATCTACTAGGTCAATTCTCTTCAAATTTTATTTGTAGGATCTTATTGTGAAGCTAACAAAAAGGTGAATTGACCCCAGGTACAAAGATACTGAAGCTGGGTCGGTTACTCGTGTAATTGATAAAGTACATGTTAATATTTAACATAAAGGTCTGCATTTCACGGTGACCTTAAAACAGTTATGCGTGTTCTTATTGTGTCATGTAGGTCAGACTATAAACTTGAAATATAATCGGATGGAGGAAATTCAGATCACTTGTGGAAGAGATTCATCACCAAGTTCTAGTGTTTCAGCGAGTTTAATAGGTGTCCGGTGAACAAGGACCCTTATAAGTGTTTTAATAATTAGAGAATTGTAAACATGTTATAAGATTAGCAACATTGAATAACAGCATTATATTTCTATTTCTAGTGTATATGCATGCATATAAATTAATAATAAACTGAATTTCAATGTTATATTCAACTTAAACAGCTGGTTTTGCTTTTGATGTACACATGTATTAGTAATTTTCTTTTCTCATTTAGATCTGAATTAAAGCAGTCACATGAAACAGATCCTCAGATACTTCCTCCTCACTGTAATTGTAAAGATTGTACGGCCACAATAATACCAACCCATGAGTGTTTCTTTGTTGTAACTGTAAAACACACACACACACACACACACACACACACACACACACACGAACACACACGCACGCACGCACACACAGGAACGCACGCACACACACACACACACAGACAGACAGACAGATACACACACACACTAAACTTGTAATATTTAGAATTTCTTCCATTCTCCGGCTGTGTGTGTTAGTGTGTGTGTGTGTGTGTGTGTGTGTGTGTGTTTCATGATATTTTAATCGTTTTGTCCTGATAAATAGACAGGTCGTCCCGAATATTTGACTCTCATCTTGTCATTTTAGTGCTTTATATATTCTGTTTTTTACTTGTATCTATTGTTTAGATCCGACACCATAGGATATACAGTGTTGTTGGTTTTAGTGCTTTATATATATATATATATATATATATATATATATATATATATATATATATATATATATATATATATATATATATATATAAAGTTGAATGTTTCCTTTACGGCTAATCTGTGATGTATTCATTTACATATGAATTAATTCTTTCTCACAGCATGTTGATTGTTTGTCCAAATGGCAAATTGAACTTTTACTACGGTTGTGGCATGCTCGCAGGGAACGCTGAATCCTCCGGACTCCTAATCCCATCCCGTTTGGGATTCGGAATTTCTCTTCATGTTGAATGTTTCGATTATTCTTCACTTTGACTTTTCAATTACATTAAATCGTCGTGCGCCCTTCGTCACGCCGTTGTGAATCGTACTATGTGCATCATCGGGTTGTGCGGCGTGTGGGAAGTCATCGTGCTGTTTGCATCGTCTAAATGTGCGTTGCATGGGGTAGATGTGCACCGTTTTATGTGCATTATATGATTGGGCGTCATGTTATGTACATCATAACAGGTGTGCGTAGTGTTAAGTGTTTGCCAGTTTGTCTGATCACGTTTGATATTTACGACATACGTTTGAGCCCGATTTACGTATTATATATTACATAATGTAGTTTGTGGGCAGGTTTTAGATTACTAAATCACTAAGTGATATCAAATCCAGATTTAGTTTTACCGAGGTAGGTCATATGAGGCACACCCAATCGTGTTCTTTTCAAATAAAATGATACTAGATGTGATTACAATGGCTATGAAGGCTGATAAATACTATTGTATTTAAAAGGAATGCAACGTATACATATAGTACCGCTAGTAACGTGTGTGTGTGTGTGTGTGTGTGTGTGTGTTATTACTATTTTACAGGCTATATATTGGAAATATAAGAGGAGCAGAAAAGGATTACACGAGTTACTAGTATCCAGGTAAAAGTTTACGTAGTGTATATAATGTTAAGCCAGAAACCCCAACAATACGATACACTAGCACCGTTCAACTTTATGATAGATATTTAGTTTTGTTAGCTCACCTGAACCTGGTTATTGAAGCTACCAGGTCAGTTGGAACCAAACTTACAACAGTTTTTGGTTGGTCCCCTGTAAAACTGTGTTTCAGCATGTCCATATCCCATCCAAGAAGACTGCCAAAGGAAAACGTAGTTTAACATTGGACCCTATGGGAAGCGTTGAAAATTGAAACTAAAGTTGGTAAGTACAGTACAGGTGAGCTATACAGGCTCCTGTGAGCATCTAGTTTATACTAATGAAAATCTGCGTCTAAAGTGGCAAACTAGTTCACAGAATTAGCTTTGCACTAACTACACCTTGGAGATCGTAATGTGCGATGCTCTTGTCACTTGGTGATGGGAGCCTCGATTTGCATTGCAATTATGATTCAACGAGTACTTTTATTTGTATACCTCCAACAATCACGAAACCATCTGGCTACCATACTTACATATACATTACAATGGTATCGCTAACAATTAGCACAATTACTGGGCAGCATACATACTGGTATGAAAATGACTGGGGAGCATATATACTGGTACTAAAATGATTGGGCAGTATATATACTGTTACATATGCATCATAATGGTATCGCTACCAATTAGGACAATTACTGGGCAGCATACATACTGATACGAGAATGACTGGGGAGCATATATACTGGCACGAAAATTATTGGGCAGCATACATACTGGTACGAAAAGTAGATGGTACGAAAATTACTGGGCAGCATACATACTGGTACGAGAATGACTGGGGAGCATATATACTGGCACGAAAATTATTGGGCAGCATACATACTGGTACGAAAATGGAGGCATCAAATGTACTCTTACATATGCATGAAAATGGTATCGCTACCAATCAGGAAAATTACTGGGCAGCATACATACTGGTACGAAAATTACTGGGCAGCATGCATACTGGTACGAAAACTTTTGGGCAGCATACATACTGGTAAGAAAATTACTGGGCAGAATACATACTGGTACAAAAATTATTGGGTAGCATGCATACAGGTACGAAAATTACTAGGCAGCATAGATACTAGTACGAGAATACCTGGGCAGCATACATACTGGTACGAAAATGACTGGGCAGCATACATACTGGTACGAAAATTATAGGGCAGCATACATTGTGCTAGGAAAATTACTGGGCAGCATACATACTGGTACGAAAATTACTTGGCAACATACATACTGCTATGAAATTTACTGGGCAACATACATACTGTTACACATACATCGGAATGTATCGGAACCAATCAGGAAAATTACTGGGCAACATAAATACATTGAAGTAGTATCTCTAACAATGACGATGATCACTGAACGACACAGAAATATTATTTTGTGTGTTATGTGCATATACATGTATATTATAATTTGGAAGTTTGTCAATTCAGATTTCTACTATTATTCATACTTTTAGCATTTCAATGAGTATCGTCATACCAAGCCAATAAATTCTAGAAGGAATCACCGCAATAAACAAGGCAAAGGAATGGCTTGTTTATATTGATGTGCTGTTTGCTGTGAAATGACAGATTTGTTGAATCCTTTGTTTTATTTTGCGCAATGGCGGCAATTGCCATTGCATTGAAGAAACAACATTTGGATATCATGCCAACGTTGGTCATTTTGTTCCATCAGCCTCAGAGTTACATATCTGCAATGCCAAGGGTGTCGAAACCGACAAAAACCACGGCACAGTTTGTGTTTGGTATAAAGTACCAAGGTACGCTTTGACATAATGCAACTCTAGCTTCCATCTGCGACATTTTACCTGTAATACTTTTTTCTTGTTATTGCATGACGTTTTCAAAAGAACCAAGGCTGGCATGTTTAATTGACATAAAATATTGAACGGAGAGAGGATATTGTATGTACGGAAAAGAAATAATCGAAACGCATTCCAGATACTAGTTCTGCGTCAAAAAAAGATAAACCCACAGCAAGCTTGAATAAATGAATGTGTTTTAACTTCAAGTCAAAGTTTACATTGCTCATCATAAATATATCTTTGTTAACGCGCGAACTATTTGCACTGTACTTAATGATAAAACAAAACAAAACTTAACATGTTAACTAATCTCCGTACTGCATTAACTGTTACCTGATTGATAAATGTCACTATAAGGCAGATATAAACCGTATATACTAGTTTCTTTAGCTACCAGATGTTATAACATGTATTGAGACGGCAAAAGCCGATCCCTTATAGCGATCAAAGGGCCATTACTACGGACCATTGAGTTCAAACTCTCAATAGTTGTATTATAAAGACATCACTCAATCAAACAACTAAATCTGAATGCAGGATACCACTTTTTGCGACAGGACAGCACCTCACAGAGGGTCGCTATCGGTAATAGGTGCATATACCATGTTACCGTCAAACGTAATTTAACCATTATCAATACCGATCTTGTGTATACAGCTGTTAAGGGAATATACTGGTGATATTTTAACTTTATTTCTAATTATGTGTATGTTTCTCAATTTTATAACTTTTGTGAATTTCATGTGTGTGTGTGTATGTGTGTGTGTGTGTGTGTGTGTGTGTGTGTGTGTGTGTGTGTGTGTGTGTGTGTGTGTGTGTGTTATATGTTACTCTTGACCTTGGTTAAGCAGAAAAATCCTAAAACTAACAATAGCAGCAGCCCTCATTTACCATGGATGAGCTGAAACACTTGTTTCCCAGCACAATGATAAATTAATAAGAATAAAATCAGTTGAAATTCAGAAGGCAGTGCTTCCTTATTTAATTAATTTTCTGTAATCATATAAAAAATGATAAAATTACACGCAGAAAATTATTTTTTACACATCTTTTTCAAATTCAGTTTGCAAACATAAATACAAATATACATTTTCAAAATATTAGTCGTTGCTTTGACAACACATTGCATTAGCACTGAGAAATCTTAATCAATCACCTTAGTAACAGTGTTTGTAAAATGACATTCGTGAAAAAAATGAAACATTACATGTACAAAATTACGCTATGCAATGCCCTTTTCCTCATTTGAGACTATTGATAGACCTTTTTCGAGTTGTTCATTTCCGTCTTGGTTCGTCATGATAGTATGTACTTACAAAGAAAAAGTAGGGCAGCATCTCTTCCGGTTAAACAGTGTATGTAGTGAATTGAAAAGCTTCTTACAAGTGAGGTCACTTACTATCGTTACAAGACAGAACATTTATCTAAACTGAGATAAAATATGTCGTCAATGTAAATCTTATGAAATCGGAAGTGACCTTGTACGACTTTCTATTGAGTAACGTGATCCGGCAAAATTGTACGGAATGGAAGAATCTGAAAATGGTCTAGAGTGTAGAACACCTTAAGTAATATCAGAAATGACGAACCTTATTCCAAAACTACAGTTGATGTTTCCCTGAACTTTTTAGATGTTATATATGGATCCATAATATGTTAGAATATGAAACATATCACGTAGCAATCAACCTAGATTTTTATGAGAGTTGTTTCGAAATGTAATTGTTAAATGTAAAATTTTCCATAATGACAATCAAACATAATGGAAAACCACTCTACTTCCACAAGAAATTTTAATGAAATATAAATATGATATAGACATTTCAATGTCCTATCAAAATGGATTTTACCAACATAACTTTTTTCTGGGGTCGATGATTATTTGGACCCTACGCGAGCAAATCACTTAGTGAATTAGAATTGTCACCCTTCAAAACAAATATAAAATTACAAAAATGTAGTGAACCACTGAAATTTAACTAATAACATTCAGCGGCTTTAAGTTAAGATGATGACAGAATGACAATGATGTAATGTTGATAAATAGTGCATGCTGGATTTGTAATATCTACCAAAATGTATGACGTACTATTGTCGAAAATGATGTCATGTGTGATGTAATATTGTCGAACGCTTTTAAATGCTTATGAACAATATCAATAGTAGATAATCTGTGATGAGGATGATGGACTTTGGACGGACAAAGATGATTTTTGAATCTGTCTGTTGAGAACATGGGTCATGATCAAGTTTTATAATGTATCATTATAATTGATTGAAATAATTCAAATAATAAATAAAATTATGATTAACATGTCAAACATGGATATGAAATACATTTAGGGCATGTAGTCAAAACTGGAGTTTAGATAATACAAATGTTTCATCTATCCATAGCAAAGGGTTTTTTTTGTCCGGAGACGAGGAGAAAATTATAAAACAAGATTATACACTGAACACAGCAAACATCAAACCAACCAATCACCATAAAACAACAGGATGGATTTTAAACAAAATAATCTACAAACGATGGGATAATAAGAAATGGAACAGTCCCAGGAGTTATATTGATGTTATACATTAACCCTTTCAACCCCTGGTAGTCAGGGGTAAAAGGCTACTGTATCACACACTAATCCATTGACATAAATCTATTTAAAAGGGAATACTAAAAATTGTTTACGAAGGCCACGACACAAAACATGGAGACATCCCTTAAAGGGTCCTTTGTCTTTGAACTGTATAATTTGAGCACGGTTTTAGCCAGATGTCTATATATAACTGTATTACAAATTTGTTGCTATAAATACATCCATTGAAATAACATTGTACCCGTATTTATATAATAGCCTATTGATCTATATGATATAATATTGACCTTTCTAATATTGAAATAAAATCACTTGAAACATACAAATATATATTCATACGGCGTATCATTTTTTACCAGTTGTACTTATATCAATGGCGGATTACAGCACCATAAGTTCATAGGGTTCAAATCAAAGTAACAAAATATGTACAGAATCTAAGAATATCAAGTAGATACGTTTGATATATTCTCTTGAAATGGACATCTCTAGAAAGTCGGGTACTCTGGAGTTGTGTTACTTAAAGAATAACATATCAATTATTTTAATTCGTATGTATATTTTGCAGATGTCGAAGACGATGGTTGTTACAGAGCTAGAGGTGCTGATGGCTGTGTGGTGACAGATGACGTCTTGCATTCATTCTGGTGAGTAACCCAATGTTTTAACTGAAATTAAAAACAAAATATTGAAAATAACAAGTGTATTGAATTCACACATTTCCTGGCATTTCTTAAGAATTTCGTTCGTATTTTTCATGAGCATTTGTGATGACCTTTTTGTATTTGGTATTGTTAATTAAAAAAGTAAAAATTGAAATAATCATATGTGTAGATTTCATTTTGGGAATCTAATATCAACAGAAATAAAATTTCTTCAACAACATGCAAAATGTCAAAGAAAATATTGTATATAATAATGTCGATAGCATATTGATTTCTGTGTTGTTGTTATTTATTTTCAGACTTATTATGATCTACACCATTCCAAAATATTTCATAAACACGCACCTGACATTGTTGACTGCAGTACCAAAATCTTTGGCAATTTGAACACAGATAACACGCGAATTTTGTACACATTATACATTTTCCATTTATATGTGTCAGCTGGTTGGAACCACCTGTCGGCCTAATGACCTTAGACTGCACTGGAAGAGTCATTGTATCCTGTTTGATTTGAGTTTGGGCCAGTTTATGTAAGTGTTGTGGGTGTTGATTTTGTTGCGTTGGTACCTTTAGAGTCTGTGGAATAACAGATGACTGCAAACTGACACTGGTGATATTTTTCTGCAAAATAAATTAAAATAAAAATTTAAAAAGCGGTCACTATAATAATGATAATAATAATAATGTTTTTAAAAAGGTTTGAATGACCACAATGGCATTGACCAATTGGGAAAATTACAAAGGTTGTTGGCCTGTACAATGGGAGAAAAGTGATCATGTGAGCATTATTTTGCATCAGATCGTAGTGGATCTATTCTATTGCAGCCTAGAAAATCTAACCAACAGGTAAATTTAGGTGAACTCTCTTTTCTGTAAAATGTACAGAAGTGACAACACGTAGATCGGGACAACACTCGCAGTCATTTCACAACTTTATTCTATAGTATGCAAACAAGCCATTAGGTAAACTCAAAACTGCTGGACACGTGAAACTTGTCAGTCCTGAGTAAGCATACCTGCAATTTGTATTATCGTTTCTGATATCCATGGATGGTAATTAGTCAACAACATCTCGAGCCGCCTACTTCGTTATTTATTACATCTCAAATCATCGAAATTGTTTGATATTCAAATAGCACTTACAAAATACGTAGTAAAATGATAAATAGTGTCATTTAAACTGGAAAGAAAGAAACGGAGAGTGTGATATTAATTCACATGGATATGAGATCCACGACGACGATTGTATGGCATTTTGTCACGTATGAATAAGAAATTCAACAAAACTAATGTCTTAAAAATATTTAAGTGGATTTAATAAAACCAAAATAGTTTCTTTATCTTTCTCAATACATCAGCTTGTGAAAACGAGAGAGGAGGTGGGTAGGTTTACAGGAAAATGGATCGAAAATTATCTAAACTTCAGCTGCAGTGCTACATAGAAGGTAGTTATCTCCCTCAACAACAATTGCATATTCATGGTATTTCTATTGTATATGTTGGTTTATCAGAATTATCATTATAGTTTTATTTTCCTGATGATATGATAAGCTTCATGACAGACGTTATAACAAATGCATGGATAGATATAACACAATGAATGTCCATGAAGAAAACCGTAGATTAAGTGCACTATACTTTTGAAATTGTAAAACAAAAACAACGGTCATGAGTCGGAATCTACAAGATCGCAATAATAATAATAATAATAATAATAATGATAAAATAATAATAATAATATAATAATAATAATAATAATAATAATAATAATAGTTTATTATTTACAATCAACAATTTTCTTTCATGTCCAATATATAACGAAACTTATCTAGTATCCAATGCGATTGTATCATCGAAAGATGTCAATGGTTTAAAATTGGACAGTAAATGTATAGTTCATCAAAGAAAACTGACATAGACTAAAGTGCACACACGCTTAATATGTTAATCATGCGAAAGGTGCATGGCAGGTGCATGTTCATTTAACAAGGTTGAAAAATGGCATGACAAAGACGCATCATAGAAAATGTGTTTGATAAAATGTACAACACGTAGAAGATTTAAGTTTCACAGATTTAATTTCCTTAGTGCAACGTACAATAAATGCTCCGTGGAAATAAAATAAGATACCACAGAAGATATTATGTGGATGTAAATGTATGTCCTAATTGATACATATCTCAAATAGAAAAGGAAGATAATTTACTTTACAAGCGTATAATATTTGAGTGTTCGACTATGATACTCTATATATTATTTATTGCAGTCAGATAAAGTTCGTATAAGTTTCTTTTTCAGGTGATATCATTCATAAAATAAAAATGGATTAACAAGGAAATGTTTTTAAAATGCAAAATGTATTGTATTGTATCATTTGTGATAGTATTTGAATGGTAAGGGTGCATCTAAAATATTCATTGAAATAAAATCGGTTAGAATGAGAATAAAAAGGTAAGTTTGCATTCATTCCTTACAGTTTAAGCATACACTAAACAACACAAAGAGAAACGAATTCAATATTTGCAAAGTAGATGTAATTTTTGCAAACTTTGTGTTTGAATAAAGATAAGGAAACATGGAGTTCTGTGTATCATGCTTCAAAGACGTATTTAGTGTAATGAGAGGAAGATATATGGAATATGCTTTCTGTACACCTCTCTGTAAAATAAACAAATAAATAGACCTAAAGTTTGACTTTATGTTAAACTAAACCCCGACGTATTATGGGTTTATTATTTCCACGAATTACAAGTAATACCTATGTTATAAAAGGAACACATCTTTCATCCATTGCTAGGCCATATGATGACCGTGTTGATAACAACAGTCTGATAAATAATCTTGTAATTCAGCACTACAACTGATTTCATTCTCAATCACTTGGAAGTAGACAAAATTCCATAATATAGATTAATAACATATTTGACACTATAATTGGATTGTTTTCATGCGGTGGGGCCAGTTTTTACAACTTCTTGTTCATATCGCCGCGATGCTTTAACCATTCTACCATATACACATAATACAAAAATAATGGATTTGAAAAAAAAGTGCACAATGATCGCTCAAGACGAATACGCTGAATATTTCAAATCAAAGTGTAACAGAGAAAAATGAAATACAGTGGAACTGAAACACAGATACTTAACATATATCTGAGAATTGACTTTTTGCATATATATATATATATATATATATATATATATATATATATATATATATATATATATATATATATATATATATATATATGTATATCTTTACGCCACACTCAACGATCTTTAAATCATGCGATGGCGGTGGGTTTTTTTTCTTAGCCTTTGATCAAAAGAGTGTGTTTAAGTTTTAATAAGTCCGATTCAGAAACGCTCGGCCACAAACAGACAAAGGATTTGAACGGCGATGCTTATTAAACTCGGCTATGGAACCATATTAGTTTACTAATTAGTTACATAATTTATTTTGCTGTTGAACTGCGCTAATAACACATTAATATTTAATATAAAGTCCTTATGAGAAACTCGCATCATATACCATTCGAAGACAGCGGTTGTAGATACAGTCCCCGGATAGTTCTACCCATAAGAAAGTAAGGTAAGTTATTCGTTTAAAAATAATATCATTTTTTTACGAAATAAAACAGCATAGTTGGAAATATATGTATACTCCAATTAATAATCGATCATTCATCCGTTATCTACCAATATTTTGCCATGGACTCTCTTTACAACAGCACTAGGGGAATATTCTGTACCAACAATCTTAACTGCTGGTATTATATATAACCCACATAAATAGAAAATGAAATTATATGAATAGAAAATTTTAAAAGAATACAAAAAGTTTATACAATAAGTCATGAATAATAGAAAATATGATGTATTTCGTGAATAAACATTTCCGCGTCCTTGACATGACAAATATTGAAATCAAGAGACTCCGGATACATCACTTCCGTGATTAACTTCCTTCCCCATTATCTCCGGCATCATACAAAATTCAACTTTGTTGTGTTCTATGCTCTATACGGATTGTTACACTATAGATATTTGCGCCCGACTTTGTTGAACGTGTGCAAATAATATTTATATTTTAAGTTAAATAATCTAGAATACCAAACAAGAACCATAGCGACGGTATTGTTTCAAAGTGAATAAGATATATAATGCTATCACTGTGGGGATAACGGCTCAGATCTTATTCTCTAGAATCTTTAAAGTCTAATCATTTTCCGAATGTTTTATCTAACTCATGCATATTGAAAACACTGCGACATGAACCAAAACATTTCAGTTCGTTTGTTTGTTTGTTCGTTTGTTTGTTTGTTTGTTTGTTGTTGTTTACAGTCCCACTCTCCATTCTTATGGAGACGTCACCGAATGCCGGTGAAGGGCTTCAAATTTTGGCCTATGCTCGGCACTTACGGCCATTGAGCAGTGAGGGTTCTTTAACGTGCCGACACCTACTGTGACACGGGACCTCGAGCTTTAGTGTCTCATCCGAAGGACAGGAAACCAACCTGCTGCCGGCGGGACTCGAACTTACGACCTTGTGATCAAGAGTCGAGAGCGCTACCAACAGAGCCAGGCCGGCTATTCAGTACGTAGACAAACGATTCAGTTTCGGTCGCAATTTACTATATACCTTGACATTTTCGCCCGTGGTTATTTTCGCTAGCTCGCATTTACAAAAACATATAATTTCTTAAATTCTATATAATTTTTATATTGAGCAGCGTGAGGGTTCTTTACTATTTGTCATTATTTTATGCATTAACCTTATTTCTATAAATATATAGGAAAATTTAGAATTTCTTTAAGCCTGATGTATAGTTTCCTTATTTGTTTTTGTACATCATTTATAATTCTATAATAAAATAATAAAAACTTTTGGTAAAACACTACTCATACTGGCCCGTTTTACCTGTGTATACCAGTATCAAATTTGTTGTTATTGACTTTATTTCTGTGTAAAACAGCATATCTTTTGGACGAAAAACACAAGCGAATGCACGCTTTAAATGATAGTGAAAATAATCTTGATTTTATGGAGCTTTCGACTATATTTAAGATCATTATTTAGCTCGTGATATACTGGTATCTTATTATGAAATTTGACGCCGGACTCTTGACTCGTGGGGTCATTGATTGGGATTCCAGCCGGCCGGCTGGTTGGTTCCCCTGTCCTTCGACCTCCATGAGAGTGGAAAAACTTCGACGTTCCCGTGTCCATCAGTTGGGTGCTTTGCACGTTAAAGAACCCTCACTGCTCAATAGGCCCGTAAGTGCGAGCACAAGCCAAATGAAGCCTTTCACCGGCATTTGGTGAGTCTCCAATATGATAATGAAGATCTCTTGAGTGGTGACGTTAGAACAGCAATAAAACACAAACAAAACAAATCATTAATATGAATCATTTACCTTTAAGGATATATCAGGTTCTTATTATCGTTGAAGAAACAAGTGTCGTTGACGTCCAGTTTTCAGCTTGAAGATCTTAAATCGTATTTCTATTCTCAGGTGTAATACAATTCCAAGTTGAACATTTCTCCCACTACTGAAACATGATCGAAAATTTAAGAAAAAATTCACTTAATGATTTCTCTTTTTCTTGAAAACTCATCAGATCGAGCTAAGAAATCACTACTATCTCTTCTATCGACGACGAACTACTACCTATCCATAACTATACTACTGCCGCGACTGCTATCACTACTACTACTTCTACTACTACTACTTCTACTATCACTACTACTCACTACTACTACTACTACTACTACAGACCTGCCTACTATACTACTACTACTTACTACTGCTCACTACAGTCCATCCTACTATACTACTACTCTACGACTATACTTCTACTATACATCTACCTCCTACTACCTACGACTCCTACTACTACTACTGCTACCTGCATCACTACTACTACTAGACTACTACTAGGCACGGCTACTACTACTATCTAGTATAATAACTAACTACTCACACTAACACTTCTGCTCACTTATGAACTACTACTACTCCTACTTTTACTAACACTACTAACTACTACTTCACTACTCACTTCTACTACCTGCTAATCAACTACTACTACTACTATTATCTATACTACTACTACTTACTGCTACTACTACTACGAATGCCTAAAATACTACTAACTACACCGTATATATATCCTACCTACTACTACTTACTTACTACTGCTTACTACTACTACTATACCCCCCCCCCCCCACCGCCCCCCCCCAACCCCCCATCCCCCTCCCCCCCCCCCCCCCCCCCCCTTTTACGACAGAAAACATATTCACCCCATCTAAATCACAATAAAGTTATCAATAGCTTGTATGTCCTAGCTTAAATTATTTAGCTTGAAAATTTCGCTTTTATTTTAAATTCGCCCTCTCATCTAAGAGCTAAAATGACGAAAATTAAAAAGAAATTAGTATGTATACAATTGCATTGAAGATAGGTTTTCTATTTTGCATACACAGTGTGGAAAGATGAGTAATTAAGTTTAACATCTTTACATGTCACTTGATTGAGATATGAAGTTGACACCTATGGTTAATCTGTATCCATAAAAAAGAAATAGTGATAGATTTCACTGGTATTCAAAAAAGTAATCAGGTGGAAGGGACAACTGTCTTTAGTTCAAACACGAAACAGACTTCCAATTTGTTTATGTGTTATTTATGACAGAATGAATCATATGATATGAGAAGGGATGAATCTAGTAATTAGTCTTTGTATTGTGTTATATGAAAAGACGTCATGGCACGCGCAAATAACTTTTTGTATGGTAACTAAATACACACACACACACACACACACACACACACACACACACACACACACACACACACACACACACACATCAGTAGATTCATCCCTAAACCATTTTACAGACGTGCCAAGTCGACGTACATATTTAGTATTATATATATGTAGAATTAGAACGTAATTTAGTTGATACTGAAATGCTTCAACCGTCACAGAAAATATACGGAAGACTTTGAATGCCACATTAAATATATATTTCACTTAGCGATTGCCAATTAACAATATTATGAATCCCCATAATAGTTGTGGTATAAAAAAATCTCAAATACCAAAGTGTAAATCTATAGGGTGTTCAGGATATAGGTACAAATCTGGTCAAAAAAATGGAAAAACACGGACCTCTTGAAATCAAGAGGTGGGATCAGGTGTCATGGAGGAGTGCGCATCCCCTATCGACCGGTCACACCAGCCGTGAGTCCACAGTCAAATCAAAATGAAATGCGCGAGGAAAGAATTCTCTTCACAATTGGTACAGACGTCTCAACAACTGCCATGGCTTGAAAATTCCATGTCTTTTCAAACTAATATTACGGAAAACATTTTAAATTGCAGTAGTCATAAACGTATATGCAACAGATGGTATAAAATTTCACATTTGACTGAAAATCATAATTTTAATCATGATCATAAATCTATTCACTTGGAATTATTTCATGCGTTTATATAGAAGTGAACATAGGTGAAACAAAGAAAGGTAACGTTTTGAGTCTGACAATCATGTTTTATTGCTGTTATTCTATATTAATAATGCTTTTAAAGGAGCATTACCAGTGTTTTTTTTTAAATCGTTTTTACTACTTAGATTGATGTACAATAACAAAATAAGGGCAGATCCAGTTTCGTATGCATATATAGAGTGGAGTCGAATTTACTCATTTGCAAAGAATCGCCAAACTGAGTTTATCAAGAAATGTTCACAAAATATATAGGAATTTAAGAATGTTATGCCTGTGTATATCTTTTTTGTTATTGTACATCAGACTTAGTAGTAAAAAAGAAATAGTTTTACAAAACACAGCTAATGCCCATTTAAGCATTAAGTATACATTCCTGTTGTTCGGACAGTAAAGGAAAATATTCTTTAGATTACAGCATTGATACAGGGAATATGACTACGAGAAAACATCATCTTGATAGCGCAAGATAAAACTCGACATCAATCTTTATGTATGGCGCCATTATATTTATCTTCCGGTTGTCCATTGTATTGGTACTTCCGGTGCAGACCTGATCTTACTTCATGATTATCAATATCATACACTTTAAATCTAAAATATGAATATCAAATAATCAATAAAACTACTTTAATGCGATCAAAGTTGAAGAAGTCAAGGTTGTAGGGAGTTATTTTACAGGTGAAAATAATATTTTGATCGTTACCATTTTTCAGCATTTGATACAATGAATTGGAAATAAGATTAACACATCTGGACGCGTGTGTACACGTTTCAGTGTTTTACATGCGAGAGACTGGTGGTCTCTTTCCGGGTAGATTGCAACCGGGTTCTCTCGTCCGCCGTTACATACTGACCATCACATGACTTAAAATCATTTTGTTTAACGTATAGCGACCATCAAAACAAAAAGCAGTAAGAAAACCGTTTTAGCATAAACATGCCTACACACATGGAGGAATTCGTTCGATTCATTTTAATGTAAATAGAAATGTTTATAACAGGACAGGATTTGCTCAAATAATTTGTTATTTCTTAGATACAAAAATCATAGTTAACTGCTAGAAAAGCGCATAATGTATTTCGGGAAAAAGAATTCTGGAAAATCAGGATTCCGGACCAGGTGTCACAGAAGAGTGGATGTTCCATGAAAAAACCGTGAAATTGACATTTCACTAATATGGAAACTGGATATTTCAGAAAAAAATCAGAACAAGCTTATCAATAATAATGAGAACTTCTAATCAGAGAGCTGTAAACTTATATCTGAACTGCTTTTTTTCGTTTCATAAACCTTTTTCATATATTTTGCTCATAGCTCACTCACTTCTATTTCAATAAGAAACCAAGAAGAACGGTTTAACACAGATTAAGCACTGTGGCTGAACAATATGCCTGTGGTGCTACTCTATTTATTTTCGGTTTAAAACTCGAGTAAAGGTTTGCTGAACATTTATTTTACAGATACCAGAATATTTAAAGTCTAGATATTGCAGTTTGTTTCAATTGAAAAAATCAGAGTTACATGTACAATTTGTTTTTCAGTATTTATTCATATTGCAAAAATATACAAATTAAAAGAACAAATACACATAACGTTTTGCACAAAAAAAACTTTCAAAATACACAAGCCGTAAAAGTAATATGTTTTAATTATTTCATATTATGCATACTATGCCAATACGAGTATTTGTTTGTAAGTAAGATGTACGACCAATATATTATTTTCTGTTTTCAATAGCAACACAATCCGAGAAAAAGAATAACTGACATATAAGCATTTGCCTTTAAAAACATTGATAATGAAATTGACCGATCTCTTTATCCCTATGTCATAGTAGCCTTTACATCAAATATTCATCATGAACATTATATGGTTTTAATCATTCTTGTTGTTCTTCTCCGAGATCCCTTTGTCCTATACTATAGAGGAGACTCGCTTTTACATAGGCTTCTATCAGCCTAGTCAAGTATAAATGAAGTACCTGTAGATAACCAAAACTCCTAGGCCATCAATATAAACCCTCACAACATGAACGATACTTGCGACTGGATGGGATAAGTTGTCCGCAAGGGGACAATGTCCCCTGTTTGCATGATACATCCCTCGCAAATGTTCCACGGATATTTCTCGAGTTCAATAAAATGCCAAGCTCGGCGAAAATGTCATTAGTTTTATATCTGAATGGCAAAAAGGAGCTCAAGAATTCTAGATCGAACTAATATTCTTGAGAAAAAAGATACATAAATAACAAAATGCATTCTAAAGACAATGCCTTTATACGGGTTGGATACAGAAATATGGACCAGTACATTAATACATCGTTACAATACATGCCCTCTGATACCATGTACTTTTTGTAATACGTTGACCTATTTAACATCCGCCTGTAAACTGACAAAACTTGCTTAATCAATTTAGGTTCCAGACGAGCTCGAGGTTTTTTACACAATACCCTAACCACTATGCCAAAGGGAACCCTTGTAAGTTGGTACAACTTGGTAATAATCGATTGCGGCCGGATATGTACACTAAGGTTGCTGATTTAGGTATACGAACTAATGAAAATCACAGATACCAAAATATTAGTCTTCGGAATGTGTAGGAGATGATATACGAATTTGGTGAACATAGGATAAACACGGACCTCTGGGAGTCCAAAGATGGTATCAGGTGTCACGGAAGAGTAATCATCTGCTGTTGACCGGTTACATCCACCGAGATTCTCTAGTCAAATTGAAATGACATATGAGAGGAGAATAAATCCTAGTCACAATAGCTACAGACGACTCAGCAACTACTACCGAACATTTAACTCAACATTTCAGTTAATGAAACATACATGCAAATATGAACACGACCGCCATACCGACCATACAATTTGAGGAACAGAACAGGTAAGTAGTGTGCCTTTATATGAAATGTTCATATGTTGAACACGCACTGACATAACTGATAATATGCGATATACAAACACCATATATAGTAAAATCCAAATAACCTAGCGGGGTGGATTCTTGTGGACCCTTTCTTGAAATGGACGAGTTTAAATTTTAGGTAATAAAGCATATTATCAAATTACACCGACTAGAGTAATCGTTCCTACTTGTCACTATACATCATAGGGTATCCAGTGGGTAATAACACGTTTTTACCGTGCAGCTTTTCATAAACCGAAAAGTGAATAGAATCATCCGTATCATAATCAAACGGTTGTTCCGCCCCGCCATCTCATGTGGATAGGACAATATTGGTGATGTGGGATTTTGTCTAGATAAATGAACAAAAATTGTATTGTTGGAGAAATACCCAGTTTTATAAACGTCTTGGTCTTCTCATAAATATTCCAAGATGCAGGAAAAAATAGATCATCGATGAATTCAAACAATGTCAAAAGTTCATGCAATATGATTTGCTGTGTAAAATTACAAATAAAGAAAAGATTGGAGAATGTAATGTATCTGACTAATTAAGTGAGGAAATAGGTGCCCGTATTCATTTCCTCGGTGCAATAAAAATATTTTATATTTTTTGCTGCAAATTATATTCTCTAAGCATTCATTACCATTTACATTTTATTTCACGTGTTTGTATATTCATACAACATTTCCATGGTTACATCGTTACATTATCTTAATAAACATCGAGGATATAATTTCAAAATGAATACGAGCCCAAAAAAACAATCATCATTTGAACGAGAAACGGAATTACATATGCCATGATAAACAGCGAAAAGATGAGAAGAAAAACTGAAATAGCGAGTTTGAAAGGGAAAACAAAGGTTTACGACCTGGAAATCTTTGTTTAAAACTTGCTACACTGGTACTACCATAAAATAAAATTACAAATCAATAACAAATTAATAATAATAATAATAATAATAATAATAATAATAATAATAAAAATAATAATAATAAAAATAAAAATAATACTAAAAATAATGATAAAAAAAAAAAATAATAAAATAAAATTACTAGTCATAAAACAAATATGAAATTCGTACTTACAATAATTGCGTAAAAATTAATACACGAATGTTACATGAAAACGACAAATTAAATATATTCAAGTCCAAAAATTCGAACAAGACACATTTTCATCATACTTGGAAAATATGTGGCAAGATTTACATTCCTTCAAAAGTTCGTGTATCTAATTACAATCGAAATCGATTATTTACTATACAGCGAATCCTCGATATTGAGATCACCTAATTGACTGACACAAAGTGGTATGTTTAGTGAGGTGGTCTCTTAAGAGAAGTTCTGATCTTATATCATACAGCGAATCCTCGATATTACGACCACAGAATTGACTAACTCAAAGTGGCCTGTCTAGTGAGATGTTACAGCGAATCATCGATATAACGACGACCTAATTGACTAACTCAAAGTTGCCTGTCTAGTGAGGTGTTACAGCGAATCCTCGATATTGGACCACCGAATTGACTAACTCGAAGTGGAGTCTAGTGAGATGTTACAGCGAATCATCGATATAACGACGACCTAATTGACTAACTCAAAGTTGCCTGTCTAGTGAGGTGTTACAGCGAATCCTCGATATTACGACCACCGAATTGACTAACTCGAAGTGGCATGTCTAGTGAGATGTTACAGCGAATCATCGATATAACGACGACCTAATGACTAACTCAAAGTTGCCTGTCTAGTGATTGTTACAGCGAATCCTCGAAGAATTGACTAACTCGAAGTGGCATGTCTAGTGAGATGTTACAGCGAATCATCGATATAACGACGACCTAATTGACTAACTCAAAGTTGCCTGTCTAGTGAGGTGTTACAGCGAATCCTCGATATTACGACCACCGAATTGACTAACTCGAAGTGGCATGTCTAGTGAGATGTTACAGCGAATCATCGATATAACGACGACCTAATTGACTAACTCAAAGTTGCCTGTCTAGTGAGGTGTTACAGCGAATCCTCGATATTACGACCACCTAAGTGACTGACTCAAAGTGGTCTGTTTAGTTAGGTGGTCTCTTAAGAGAGTGGTCTTTAGACGAGGTTCCGCTGTATTTGATCGGTCAAATATCTTCTCATAAAGTGTTATATGTCGGTTGCTGTTAAGAAGTATTCCTTGGAGAATTTATCAGGAGTTTGATGGATTGAATAAAACAATGTTTTCAGTTTAACTAAACGTTAATGAATAAAACAATCTACTGTTTATATTTATCAGTCTTTAGAAGGTGCACGTCAGACGACATTTTGTAAAACATCAGACATCGATACAGCATTGCAAAGACGCAGCGAAAATACATTGTCTGTATAATTACAGTACGATTCACAGAAAATGTTTTGCATTCCCGAAAAATCATCTTTGAATAGAAAATTATACCTGCATTACGGATAGCGCCATATTCCTAGAATTAGTTGCTGTAGTTTTGGAAGACTCCATTCTAGGATTATCTGTTTTTTGCACAACAGGTCCTAAAGGATAAAATGAAAATATGAAAATACGTAAGAATACGAAACTTGTGCAGCAGTAACACTTGTCCATTTGTCCTAAACAGTCAAATTTGCATTTACAAGTGAAAGTTTTTACTTGTCTGATGGGACAAGGTCATACTGACATGAAAAAATATATTTCTAGGAAAAATAAAAAATGAAAGGTTTCCTAACCTTAATCACTCTTTCTCAGTATAAAGTTTTAAAAGCTTGAAATCCTTTATTAAAGAACATCCTTATATATAACACTTTTCACTTTCGGACAAGTGATATTTGCTTTGAATAAACCATAAATTTAATCAACTTGCCTTTTAGGTAAAGTGTACAGTTTGACGTTTGATGACCCCTGTTACAGTTTCATATAATCAAAGCAGAAAAAGTAAGCTGAGGAAATACTTCTCCAGTATACCAGTTATGTAATATTACCATATGATGAATATATCTTTATAAGAGTTATATATATATATATATATATATATATATATATATATATGCGTGTGTGTGTGTGTGTAAGTGTGTGTGTGTAAGTGTGTGTGTGTGTGTGTGTGTGTAAGTGTGTGTGTGTGTAAGTGTGTGTAAGTGTGTGTGTGTGTGTAAGTGTGTGTGTATACGTTATTTTACTATCCATTTTATTATTTACTGATGTTACTTACCCCTAACGGGAGTACCATGCTGAATTGAACCGACAGGAAACCTGACCACTGAATTTCCAACGTCGGGCGTTCCAGCGTAAATAGGTAAAGGATTTCTCATGTTGATTGGCTGTTGATATCTGGTATGTACAGGTCTCTGTTGTTCATTCGACATAACTGCAGCCCCAAGAAGACGCACCGTTTGAGGTCGCAGTTGATTTGTTTGGTAAGTCTGAACAGGGAGTGGAACTGACGGATGGCGTATTGTGTTGTGATTCAACTGCTGGGGAGACATTTGGGCGTATGGAAGATTTCGAGGCCGGTCATTTACCTGTGCGTTTTGGTCAATGACCACAGGAGCTTGGCATCTTTGTCTTATCATCATAGGCTGATTACGTAATAGTTCTCTAGTTAATTGAGTATTATTTGCATTTGCAGCACAATGCTCCATAGCAATATTACTACGCGTAGGGGTCATGCCATTATGTGAAAAGGGAATGCGAGGTCTATGTGATAAATTCACTAATGGCGGATGTGGCCTCTGCATTAAGTGAGCACCTGAAGACATATGTACAACATTCTCAGAGGTTCTTATATTTTTATTAAGGTCGATGACCTTGGATGTATCAATTTTCGTTACTGCCTCCTGTTTTTGCCGTTTCACAGCAACGGCTGCGTGTAATTCTCGTTGGATTTCAATTTCTGTTCTTTGTTTATCAATATTAGAAAAGGTAGGATCACAATCTGTTCCGGATAAATCTATTACTGTGTCACTATTAGTACGTTTCAAACTTTGTCTGACCTCATTTCGAGATGGTGTTAGGGTAGCATTTGAACTATAATTAAATTGTTTGCTTTTGACAAAATCTTTGTCGGATTTCAAGTCGGAAAAACACTGGTTTGGTTTAGATATAATGTTTTTCTGATCACACGTTGATGGCGCAGAAGATGCACGTTCTGTCTTTCGTGGCGTAATTTCCGTTGCAGGCGTCGAGTTGGTTCTCCGTTTATCAAAAGCAATACCTTTTGCCATAAAAGATGGTAAAGGGAATATTGCACCATTATCTTGGAATGCTATTTGTGAATGCGCTTTGACTGGTTCTTGGGATTTGTTTGATCTTTCTCTAGATTCCGGGGCAAGCGTTATAGGGATTTTTCGTGATCTGAATGGACACGAAGACATAATGTCAGCTGGTATAACTACCGGATGTTTGTCAATTTTAGATAAAATATCCTGTATATCTTCTCGATGTTTCATGTGGGCAGGCGGTGGTGTCCTGTTTTCCTCAGTTAACACTCTTTCTTTTGCCTTTTGTAAGCCGCCATTAAAATGTTCATGGCAAATGTTTTCGGATATTCCTAAATGTAAATTCCCAGTAAGAACCTTTCTTTTCATGACATTTAATTCATTTATTTTCCTTTCACGGAGAGACAAAAGTTCCTCTCTTTCTCTCGCTTTAATTGCTGCCATTTTTTCAATTTCTTGAAATTCATGCAACACACGTTCAAAATTTTGATAATCTTGTGACCCACTGTTATTTCTAAGAACATCTAAATCATCTACGATAGGTCGATTACCTTGTATTTTAGATATATCCAAATTTTGAAAATGTTCACCCTGATTTCTGTCAATATTTCGTTCATTTGCTTGACAGACTGTCAAATTAAAATCATTTGACGAATTATTATGTTCTCGTTCTGTAAGAGTAATGAGCTTACTGTTCGATGCTGCACTTGGTATTTGACTTACATCATTACGATATAACTTTAAACCACTTGATAAACCTACGTGTGATTGCCTCGTCACAGTTCCGTATGTTTGACCCGTTACTGGTTTCTGTTGCAATGTTTGTCTGGTACAATCAACAACTGTGTGTTTTGGTATAATGTCAATTGGGACTTGATCCAAGACTTCGATACGATTAAAACCGGTAGATGTTGTGGGAAATATGTTTGAATTAGGATCGTTGTGTCCTCCAAATGTTTCACGATTAACATTTGGACAGGACTGTCCATTTGGAAACGAGTATTTCATGGCGCTCCATGACGAATTTGTGCATGACGGTGCACTGCGTTTATTACTATTGCTACTATCCCTATGGCAGACATTTGAATTACGGTTAAATTCGGATGACGTACTCATTATAGGATATTCTATCTTCGAAGAAGCAGTGACTCTTGGCAAAATGTGCGTAGCCGGGGAAGGTAAAGCCGGAATGAGCTGCGGTACCGGCGGAAGTGTTTCCTTAACACTCGATCGAATTTGCATATGTTCAGGTGTAGAAGGTATGACTAAATCTGATTTCACGTTTGTTTGTGCGACACTGGTTAAATTATTGTCGTCTTGTTGACCAGAAGAAGACTGTGGTTCAGGAAATGCAACGTTTCTCGTGTCCACGACGAGTGAGTTACCAGTGTCATCAGCTACAAAATAACGAAGCAATTTAATTGGTATGGTGCAGCGCATAAACAGTTATTATAAGGAACTGGTCATCATAACGTTTTCTTAATTATGGACTTCAAAGTTTTAACAGTAATGAAGTCCAGATAACCACATAAAACTCGTTGAGAAACATGGACCTATAAAAATTTGAGATGGAATCAGGTGCTTGGAGGAAGAGAGGGCATCTCCTGCCGACCGGTGATACCCTCTCTCAGTTTGCAATCAAATCCAGATTTAAACAATTTAGCTTATAATTCATTCAATCATTCTCTCTCTCTCTCTCTCTCTCTCTCTCTCTCTCTCTCTCTCTCTCTCTCTCTCTCTCTCTCTCTCTCTCTCTCTCTCTCTCTCTCTCTCTCTCTCTCTCTCTCTCTCTCTCTCTCTCTCTCTCGACACACTTCTCTTCTCTACTCTCTCTCATCACAATCATCTCTCTCTCTCTCTCTCTCTCTCTCTCTCTCTCTCTCTCTCTACCTTGTGATTTTGACAACGATGTCTTTTCCTCAGCTGAGTCACTGGGTTTTGCAGCAAGATCCAACGGTGTTGTTGCGGCTGAGCTAACATCAGTACTGTAAAGAGAACTGTATGTATTTAAAAATAAAAATAGGAAAAGGACTGAGTGCAAGAGGTACTGAAGTATTTTTTCGGACCAGACGGAAATTTACACACGGTACATATCTGATAGCGCGGCAAAATGAATATGAAATCAAGGTTTCTATGTGAATATTAGTCTATAAATTTTATATCAGTATTTAATCACGTTTGTTTTTGTTTGTTTTGTTTCTGTTTTCGTTTTTTGTGTTTTTATTTTTTTTTTTTATATATATATAGATTTATTATCATCAAGCACACCTCAAACAACTCTGAACAACACATAAAGTGAAGTGTGCAATATCAACCCCTTATATACTATTCACTTTGTAATTTAGAATATACCGGAAACGAATACAATCTATTACTGTCAAAAACATATGTCATATTAGTTTACATGTACAAAGTAAACCAACGTACAGTCTAACCTGCCTTAGCGACTCGCCATTTTAACGGCTACCAGACTTATGCGACCTATATGATACCTTGCCAAGGCATATTTCTATACAAATTATCAGACTTAAGCGACTATCTGACTTAAGCGACTAACGGCCTTATTTCTACTCTCAATACGTTTAACATGACTTTTTTTCAATACGCGACATTGATATGAATCGTTGTCAATTTGAATTAATACAATTGCATTGGCTCAGTCCTTAACGCGCTCGACTCTGGATCATGAGGTCGTGAGTTCAAGTCCCGCCGGCGGCAGGTTGGTTTCCTGTCCTTCGGATGAGACAGTAAAAACTTGAGGTCCCGTGTCAAAGTAGGTGTCGGCACGTTAAAGAACCCTCACTGCTCAGTGGTTGTAAGTGCCGAACATAGGCCAAAATTTGAAGCCCTTCAACGGCATTTGGTGACGTCTCTATATGAGTGAAATATTCTTGAGTGAGACGTTAAATAACAATACACAAACAAATAAACAAACAAGCAAATCAATTAAATAACCTATCTGTTTAGCAGGAATATGAAATAAAGGTTATAAAACGTTCTCTGTGTAACTGTATGTATAAATCTGATGATCAGAACCTGGGCATCCTGATTTAAGAGACCACCTGTCATATGTGACTATTTTCGTTTGCATGTTACTTAAAACTGATATGACTATAATAACAGCGGTATCACCTATCAACCGTACTTGTCAGATAAACGACAAATGAATCAATGGCGACGTGTGGGTGTTATCATCAAATATGACAAATTAAAAAAAATATGTATATGTAATAATGAACAAGAGAAACAGATGTTAAAAAAGCAAAAGTCATTTTTAAAACCTGACGTAAAAAGCAATATTTAGTTGTTTACTTAAACTTTTTTTTTCTTTATTTCCAAGGACCGATGCTTGTGGTTACGTTGTTACACATTTAATGTAACGATCATTTCATATTGACTCGTTTAAAGGTCAACGATCCTATAAACAATTCTAGTCTTTCGCGTTTATAATTGCACTAGAGTCCATAGAATCAAAGTATCATGCCAAACAACAGGTGTTCAAAACTACCAAAATGACGCGATACCGATATAATTGAAAAATTGAAATTAGATCTAGTTACATGTATCTAAATAAATCAATGGTTACCATGACAATATGTAACGCACACTGAAATAAATAGAGCAGTTTTCAACATACTTATACATTAACATTTGAAGATGTCAACTAATTGAATTTTTAACTTATTTGATAGAGCTTATAATAGTTTATTTCATACTTTTGATTTAAAAAATATATATTTAAAAATGTAAGACGTGTATTTTTCGATTTTCTTTAACAATCCCAATTAGTAAACGACCACATATATAATAGAGGTTGGTTACTAAGTGATAAATAATAGAGGTTGGTTGCTAAGTGATATTTCTCATATCTTATAAGATAATTGGTCAAACTATAAAATACATTGTATTTAAACATTTCTGTGGAAAAACTGAGTGAAAGTGCTGAAGAAATTAATTAGTTCAGTTTTCTTTAAACACGTTTAGAACAAATTTCCTGAAGCCATGATCGATTTCAATGTACTAACAGAAAATTATTTGGTTATAACTTCGCCTTGCGGCGCTAGATCAAATAATTTCCATTTACTATCTAATGTTATGTTTGTGTAAAAAGTTGTTTATGTGAACAGTCGTTGTGAATAAAGCATGGATTTTCATGTCACGTCTTTATTCTGCATTGTATATACTTTTACTAAATGAGAGTCCTGTGAAATAGCATGTATTGTTAGGTCCACCGAGTTGAGTGGGCTGTCGCTTGATTCAGTAGAAAAAGGTTCACGAAATACTTTGTGGTTGGATACAACTTATGACATGTTCAACCTTTTGTATTGTTTTTATATGGTGATATACAGAATGATTTGTTAAGAAAAGTAGAAAATATGGGTGTAAATCCCAACATTGGTTCAATTTTATACGGTGTCAAAAATTTGCCCAAACAGCATAATGTAAATCTAGTTAAAGCTGTCCACGAATTTATAACGAAAAACACTCGATTTGCCTAGTTCTCCGCTCCCTTCCAACTTTCTTTTTCTATCTATAGGATATATTGTACCGCTTTATTTTGCATGCTTCATGTGTCCCTCATTTCATTATTTCAATTTTTCTTTTTCTTTATTTTTATCAAATCATTCTTATGTTATTTCAAAACTAATTTATGTCAACGCATGTTACAATTTTGTTTTTAAAGGGAGAGAACACATCTAAGTTGGACAACTTTAGTTCAGTCCCAGTGCATTGCTGTATACGACAATAACTATAAATAAGACCATCGTATCCCACGCTAGCTTTATACTTCTTTCTATTAAACACATATCTCAGAAGTCTGTGTGCGTTCGAATAGATACATGTGTTTGTAAACATTTGATAATTAACATTTGCATACAATATGAAAATATATGAAAATATTACATGCAGAAAAATATTGGAAAATGCACCTTTTTGTTTCATCTGTATCGATTACACTGTGCTCGTTTGTTACAGTGTCGACTAATCGATCGTCACTGTCCATGTAGGGCTGATTTTCATTTTCAGAATCAACGTGAATCGTCTCTCGCTCTATCGTTATAGAATCACTTTCCCTTGTGCATGTGGTTTTTGGATCCTGCACATTCTCCATATTTGTTTTTTCGTTTGTGTCACTTCCGGTATTCATTTCAGTATTTTGTGTACTGTTTGTAATTTGACGATTTTCATTTTGAAAATTCGAATCATTTGAGACTTGTGGGTCTTTTGTTTGTTCCTTCATGTATTTATTTTCTAACCAGTTGTGACGTGGAAACTCTTGGATAATTCTTTCCATACCGCTGTCAGGGTTTTGTTTCATGTCAGTAACTTTCTTACTGATTAACACTCGTCGTCTTTTGGGCGGAAGTATGGTTGGTAAATCATCTTCGTCTGCAAAAGAAAATATCATTCTAAGTTAGTTTATTGGTTATTGTTAACTGTTGTTTAACGTCCCACTCAAGAAATTTTCACTCATATGGAGACGTCACCAAATGCCGGTGAAGGGCTTCAAATTTTGCCCTATGCACGGCACTTACGGCCATTGAGCATTGAGGGTTTTTTTATCGTGCAACACCTACTGCGACACGGGACCTCGAGTTTTACTGTCTTATCCGAAGGACAGGAAACCAACCTGCCGCCGGCTGGACTCGAACTCACGACCTCAAGATCAAGGGTCGAGCGCGCTACCGACTTTTTAAGTTAGTGAATAAACTGTAAATTGATTTTACAAATACAAACAAACAAATTAATCCAACAAGCAACGCTTAAAACAAATATGGAGAATTGAGAAATTCAAACACAGACTAAACACACACACGCGCGCGGGAAAATAAAGTGGAGTGATGGATCTTGTCATCAAGTGTACAGGATGACTACTACTACTACTACTACTAATACTACTATTTCTACTACTACTAATACTACTATTTCTACTACTACTACTACTATTACTACTGCTACTACTACTACTACTATTACTACTGCTACTACTACTATTTCTACTACTACTACTAATACTATTACTACTACTACTACTACTACTACTAATACTGCTGCTGCTGCTGCTTCTGCTGCTACTACTACTACTACTACTACTAGGCCTTCTACTGCTACTACTTCTAGGCATACTTCTACTACTACTACTGCTACTACTACTAGGCCTACTACTACTACTACTTCTACTACTACTACTAGGCCTACTTCTACTACTAGGCCTACTTCTACTACTAGGCCTACTTCTACTACTAGGCCTACTTCTACTACTAGGCCTACTCATACAACTACTACTGTAAAACCAGCACAATCCGTGAATGAATAAAAATAAAACAGTTCATTGAAGACAAAACATTTACTTGATTGCTAAGCAGGGTGCTACGTGAGAAAGGCAACGTATCTCCTCGAATGTGATGTGACTTGCTACTCTGCACGTGAAGATAAACATATGCTGAGCAACATGTTGCATCAGACAAACATTATCTTGTGCCTATGTGTGTCAGATGTGACTTGCTACTCTGCACGTGAAGATACACATATGCTGAGCAACATGTTGCATCAGACATTGCTAGTTTTAATATGACGTCACACAAAGTTCTGCCGACCGACTTCGATACACTTGATGAATTTTACAGTTCACATACATAAGACATGTACACTATTTTTTCACTGTCTAGATTTCCTTGTTTAAGATACAAAAATAAAAAATATATTGTATCACTGAATCGGTAATGAAATTAACAAATCCATATGATAAATCAGTAACTATTTTTAAGCGCATCAATATACTTAACAGTAATTTGGTCATAGCTAAAGGTAGGAGCCAGCATAAATCAAAGTTTCATGTCGTGTTCGTCATCAAAATGCAAATTTAAAATGTACAGGCATTGGAATTGGGTTACCATGTGACTGTTTTTCAAAAACTGACAGGGTATCGGCGATTCCCATGTAAGAAATATCCGTTTCATTTCAGGCAGAGTAATCGCCGATACCCTGTCATTTTTTGTAAAACAGTGACATGGTAACTCTTAATTCAACTGATACTATTCTACTAAATATGTAGGCATGTTTTCCCTGATGTCAGATGGACATTCAACAGAATATTGTAGATATGGATACTCTGTCACGTGATAAAGATATTTATTACACGTATGTATAATCATACAGTTACAATACAGAGTGCAATACGCCCACGCAATACGTAACGTCGTATTACACTGTAGTTGGATACGGAAATTTCGCCGGAGCTACTTTTCTAAATGGGATCCATGCCATCCCAAATATTTGATTGCATCATTAAATTTGTGTACACATATAGAAAAATAAGGAACATGTAATAAATACAAATGTTTCTATCCATATCATCACACTGCACACGATCGTTGAAGCGGATGAATACAACGAGAGCGTAGCTCGTGTAGCTTTATCTATTTGTTACACGTATGTATAATCACAGTCATAACGCAGATCACAATACGCCCGTGCAATAGGCCTACACAACAAGCGTCTTTTCTAAGCAAGACTCAAGTCAGTCAAAATATTTGATGGCGTCACGAAAAACGGGATTAATTTTAAATTTGTGTAAAAGGCGCATGTAACAATACAAAACCACACAAATGTACGCTCTCGATGAATCGATTGACTATAGCGATCGCGTGCAGCTTGATTATTCAGATAGAAAAATATGTGTATCTATATATCCAGCCTCCTGGAAACATCGACTGTTTCATGTCTTCATCGTTACATAGGGCACTTTGAATGAATGCGACACAGTCCAGAAATAGTTCATTAACTGTAAACAATGAAAGGCATACCGTGCCGTAACAGAGGAGGGAATCGATAGATAAATTCTAATGAATTACTTATAGAGCATAGTCATTTCTATTGACTCGAGGAAATAAGATATTCCAGGTAAAATAAATTTCCATTTTGCCCTCTCCAGCATACACAAAACACTGGATATTTCATTTAGTGGGTCTAATAAATAGAAATTGATTATTACTATAGAATCATTTTTACGATTATAACAGAACGATTATAAATATTTATAATATGCATTCTATGGTTGTTTATGTTTCGATAAATCAGAAAAAATCAATACGATTCTATTCATGATGTAAAATAGGAAACATTTGCAATATTATCAGTGTCATATAATGGAAATTAATATCTGCTTTTATTTTTATTTTGAGATAATGCCAGGCTGAGTCTTTGCAACCTATATATTTTATAGTTTGGGATATAGGTATAAAACGATTGTAGCAATGCTTTTATATATTCCTGATACACTATTATTGTAGTAAATTAAAACTGATTATAAAGGAAAAAACCAATAAACATGTTGTGATACAATGTTTATATATAAGGATAACACAAAATATTACGGTTAGAATAACTACATTAAAACGCAGGTTATTTAAGCCTTGAACTGCCGTCGGTTGGCATTCATCGGCTTATGAATGCCAAATGGACAAAGGCAAATTCCATAAAGCGCGTTAGCAGTTCTTGATGAATTTGTTTTGTCTAGTTGTCATTCATAAACACATGAATGCAACTAATAGCAGTTCAATGCTTATATTCACTTATTATTTTATGTTTTCCAGTTTTTCTTTTCTCATTTTTAAAAATTGGAATTCAAATTTTCATAAAGAATGCACACTCGTTCTTGTATGCGCAGTTCATGGAATAGCAGTTGGCAGTTATTAGATGATGAACAGCATTTTTGCTATAATGGCTATATAGTGACAGTGTCAAAAGACTGTAAATATAATGTCAAGCTATCAAAATATCAAATAAAGTTTTGATAAGGACGATGATCATTTGTTTATATATGAGGTATAAATAATTAATATTCCAATTAAACATAAAAGTAGAAAATTAAGAATTTTTCCCTTTAATTAATCCAAACAAAGGAAAAATAGAGGAAAAATTTCGAGTGAATCATGTTCACTGTTTATGTCAGTAGCGAGAGATATTAACGTCACTTCCGGTATGCTTTCTGTATCTGTTTTTGATATATCCAACAAACTAACATATTTTGTTTTTATTTATTAAAGGAAGATTGCGTTATATCAGCATAATATAAACATCGTAGTCATAACAACGACCTTTAACCTTGCATGATGATGCAAGACGATGGCGTATGTTGTTTAATTATACTGTATTTACAATAAATGTATCCAAATATTAAAGAACGGTCAATCATCAATATATAGCTATTCTGTCATGAACTCTGTACTTGACAGATACAGCCTGGGTTATCATCGAGAATTATCTTACTAAATAGTCATATATGTCCCACAATAAATATCACCATAGGTTTCGAATGGATTTTAAACTGTATTAGAACTCATAGAGAAAGTGTATTGACTTAAATACTTACGTTTGTTACATTGTCCAAAGTGGTAGAGAGTACAAGTCCAATTATAATGAATAAACAGTCTAATTGTTTTTCCAGTGTGCATATACGTACATGTGCGTTTAGCTAGTTGAGCGGAGAGATAAATATAAGTAATATAGATAGATGACCTACAATAAACAATCTATTATCAAATAATGACTACAACCCTACATAATTTGCACATGAACTTTTAATCCGATCTTCCATTCCCTTATCGGCAATGATATGTCAGTTGATACAATAGTTCCATATTCAGTAGGAACCTAAAACATAGGTTCACTAGCATGGACATGCACTTGTCCAAGGATTAGAAAACGTGGATTGCTGCAGGTATGATTGTTGTATGTATACAAATGACGTAATTATTGTCTGCTTGGAGAAAAAGTATTATTTCTTGTGAAAAATCAAATGACCTTGTCCCACACAAATTTATGTCGAATTGATTCGTTCAAAATAAATTATGGCTGCAACAAAATGACAGAGAAATTAAATCCATTATTACATCTGTTACTTGAATTATCACAAACGAATGAAATACTAGGGTTACCCCAAACACGCATATCTATACATATACACACACACACACACACACACACAAAATTGTTTATGTTCAAGTAGAAACGCACATATATTTGTTCGCATAAAGTATGAGAGAGAGAGAGAGAGAGAGAGAGAGAGAGAGAGAGAGAGAGAGAGAGATAATTCGTGTGTGTATGAAATCTAATTTCTGTGTTTCAAAGCGCTAAAGATGACTACGCGCATTCACTTGTATATTTGTAAATGTTTATAATAAATAAAAAGAAATGACACCAACGGTCTATCTTCCAATGGAAAAAAAACCCCAGAAATGACCATAACAAGACGATATGCAAATAATGAAAAATAAGCCCCACCCACCCCCAAAAATAATTGAAAATACCCCCCCCCCCCAAAAAAAAAATTGAAAATAAAATAAAAATAAAGTTTGAACAATAACGGCCAATTTGATTTGGACACATATAGAGATCACGAAATACTGCAATGAAAAATCAAAGCGCAAGGTGTCCCAACAAATATATTTCAAGGATTTATCCTATTTTGTGGGTGTAATCGGTTCGTAATTTAGATATAGCACCAAAGAAGATTAACAAGTTTTTCAAATATATCGATTGGTGTTTCTTGGTGAATTAAGATGTGTCAATATATAAACGAATTAATGAACATTGCATCAATAAACTCAATGATTGATTCATCAAAAACTGATTTTATGTCACAACTGAGTGATTGTTTGATAATGAATGCAATGATCTTGCGCTGAGCACATCATATAAATGAGTATGAGTTTCCAGATCGCGTGGTAATATAGTTATGGGACTATATGGCTGTGTTTGTAGCTCTATAGTCAGCAAAATATAATGTATTTGACAGAATGAATTCATGAAATAGAATTATCCACAGTCAAACTAACTCATCATTTTATATGAGGTTCAAAAAGCATAATATACTGCTTATCCTGATACGATAAACACTCACCCATAGGCCTACGTTGTTTCCGTTTTATGAAAACACTTACTGTCACACAAAAATGATAAATATCATCACAGGAAGCTGAACTTTACACATTAAACAATAGTTATGTATTTCATCCCTTCATCGTTTTTTATCTGTTACAAAGCCTGTTTACATGATATAAGTTGAACAGTACATCCTTTCAATATTTTTTTATAATTAACATGTAAATACTTCATGAAATCCCATACCTCTTTCCGTGTCACTTATTCGGCAAAAGGAACTAAACATTCTGCATAAGTCCCGCTGCAGAGTCTGTATACAATCAACAGGATATCCTGTTCATGCTTGTAATGGCAAAGTCATCGCAAGTTCACCTTCCGTCAGTACTTTTCATAGTTATTAAGTATATTTAAACTGAACGGACATATATTTCCGGTATACGGATATTTCCAACAAAACCTTTTTGGAACATGACCTAGCGCTCTAAATAGAATACAATATATTTACTTCATGGTAACTGTGATGATTGGCGGTTTCCTTAAATTAGGATGATTAATTGTTTTCAAATATTGAGTGTGTAACAAACACTTAACGGATAACACTCTATACAGTCGAAAATTAAATCAACGAGGGACATTGTTTTTTTATTCTATTTTAATAAAAACTCTACAATTTAGTATAAAATGCGCATCAAAATGATTTTGAGCGTAACAGGATTGGAATAGGTTGCATATTATATTCGTTTCATTTGTTTGATATTTTGATTAGAAATTGAAGGCGGTTCTATTTCTATGTTCATTTATGACCACAGAGACTATAACGTTACTTTAGTACACGTCGCCAAGTTTTCACGATAAGACACAATCTGTTATGTACCTAGCTAAAACAAATGACAAGTGTCCGACAAGATAACTTATCAATACTAAAATCGTCTATCTAGGTCATCATTCATATTTTCTTATCAATTTCAACATACTGATAACACCTCAAGGTCATTTACAACCCCTGCATGTTTGTCGATTTCAACTTTCTGTGTGAATCTCCATTTGCACAGTCTGGAACAAGGTTTCTTATCTTAACTAATCGAAACCACAGTCCGAATTATAAAAACCAAGTCGAATATTATATATAACACCGTAAGCTGTAAAGGATTCATCTCTCAAGGGGAAGAGTCCGGATCGAAATGTAGGTCGTAACAGATATGCGAGTTACTACATGTATTGCTCCGAAGTGGATATGAAATAACTGATATATATATATATATATATATATATATATATATATATATATATATATATATATATATATATATATATTATACTCCACCTATAAAGAGATAGCTTTTAAAGAGATTCCGTTTATAACGAAAATATTTCTATTCCCCTTGCATTTACTATACAATTCTGTATAAATAGGAACGCCTATAACGAGATAAATATTACGATATATCACAGGCAACGAGCTTTACATTTCGCTCGATGATGGTTTCATTATGTTGTTTTAATGCGGTATTACGAGGTATTTTACAAGACTTGCGGTATCTATCTATTGTTTTTTTTAAAACTGTATGTAGATTTTCTTTTCAAATAAATTTAACTTTTACTAAGGTTGAATTGTCTGTTCTGTTTGTCAACAACTTAGATGTCATTCTGTCATTCTGATGTCACAACTGGTTATCAGTCAATATAACCTGTAATCTGAAATCCGTATAGCGAAATCCGACTACAACGATATATATATATATATATATAATATATATATATATATATATATATATATATATATATATATATATATATATATATATATATATATATTTATATATGTTCCTATCGATTTTGACAATACTTTTATGTTTAGTGTTTGACCTTGCATCATACCCTTTTTATTCTTTCGAAACTATACAACTTTCAAGGATTCGGGTTCGACTGATGAAGAAGGAAACTCTCAGTTTATTATCACTATATTTTTCTTTATTATGGAAATCGATACCTTTGGTATTATATTTGTATTACAATAATGTTTTCTCCGTGACATTTTTTTTACATTAATGATATATGTTTTTCCATCTATCGTATGAATGATGCAAACAGTGAGTCACCAATGGATTGATTTCTTTTTTGTTGTATAAAACATATCTTTGTAAATATAATAAACACATTTGTAGTTACCATAGGAAAGTTGAAATTATACCTTAAGACAGGAAAACGTAAATGGAAATTGTCCGAAAATATAAATCATAGACAACTACAATGTCTGAGGCCCCTTTACACAGGTGGTCTTTATACACATGTGATCGCTACAGCAGGTTTTACTTTATACAAATATGTAAATATTAGACAATCACGGGGAAAAATTTAACAAATAGTGAGATGTATTCAAAGTTCTAAAAATGATTGGATCTTGAATTATATCCCCTGGAATAATATTTTAAATCAAGGAGTTTAGAAAGGTTTATCTAAAGAAACTCTATATGATGTTAACATATATCTTTAAAATACAATCTGATGTATCTGTGTATGCTTTACTATTATCAGTAAATTAAATATTTAAAGCGATATAAGCTGTGACAATGATTATTTTTTATCCCATTCGATAGATATAATACAATGTGTGTTCAAATACATGATCAAACACGTAAAACGTTGTACAAAATCTTCTTTTCGACGTTGTTTATTTTATTAGTTTACCGGTACCTTAAAAAATCCGGCTGTTTTTCCGTATACAATGACCTTTCAATTAAACTCTTTTGTCATATCAAATGTACTTCGTAATTAGATCGGGGGGTCTCGATCCTTTACGCGCTCAGTCTTTCCGCAATATCGGCCCTTGACACAATCAACCTCACGATCAAGAGTCGAGCGCGCTACCGACTGAGCCAGGTCGGCTCCCAATATAACTATGAAAACTAAGCGTTCCTCGTGTTTTACAATCGTGCGGCCATGTCCGGTGAAGTTGGGCAGCTCATATGTATCAAGAATGATAAAACCGAGAATGCGATGGGACGAGTTAAACATGGCTCGGGATCACCTGTTATAACCGGCACGTGGACAATATCAGAAACCAAAGTTTTGAAATGACGGAAAAGACCAACTTTGCCTGATTTAGGTATAAAATGATGACGAACGAAAATAAACGCAACGGGTAATAAGAATAGAATATATGTTAATTGCAAATACCACGCACCTAAAATTTAAATTGTCCAGGTCAAGTAATAGTTACCATGACTCCACCCGCTAGATGTTATGGATTTTACTATAGTTTGGAAATAAATCAGACTTGTTCTTTGCTGAGAAGGTGGTCATTTTGGTTACAGAAACATGATTGCATCAAAGGAAAAATATATCACTTTGCATTTGAATAATAGTGATGTAATTGATGAAATACCAATAAAGGAAACAAAACACAAAAACATCCAAACCACAAATTTTCCCTATTTCTTCATGGCAACTTGTTTATTGTTAAACAAAATTGCAGATTTTACAAACAGAAATTTCGAAAAGTGTTATACCAAAATGACTATTCAGATCAATTCTTGACAAACCGTTTTACAGTAATATATTATATATTTACATACCGACTGCAATTCCCTTCATTGCAAGTATATAGAGTGGAATGTTTCATATTCTGGTAAACGCAGTCACGTGCCCCGAGTATTAACCACTTTACTTTTCAGCGTAAGAATACATGAACGAATCAATAAAGAATAGAATATCACATGTTTATTTCTTATATATTTAATCTTAAAAGCCATACATAAGGCCTATCACAAAACAAATAAAAATCACAGAAAGAAATCGGAAACACGAGACTACATCTGTAGCACATTGTACAGCCTACAGACCCATATCGCGATATATCTAGGTCATGTTATGACGAGAACCACAGACCACCGTCTGGCTTCACAGTTACAACAGAAAAAAGAAAGTAAGGCCTAGTGAAACTTTGTCAAGCATCTCTTGATAAACAAGTCGATTTGTTTGCCTTCAATGGATATTCATATAAGAAACAATTCGTCACCCGCATCGTGTGAAATGGGCTTACTTATGTAGGTTACGTACCAATCAGTCATTGTGGTTCCCAGCTGCTTGGTAAAAATGTCAAATAAAATGGCTTCTTTCAGTTGTCATAAATTAATATTAGCTGTCTCACTTCTTGTAAGTCACACTTAATCTTTCTATAGTATATCCCATTTATAATATCAGAATTCAAACGCAAATTCGTTGTAAATACATTATTCAGCATACTCATGGGCGCATCCATTTGCAATTTCAATTCTCTTCTGACACATTTAACCTTCCGGTTACCAAGCAGACGAATATTCTAAAATAACTTAAAAACAATCTGACACTTATTCAAAATTTTCCATATCAATAATTTTTTTCAAAATGATATAAAAAGAAGAAAATAAACCTTAATTTCATTTAGTTTTCCGGACAGAAAAGGGGAACTACTTCTCATGTCAAAACAGCTGTTGAGCTATACGTCATACGTAAACACCCCCGCCCCCCCGGAAATTCAGTACACCGGAATGAATTTAGTATCCAGTAGACAACATTTTCACTGAAAAATGGTAATATATATAAATATAAGGATTGTTTTTCATTTTTTTGACTTCATTCGAATATAATGGCAGTGCATTATGGAAAAAAATTCAATGTGCAGCACTTGTGCTGCACAGAATTTTTTTCCATAATGCATTGCCATTATATTCGAATGAAGTCAAAAAAGCACTTCGTGCTGCACAGAATTTTTTTCCATAATGCATTGCCATTATATTCGAATGAAGTCAAAAAAAATGAAAAACAATCCTTAATTACATTTCAGTCTGCGTCTTGTCATTTAGTTTCACTTTGGAAATTACTTTTTTGTTTATAAAATGGAGGCGTTCGTTTGGTCATATAATTTTGGAATCGACAAATAAAATGAATATGCCTGACTTTTTAGTAATGTCATCGTTATAAAAATTTAATTCTGCAAAATGGCATAAGAAAATGCTAAAAGACGATCATTTCTATTAATAAAATTAATCACTGGAGCTAGAATTTTAAATAAATAAGTTGTTCCGACAGATAATGGTATAAGGTAATGCATGTATGTGGTATGGTGTTTTTCATGGAGAAGACCAAAAAACGTCTCTATCATTTTTACTCCTGAAAAGTTTGATAATGATAATTAAAAGTTTGAAAGCTCGATATTTGGCGCACGACGACTGAAGAAAGGCGGCAATGAAGTGCAAAAGGTCATCTTATTGGCACGGTTGTTGATGTAAACGGAGATAAGTATAATGGAGATGCAAAGTACTAACGAACATTTTTGCCAACAAATTCCATGAATAGGGCACCAATTTCTGTATAAAAAATTCAATTTATTTAATAATATATGTTTTCAATTTAGACAAAGTAAACAGGAAAAAGTACCAATATATAAGCAAAACTCAAAGTTTGTTAAAACATGATAAATCAGATGTACAAATGGTCTCAACACGACGAACAATTGCGAATCCCGAACGGGGTGGGACCAGGCGCCCGGAAGGACTCAACGTCCCGTGTTAGCATGTCATACCCATCGCAAATGTTCCATGGAAACCTCTCGAGTTCGATGAAAGATCAAGCTCGGTGAAAAGGTAAAGTTCGATGAAAAAACTATGAACTTTTTTATTTTCAATTTTCTTACTCAGAAATGTATTTAGCAAAATATAACAAGTATCATAAAATGATTTTTTTTTTCGATTATGCAATAAATCCCACAACTTTTCACCTACATAAGCTATGTTAAAAGCTGCACGTGGTGGACCATAAATTGATACCTATATTATCCAAAATTGTGTTTTACGTCATACTCAACACGTTATCCCTCTGTATTTAATGATCCAGAAGTAGTAACTGAACTGGATAGATTACATGACCAATATGTACTGGTACCAACAGACAAAGCCTCAAGTTTTTATTTGTAAGGCATATTACTATAATTGTTTATTAGAAGAACTTGGTTTTAATACGAATTCTAGAAATCCTACATACATACGTAGCTGACTTTCAAAGAACGAGATCCTTCAAAATCACGTGTTCGTATTACGCTCATTTGATATACCTACAACGGATACCGATTTCGAGCTACCACATTTATATTGAATACCTAAACTTCATAAAACCCCATATAAGCAAAGATACATAGCAGGATCCAGCAAATATTCTATCAAACCTTTATCTTTACTCCTTACCAAGATATTGACAGCCGTTAAGGAGAAACTTCAACAATACTGTACAGTTGCTTATTCCAGAAGCGGTGTAAATCAGATGTGGATACTTAAAAATTCTAAATAGTTTTTAGAAAATTTGAAGGCACACAATTTTTCTCGAATTCACAGTATCAAAACTTATGACTTCTCTACTCCTTACACTACTATTCCACATAAAAAAATAAAAGAATCATAGACAACTGTTTTTTCACTAAAGGTGGTACCCGAAAATTTGAATATCTAGTGATTGGCTATCAGGATACTTATTTCGTCAAACAGCACTCTGATTCTACACATAAATATACTGAAGTTGATATAAAAAACATGCTGGAATTTCTAATAGACAATATGTTTGTAATGTTCGGAGACGTGGTCTTTCAACAAACTATCGGCATTCCTATAGGAACCAATTGTGAGCCTTTATTGGTCGACCTGTTCCTTTATTCATACAAAGCAGACTTCATTCAGAAACTGCTGAATCAAAAGAAGAAAAAGTTAGCGGTGTCCTTTAATTTGACATTTAGATATATCGACGACGTTTTGTCAATTAATAATGACAATTTTCATACATATGTCAATGCAATATATCCCAGCGAGCTAGAAATTAAAGATACAACAGAATCAAGAACACACGCTTCATACTTAGACATTTTACTTAATATAAACACAGACGGGAAATTAGCAACTAAGCTATACGACAAACGCGACGATTTCGGCTTTCCCATCGTAAATTTTCCACATTTAAGTAGTAATATCCCTTAGTCACCCGCATATGGAGTTTATATTTCACAAATGATCCGATATGCCAGGGCGTGTACAACATATGAAGATTTCATATACAGAGGTAAACTACTCACTGACAAATTATTGACATAGGGATATCGAAAACTACGTTTAATGTCAACGTTCCGCAAATTTTACGGTCGGTATAATAGTCTTGTTTGCGACTACTCTGTTTCACTAAGTGAAATGTTGAGTTGCCTTTTCGTTGGCGGTTGTTGAGACGTCTGTACCAATTGTGACGAGGATACACTCATCACGTGTTTCATTGGACTTGACTGTGGACTCACGGCGGGTGTGACCGGTTGACAGGGGATGCTTACTCTTCCATGGCACCTGATCCCACCTCTTGGTTTCCAGAGGTCCGTGTTTGTTCATTTTTACCGGATTTGTATCTATGTCCTGGACATTCAATTGATTTATACTTTGGTATCTGAATTTTTTTTATATTATATGATGGCGGTGAAAGAGAGAACCCTTACAATTTATCCGAGGACGTACCATCCGCAAGTAAATTGAAAAATGTATCAGAAAATCAGCTAAGCACGTGGAAGAGCGCTGATTACAGACCTACCCAATTGGTGTCATGCCTTTGCAGTAGAGGTCCTTTAACATGACACTTCTTAATGTTCCATAATCTTTACTTGAAATGTTAAATATTTCACAATGGAGGAATGTCTACCTGTGTTAAAATGTGAGGCCTACGCAGTCGAACCTCAATACTGTATAGCTTGCTGGATAAACAACACGCGAGGTACTGATGCGTAATAGGGCCATTTGTTAGTGTTTATTTCCCAACCTCCAACTTGATTCAAAACATTTAATGTTTCAATGTGCTTAAGCCTAACTTTTAAATGTTCCTTGACATTTCCAATGTTTCTCTGCTTTTTTCACACAATACCTACATTAATAAAAGTAAATATCATTTAATTCATATAAAATGGGAATTCATATATTAAACATCAAAATTCCAAGATTTAAGTTAGAAATATCCAGAGTGAATCTGTACGTTCCAGAATAAAAGTGATTGTCAGACTCAAAACGTTACCTTTCTTTGTTTCACCTATGTTCACTTCTATATAAACGCATGAAATAGTTCCAAGTGAATAGATCTATGATCATGATTAAAATTATGATTTTCAGTCAAATGTGAAATTTTATACCATCTGTTGCATATACGTTTATGACTACTGCAATTTAAAATGTTTTCCGTAATATTAGTTTGAAAAGACATGGAATTTTCAAGCCATGGCGGTTGTTGAGACGTCTGTACCAATAGTGAAGAGAATTCTTTCCTCGCGCATTTCATTTTGATTTGACTGTGGACTCACGGCCGGTGTGACTGATCGACAGGGGATACTTACATCATGACACCTGCCGCACCTCTTGAATTCAAGAGGTCCGTGTTTGTCCATGTTTTATCAGATTTGTACCTATATCTTTGATATTCTATTGATTTATACCTTGGTATCTGAGACCTTTTTTATATTTAAGTTGGAATTTAAAGAGTAATACCGATTTGACTTCGAAAGTTTGAAATTCAAAAAATAAATTTGTCTTTTCAAACTTTAAAGTTGACAGACCCAACTTTCAATTGGAAAACGAAAAAATAAAAAAATCAACACAAGAAGACCCTGGTACTCTTTCATAGCCATGAAAGTTTATGCCACATTTCTTTCATGTAGAAGGTCATGTTTCCCTTTCATATTATTGATGGGTTTGTAAATGAGCACTCGTTAACTGCAAAAGAATATTCGTAAAACGTACATTCCTTTTTTCTTATTTAAAATACAGGAACCAGAAGGACAGTCAATGATTGACAGAAGAATATAAGCCAGTCATTATTTGCAGCAGGAAGAATTATCGATGTTTTTGTTTTGTTGTTTTTGTTTGTTTTTTGGATTTTATACAGGGTGGGGATAAATATGGATACAAAATTTCTAAATATGAGTTGGTGAAGCCTTATTGACTAGAGATAGGAAAGTCAACATTCTACATTAGGCTGAACGGTAAAATAGTCTTGTTTGCGATTACACTGTTTTACTAACTGAAATGTGCAGTTGCCATTTTGTTGGCGTTTGTTGAAACGTCTGTACCAATTGTGACGAGGACTGGTTCCTCACATATTTTATTTGGATTTGACTGTTGACTCACTGCGGCTGTGACCGGTCAACAGGAGATGCTTACTCCTCCATGGCACCAGATCCCAACTCTTATTTTCCAGAGGTCCATTTTTACCAGATTTGTATCCTGAACATCCTTAAGTTCCATACTTTGGTATCCTAGTTTTTTTATATTTTTATGGATGAAGCAATAGGACAGAACTAATAAGGTGTATGTAAACATTTACACTAAACAATCCCACAATCTCCAAAGAATAATGATATAAGGATTCCACAATACAACTCAACACTCTTTATAAATAAGTTTTATGATATCTTGATATATTTTGTATCATTCATATTAATCTCTGAATACTTACCAGAATTAATTTCATTCATCCGAGGAAATACTTCGTCAATGCTGCGAAGCAGATCTTTTTCTCTTTTTCTCCGTCGAGACAGAGAATTCGATTTCTTAAAATTCCGGTCCTTTTTCGACTTTCGTTTATCGGGTCTATTTTTTGCGGGTGGATGCAATGGTGTCTGACCTTCTGACTTAGAATGAACATGGGTATTGGAAGTTTCACTCGAATCATGACTCCTAGAGCTATCAGAAGATTTTGACTGCCGTTTTTTGGTCTTCAGTTTTACATCAGATGAAGCTTTTTTATCATGAATAGGTTCCCGTGTAATAGTTAGAGTCAATGATGTATCTGTATCTTTTTGATTATTTTGCCCGTGGAAAGCTGGCCGTGGAAGTTTGAATTTTTTGTTTGTGTTCTTCTTTCTTGACTTCTCTTGCTTTAATTGATCTTTTTGCTTAGATTTGTTTTTGCGAACATCCATTGATCCACGCTTTTTGTGATGATGGACCTCCTTTATTTTAGGTTTCACATCTTCGTCTATTTTTAGTGCAGTATCATTAATAACATAATCAGGAGAATGAAGGGACATGTTTTTTTTTTCGTCTGTTCTGACGGATTCTTTTTCACGAGAGTTGTTTCTGTTGTCTCTATTTGGATCACAATGGGTTCCAGTCATAGATCCCATATCACTATCATGTATGTCATCATCATCTGAATAGATTACGGTCGCATCACTGTCATAACACTTGCTCTGGGAATTCATGGTTACATTTGCACCAGGCATGACAGGATTGTTTTCTACAGACACTACATTTGGTTTGTTTTCACTTTTATGTTTGATTTCATCTTTTTTGTCAGGCACCAAACTTTGATCTAAACAGAGAGAATGACTTTGGGTTTTGGTGGGCAAGTTTAACGGGGACGAATCAGCGAATTCAAGTTTATATTGAGACGATAGCGGTTCCGCTTGATATAAAGGTTTGCTGCAATTGTTATTTTCTTCTGTTGTTGTGACACTCTCGGACCAAGTAGCTGTATTGTCCTCTTTTGAATTTCTGATACTGACACAAGTGTCCAATTCGATAAATTTATCACATTTTTCATTTTCATCTGCTGATGCGACACTTTCGGACCAAACAGATGCATTATCCTCTTTTGAATATCTACCCCTCTCGCAAGTATCCAATTCAATAAACTTATCACAACTTTCATTTTGATCATTGTCAACATCATTTTGGTAAACTAAAAGTTTAAGTGACGAGCAGTCCTCAAATTTCTTTGCAAGAAAGGTTTCTTCAGATGAAGTTTTTGTTGGTGGTATAAAAGTACTTTCTGGGATATAAACATATCGCTCAATACATGGTGCGCTTTTATCTGTATATGTTTGGTTGTCCGGGTATATTTGTTCATCATTTTTGTTTGAACTGAAGGAAACAAATGACAAAGGACATTCCATTTCTAAAACAGGTGGGTTGGAAATTATTTCATTTGAACTAATGCTACATTGGTTGCATTCATCAATTTCGATGAGTGACGGAGCCTCTCTTTCAAAATCGTCATTATGTTCGTACTCATGAGCTTGTAATACTTTTTCGGTGGAGACGTTCAAATCATTACGTGAACAAAGAGTGACTGCTGTTTCTGTCAGATTACTACTTTTTTCATCTTTCTTTCGTTTCAAAACGGCATTTAATTTCGACTTCAGTTTATCGAATTGATCTGAAGTCAGTATACTACTCGTATCTATTGTTTTCAATATTTGATTTGATTCTAACTTTATATTCAATTCCCCCATGTTTGAGCAAATCTCTGTTTTTTCGTCATTTTGCTTTTCGTAATTCTTATTATCAGAAGAACTGATTGTTGGCATGTAACGATTATGTGTTTTACTACTAAGTAAGCGCTCTAACCGCAGTTTTAACCGCTTTTTAAACATGTTTGGGAAATGTTTGTGCAGTTGAGTTTCTGTTATCGGAGATCTTAAGTTCAGACATTGCAAATTAAACGACGGTGTATGATTATTCTCAAATGAAATATTATTGTTTTCCATTTCATTTTGTGGATAATATCCCGGAACACACGAACCTTCGTCCTTTCTTGGTTTTTCAAACTTGTTACGCCTTGCCTTTATTAATGAGAATTTATCAGTCTGCCAGTTGTATTTATCTATTTGGAATGGAAGATCTTTAACTAACATGTTCCGCCGCATATTGTTTATGTAGCGACTGTATAGTTTAGCACAGGCTGACCGTTTAAAAGATCCCTTCGGTCTACCAGGTTTTCTTGCTTGCATTTTGATCGATGGTATTACTGACTTGAGTTTTATTTTTGGTAAAGGTGGCCTCCGTCCATCACTTTCGTCATTTTTTCTAGGAATTAAAGTTGGTTCAATCCAATAAATCCTTTTAGTGTCTCGACCTTCCGTTGATACAGTAACATTTCTATCTTTCTGAATGCCACAGCTACGTTGTTCAGGGGCGGTGTGACTCTTCAGATACACATCGCAGCCGTTTAGACCCCCATGACTCTGCAACAGGTTTGAAATACCACTATAGGAAGTGTACGGAAATATACCTTTGATACTATTTTGTCTACACCGATTGTCTCGACAAGGTTTCTGAAATAAAAGTAAAACATGAATAAATCATTTATAAAGATTAACTTGTTGATTTTACAATATTAGACGTTTTAAACTTATCAAAGCTAGTTCAATTCCACGATACGTTTCTTTTCATTCTTGTCTCTTAACTGACATTATTCATCTATCCGGGTTGTGACCACTGGTTATACCCTGTCTGAACGGATTTGACTCCGAACATACCGCGTATGTGTTCTGTTTGATGAAGTCTTGTTGATAGAAACGATAAAAAACGACAAATTATACAAAATTTTCTTCCGATTAACAGTCTATTGTATATACTTTATACATTTGAAGTTTAATTTGTATTTAAACAAATTGCCCCACTGGTTGATAATACGTATGTTGATCCCATCAAATACAATCGGAAAATGGGAAAAGGTTATGTCAAGGAGAATAGAACATTCTATATCCAATAAATTCAAAGAATGAGATTAATGTGAAAATGTAGTGAGAGCAAATAAAATATCGAACAAGCATTATGACTTAAAGCAGCATTAGCTAGGAAGTTAGGAATATTTTTTTTCGGAAAGTCCGTAATAGTCATGAAACGTTTGTATACAATATAAAATCCCCCGATAATACGATTTTCCGTCGAAAACAGAGTTCAAATACCCCCCCCCCAAAAAAAAAAAACATCAATATTTTTTGTGGTTACATTGAAAATTAAACAAGACATGGCGTCTGATTACTTTCAGATCATCTTGGTATATGTGTACGAGATTTGCTGGTTGAATGAAGTTACAGGGAAAACTCACACCCACGACGAATCGTATCAAGACAATGACCTAGACCGACTGAATGACAAACCTTACCTTACCCAACAATTAATAGAAGAATACAATTGTATTACCATATTTTGATATCACATTTAAGATTCCATACGTAATTAAATACTATTGTTCATGTTTAAATAATGATGTCATACTGTTGGTGGTATTACATGATAAGAATGTGAAGGACGTGCATTTGTTATATACAAATAAAATTGTCCTTGCATCATATTCTATTAGTTATCTTATACAAAAGTGATATTTCTATTTAAATTAAAAAGCTTAGATTGTCATATTTTTAGAGTGGGTGCTCTTAGATAGATTTGGCAATACATTTAGGTTTATTATTTCGCGCCTTGTATGATATCTCTGTTTTCTTCTTCAAATAAACATATATCATTTAACTCGAGCTCATCTGTCCAACTGATGAAGTCTTATTGAGAGAGAATTCGTCTTGAGCATTAGTGTTGACCTTATAAGTAAAGCTATAACTTTAATGTTATTGATAATACTTAAATGTTTTCGCAAATCTACTGATTATATATATATATATATATATATATATATATATATATATATATATATATATATATATATATATATATATATATATATATATATATTCCCTGTGGACATTCGATAGGCCTTAGAATATTTGTAACAGCCGACTACTGACGCCATAGTACGAACAGGACAAAACCCAGTCCGAAGGATGATGTTTTTAACATTGCAAACGCCCATCTCCATGGAATTTTATTGTGCAGAGTCTTAAATGAAAGATTATTTTAAAAAGTTATTCAACAACTACCGTAAAATATTATACTTTTATTTAGCCTAATGATTCAAACTTTAATTTTAAAGTATAGTTTAGGAATTTCTATTTTCGAAGTGAGTCGACGTACATCTCATGGAGATTATGCTTATTGACACCTAGTGACATTGGTACTATGAAACCGAATCCATAGGTCTATATTATATTTTCCTTTGTGGTGTTTTAGTATCAAGTAGTTTAGGAACGGGCATGTGATTTCGGCAACTGCTTCCAAGTAATTTTATTATCTAAATTATGATCGCATGTATATCAATTCTGCATTGTCTAGTATATGAATAATTCGAATATAGATTTCTAGTAGTCTACTAAAATGTTTTAAAACAGGTATCATATTCATATTTATCATATTTGTTCATATAATTCGCCATTTTGTTTTCTTTGAAACCCCTCCAGGTAAATGAATGAGGATAGGGTGTCACACAACATATTTTCGTCATTATCGCTGCAATTACAAAATCATTAGCTCCCATTGATTCCTTTTATTGTTCGAACGCCTGCTTGGCTAAAATAATGTTTTGATAGCAAGAAAACCAAACATGGAATGTAAGTTAATTCAATAATTCGAATTTGTTACTTGAATTATTAGATTTGAATAAAAAATTCTTTTGAGAACCCATCGAGATTTAATCTTCAAGTTCCGAATTAATATCAACACATACCAAAGCGATTATTTCAAAGTGAAGATTCGACAACACTATGTGCTGATTTCCATATATCCGAAAGGCCGAAATCACTAGCTGCCAATTTGACTGGGGTACGAGTTGACCAGCAATGCTATGAATAAACACAGAAGTAATCGGTCTATTTCAACATTTTATTTTGTGTTTTCTTTAAAGAGCTAAATAAAATTACAACATTTCGGGTAGACTGGATTCACTTGAAATAAATTTCATCCCATTGGGATAAAAACAAACGACTACGCATGTCTACAAACTTTCCGATGTGAGGTCGCAATGAATAATGTCCACAATACCATTTTTTATACATACCAACTAAAATTATTTATTATTTTCAAATTCGTAATACTTTTAAACAAGGTAATATGTGCAAGTGTAATTAGTGAGAAGTTTTTATTTTTAAATAACGTTATATTATCACTTAAAGAAAAATCACGCCCTAGCCGATACCAATTGCTGCTTTAATATGAGGCAATTTGTTACGGTATCATTCATGCATGGATTGATACATGTATAATTTTTCTTACAGTGCATCCTAGAACACATGTCTTACATAATCATATCAAGATACATCAAAGTTCGACTCGACACTACCAAACAAATCAGAATATCCTAACTTTTCCACACTTATAAAGAATTTCATGACATCGGTTTTTGTCTAAGCATAGTTATAGTAATTGGCTTTAGTGACAATCACACAAACATGCATGGTAATTGCTTTAAAATACCCACCACAAAAAGAAAAAAAAAGGTGACAAAATCTATAATTGCTTTCTACAATTCTGGCTGGTTAGATAATTCGCCAATCTTGTTCATATGACATCTGACTACGATGAAAATAGATACATGAAATATGAAAATACGGTGCTTGCAATATTAATGATCATTTTAAAAGTGATAACTGCAACAGATATCCCCAACGTGATGTCTGTAGAGTAAACATATAATGAATACATCATGCAAATAGGTAATGATATAGAATAATGGAAAGAGAGATATTTCTCGAGACTTTTAACCTAAAATGTCATTTTTGAATAGTAATTCTTCTATGTCTGATACCACAAATTGACATCTTTATAAATCATCTAAAGTGATTAGATAACACCTTCGTTTACAAAGGTAATATCAAAATTGGACTCAAAATTTTACAATTATAATTGTTATCGTATTTATCATCATCGTCGTGGTCATCGTCGTCGTTATCGTCGTGAAGATGAAGACGACGACGATAATGATAAGTATTATGATGATGATGATGATGATTATTATTATTATTATTGCCGTCATAAATCATCATCATCATCATCATCATCATCATCATCATCGTTGTTGTTGTTTACAAATATTCAATCATAGGATATATATTTATCAAATATGCAAAAGATGTGTGTGTGTGTGTGTGTGTGTGTGTATGTGTGAATATACAAAGATGACAGATGGTTACTCCATGGCTAAAACATGTCTTATTTTAAATGTACACGTAAGCATTTAAGTTTTTTCTTGAAGGGAAAAAAGATAAAGATAAAGGATGCATAAGCTGATGTATCGATTCTGCAATAAAGACAAACCTACGAGTACATTTAGACAAAATCAATAAAATGTCCTTTATTTTACAGTCATGCTTAAGTCACCAAGAAAGCAGATGATAAATATATTACCAATTCACCACACATGCACAGTTATACTACAAAGGTAATATGAATTTTTTTGTTGAAGAATTCAAGTGTACGATACCTTATGTGTACGCATATTCGTGCAGAAAAGGTTAATTCCAACCGGATCTACATAGTGTGACTTCGTTTACCTGTGTATCAGAAGGAAATTCCAGTACCTTTAAATACATCGTATCGCGGTATATAATATCTATACATAAGGCAGACGAGCGAGGTTTTTTGTATCGAAATACGAAAATTGCTGTTCATAAAACACGTGACATATTTACAACGCAACGGTTCTATTCACTTCATGCAGCCAGCTATATCTTGCATGAATAATACAAAAGTTTTGATTTGCAGATGGAATCATCCATGAAAACTACGTATCCACATGTTGTGCAATTAAGTGCAGAAAAAGAGTTCGTATATATATATATATATATATATATATATATATATATATATATATATATATATATATATATATATATATATATATATATATATCTGAACAGTTTTGCTTCTGTCTCTTTTTATCTATTTTTATTTGCAAGACAATAGAACAAAACTTTCAAAAATATGAAAAATCCACTTAAAAGGGGAAAAAATTCCCATAAAGTTCGACCTGACAATTTCGGTCCTATTGACTTTTTTGTAGATCGTCACATGCTGAACATTTTTGTTTCTTTCTTTTTCTCTCTATCTATAATACTTTTCAAGATAATGTCAAAAAATCCAAAAGCATGAAAAATCCGCTTAAAAGGGGAAAAACTCCTATTAGGGGCAACCTAACAATTTCGGCCCTATTGACTTTTTTGTAGATCTTTGCATACTGAACATTTTTGTTTCTTTCATTTTCTCTCTGTCTATTATACTTTTCAAGATAATGTTAAAAACATTCAAACACATGAAAAATCCACATAAAAGGGGAAGTAACTCCCATAAGGGTCAACCTGACAATTTTGGCTCTATTGACTTTTTTTGTAGATCTCTGCATGCTGAACATTTTTGCTTGTTTTACTTTTACTCTACCTATTATACCTTTCAAGATAATGTCAAAAAGCATCCAAAGACATGAACAATTCACAAAAAGTGGAAATAACTCACATAAGGGTCGACCCGATAATTTCCACCAAAATGAAATATTTGTAGTTTTTTGCAAGCCGTTCGTTTTAAGGTAGGGCCTTTTCTCTAGCTTTAATAATTTTGGAGATACATGTATTGAATAAAAATATGTGCCGACTCATTCATGCTATATTTAGCCATGACAGCCATGTTTGGTCCTAGCCCCTTTTCATATGCAAACGTTATGCGGCTTTACATGGTTATACTTCTTGTCAGTTTAGTTCAAATTGGTCCAATGGTTCTGGTAAAGTAGTCAAAAATGTTGAAAATTTTACAAAAAAAACCCCATATATTTTCCATTATTTAGGTGCCTGTGACCTTCACCTTTAAAAATGACTTTGAAATTTTGTGAAAATGATCCTCAGATAATTCAACAAAATAATACAACTTTCTCATATATCTTTGCATACAATAAGTTGATCAATTTTGAGTTATTAAACAATTTGTAATACAAATATACCCTGTGTTACTGAAGCGCCCCCTAGTGGATCGTTTATAGACAGATATCCTTTTCGTTCGCAAACTTTGTAGATATTGACTTAACAATCATGCATACACATTGTGAAGCTTATTTGTTCATTGGTTCATGAAAAGAAGATTTTTAAAGACGTTCCAAGTTTTTGGTTCTTTTAGGCCCCTTTTAGGACCCCTATTGGCCCTATCCCTTCTAATAGGCTAATAAAACACTATGCAATATGTTATCCCCGGTTTCCATATATAGAAAAGTAACTGTTGATGTACCGGCTCTTTTCCCAAAAGAAAGTAAACTTGGATTCTTTTCAAACATGTATCCAATTTCATCGTCGGTTTAAATGTTCGAGACCAGAATTAGTAAAATGGCGTCGTTTTATAAATGAATTGATGTAAGCATGGTCTCAGGTATTTGGCCCTTGTATAATTTATAACCAAGCACATATCCAAATAAATATCATAAAGAATTACAATCGTAAAAAGCAGTAAGATGTTGTTACCACATACTCAAAGTTTTTTTCTGAATTCATAAAGTAATTTTGTTATTCAAAATACGCTTAGTAACACGAGAGAAATGGACCTTCAGGTCATATTATATATATATATATATATATATATATATATATATATATATATATATATATATATATATATATATATATATATATATATATATTATATATATGTATGTGTACTTGTGTGTGTGTGTATGTGTTTGTATGTGTTTGTGTGTGTTTAATGTTCTGTTGCTATCTTGTCATCCCCACTAATCTTCGTATTATTCCAGTGTTTGACTATCAAATAACCGGATGTTGAACAAAGGAAATGAAAACTTATATAAGCTCAGATAAGTGACACGGTAGAACGTTTTAAAGTTATAGAACATTGTAGATCATATTTACATTTTTATGCATTTGAATCAAAAATGAAATTTGCATTCCGGTGTAATGCATTCCATACGTTACCTTTGCTAAATGTGCTATATCTTGTTTTCCAGATTTATTTTATTGTAACAAAACACTATATTCACCGACATATTATCTGACAAATCTGATCATATTGTGTGATGATATTAAATATGTAAATAGACTGTGACAGACTTAATCTTTACACTTATGAATATAGCATAAAGTGTTCCAAACTTTACCAACCGAAGACAAAACAGATTCGTATTACACACTTAAGGCGATGCCATAAAAGCGACATACGTACACTGACAACACATGAACATGCTAACCCCAATAAAATACATACAGTGACGAAAGTGAGGATTTTGTTTTTATTTTTCTTTATATATTCTATATAAACCCAAATTAAAAAAAAACAAAAAAAAAATCACGAATAATCATTTCTAAAGCAATTTTGATGAAAATTATACCATAAACTCAAAATATCCAATTACTTTCATTTTATATTTACTGATAATATCAACATTGTTTGTTTTCAAGATTTAGCACTTTTAACAGTAAATTAAACTATCTATATTACAATTTCCTATTTATGCATTGAAAACATTGTATCACGCAAAACCTATCAGTACTAAAAATGAAAAAAAAAATGAAAAACATTAATGATGAATAGTGAAAATTGTACTGCAATTGACCAAAAAATGACTGTGATATTATTTTGAAAATCTGTGGTTTTATATGAAATATATAGAGAAAAATATTACGTGTCTTCACTTTTGTCACCCTACTGTTTACTCGATACTTGTTAAGAGTTAAGACTGTGACATACGTGCACGGAAAACAAAAGGAAATACAAATCTAATGCGATACGTATAACCAAGATGTGTTTAGACTGCTACTAAAATGACGTAGGTCCACGGACAGCACATTGGCATACTTACTTAACAAATTACATACCCACGACGTAATTAGACCACAGAAGTGACGTAAGTAAATAGAAAACACATGGACATGTAAACCAACAATATACATATATACCCACGACGTAATTAGACCACAATAAAAGTGACGTAAATAATTAGAAAACACATGGACATGTAACCCAACAATATACATATATACCCACGACGTAATTAGACAACAATAAAAGTGACGTAAGTAAATAGAAACACATGGACATGTATTCCAACAATATACATATATAACCACGACGTAATTAGACCACAATAAAAGTGACATAAGGAAATAGAAAACACATGGACATGTAACCCAACAATATACATATATACCCACGACGTAATTAGACCACAATAAAAGTGACGTAAGTAAATAGAAAACACATGGACATGTAACCCAACAATATACATATATTCCAACGACGTAATTAGACCACAATAAAAGTGACCTAAGCCAATAGAAAACACATGGACATGTAACCCAACAATATACATATATACCCACGACGTATTTTACCACAATAAAAGTGACGTAAGTAAATAGAAAACACATGGACATACATATATACCCACGACGTAATTAGACCACAATAAAAGTGACGTAAGTAAATGGAAAACATACGGATATATAAACCAATAAGAAAATTATGCCCAAGACATGTTTAGATTGCAATAAAACAGACGTCAGACAATGGACAATACGTGGACATACAAATCCAGTAAGAAACATACCCAAGATATGTTTAGACATAGATTAAAGTGACGTAAATACATGAACAACACGTGCACAGACACAATACGATATATATACACAGGGCGGGTAAACGTATAGGTCCATCGAGGTAATGCAGGAGAAAAATACTGTCATATTGATCTCTTAATAGCACCATTATTTTAGTTCCCATAACATGAGTGCCAACACGATCAGGCTCATTTATATGTGGGCCATATTGAAAATATAAAAAAGTGAATCTTATGTTGATAAATTCTTAAAATATGTAATCCCTGATGATTAAATACATGCTCATAACGTAGAATCATATACGTTCCTATCCCTAATATATGCCATATGGAAGATATAGATACAATCGTTAAAGTGTATGGAAATTTGAAATATAAAACCCTTTGATGTGGCGGTAAAGTTTTGTTGATGCGCTCTGCATATATTGTCGTGTGCCGGGACAGCATTTGTCTCGCGTAAACGTACGTTTAATTTCTTTCATATTTTGTCTTACGTTATTGAATCGACGTAATGACGTAATGAAATATGACGTTATATGGACAACAAAAAATGCGATCCGATGTTTGTAAGCAGGATTCGTATATCGACGTAATACTATAATGACTGATAAACATGCGATCCGACATTTATGCGCAACGCATTGATTTATATTACAGCGACGTACTACAATTTTAACACACATGGATTTTCATTACATCGACGTTATACAATATGAACAACAGATAAATGTAGTCCGGCATTTGTGAGCATGGCTCGTATATCGACGTAATACTCTAATGATAGCTATAAACATGCGATCCGACATTTATGTGCAATGCATGGATTTATATTACAGCGACGTACTACAATTTTAACACACAAGTGATCCGACACTTGTGATCATGGATTTTTAATACATCGACATTATACAATATGAACAACAAATAGATGTAGTCCGATAGTTGTGAGCATGGCTCGTATATCGACGTAATACTCTATTGACAACAATAAACATGTGATCCGATATCTGTGAGCATGGCTTTATAATTACAGTGACGTAATACAACATGACTAATAATGAATATGACTAGTAGTCCGACATATATGAGAATATGACTTTATAAGGGTTTGTAAAGTTAAAAAACTGATTACAGTGCGACAAACAAGTGTCTATTGATAAATGCAAATACCTGCACAGGTGAGTATTCTAAAAATGATCATACACAGAAAGACATTCACATTACACTCTTCTGTTGTATATACTTGTACTATGTTTGGGGGAATGAATCATTTCGTACAAGTATAAATTGCTTTACAAAGTTCAAAGAAACATTTCTTAAACATGAAAAGCACTTGAACACTTCACCTTTATCATATCCGTACATGAAATATAAATTAGAGATTTCGACTTACAAGACGACGGAAACTCATATGAATAATTAAGTTATAAGTATATTTTACGTCATTAGAAGTGACTTCCGTGTACTTCAATAAATATATGTACTTCCCTAAATATCCTATCAATGTGACATTATGCAATTGGTAAAAGTGTTTGATAACGTTTATTTCTGCTTTTATCTTTTCATATTTCTAAAATACATGTACAAATCTGGTAGAAATGGACAAACACGGACCTCTTGAAACCAAGAGGTGGGATCAGGTGCCAAGGAGGAGTAAGCATCCCCTGTCGACTGGTCACACCCGCCGTGAATCCACAGTCAAATTCAAATGAAATACGCGAGGAACGAATCCTCGTCATGATTGCTACAGACGTCTCAACAACCGCCATCGAACGGGTAACTCAACATTTCACTTAGTGAAACAGAGTAATCGCATACAAAATAATTATGTAGACAGTAAAATTAAGGTTAAAACCAAAATCCCGTGTGACAGTAAGTGTAGAACGTTAACTTACTCTTATTGCATTGTGGTCAATCCATAGGGCACTAATGCTGGTGACGTTTCCAGATAATTAAAAAGTTAATAGCCGGACGTAAAATAATAATGAAATATACGTAAACACGTTCATCAGAGGAATCTATCAATCAGATAGTGATAGTGATAACGTTTCAACCACTTAACATTGTGGTCTAGTGGAAGAGTGTTCAACTCGCAATTGGCGATACTGCAATCGAGTGTTTTGGAATGTTATGATTCATGGGTTCGGAACGAATGAAAAACATCGCTGCACAGGTCAAAATTTGTGGTATTTTACATAAAACAGGTGATATCGCCAAATAAGTAAAAACGTTTTGGCGGGATTTAAGATATCAATACAAACAAAACACAGTTACGTGACGTGTCGTATAAACAACACGTATATTAACGTCATTCGATGGAGAAATGAAATATACCAGTACGATTACATCCACGGCGATCACATTTCATAACAATGTTATTTCTCGAAAAATATATTTGTAAGTAGCAGGTGCGACAACAAATTCGATATTATTAATAATGAAAATGAGTTTTTACTTACCCAGTAATTCATTGCATGTATATATGATCAAGTTCGAATAACACTAAGTCTTTGTATTACATCTGCAGAAAGCTAAAATCTAAAACTGTTCGGTTATGGTGAGGTTATTAACATATGATGATCAATTGCAGTGAGTAACGTAGTTACATTGACTTACACATCTACCAATCAAATATGTACATTTCAGCAATGGTATGAATGACTGTAAGCTAAGCTCGCGGCAATTTTGTCTTGTGTATTGAAATTTTCCATGTGTATAATACATACGTGTATATAATGTGTTTAGTTTAAGTGATAATTATAGATACACGAATAGACAACCCACAACCAACTTACACTCGTTTTACTAGTTTGACAAAAACTTCATATTTTTTCATGGCAGATAATTTTTTTCACTATCTCTATTTGTGTCTTTATATATGTTATATAAGTATTTTATACCATTATTATAATAGGAAGGATATACACATTCTTCTTGTCTAAAGGGTGAAATAAATTATTTCCGTTAAAGAAATATCATTAATTAAAAATATTCTTGTCAAACAATTCCTAGTTACAACAACAACAACAACAACAACAACAACAAAAACAGATAAGGAACAAAGGAACGGACAAAATAAAAAACAAAAGAAATATGATAGAAGGAATGGTATGGCAATTTACAGTGCCATCTGACGACCAGGGTGTTCCAAAGGGCTTGAAGACAAAGTGTTGACAAAACGCGTCAGCATAAACCAAATAGGGTTTTCGGTGTCTAAAACTACTTTACCAATGATCGCTAACGCCAAAGAGTGTTTCACCCATACTTTTCGGCACCTAAAGGTACAATACTAAAATCTGCTAATGCTAATTGTGATTCCTCTATAGTTTCCGGCATTTAAAAGTACAGAACCAGTAAATACTAACACCAAAACGTGTATCCTCTATAGTTTCCGGCGTCTTAAAGTACAAAACCAATGAAGCTAAAACGTGTACCCCCTATAGTTTCCAGCGTCTAAAAGTACAGAATCAGTAAATACTAACGCCAAAACGTGTATCCCCTATAGTTTCTGGCGTCTAAAAGGACAATACGAATGAATACTAACGCCAAAACGTGTATCCCCTATAGTTCCCGGCGTCTAAAAGTACAGAATCAGTAAATACTAACGCCAAAACGTGTATCCCCTATAGTTTCCGGCGTTAAAAAGTAAAATACCAATGAGTACTAACGCCGAATCGGGTATCCCCTGTAGTTTTCGGCGTCTAAAAGAACAATACGAATGAATACTAACGCCAAATCGTGTATCCTCTATAGTTTCCGGCGTCTAAAAAATACTTTTGCCAAAACGTGTATCCCTTATAGTTTCCGGCGTCTAAAAGTACAATACCAATGAATACTAACGCCGAATCGCGTATCCCCTATAGTTTCCGGCGTCTAAAAGTACAATACCAATGAATACTAACGCCAAATCATGTATCCCCTATAGTTTCCGGCGTCTAAAAGTACAAAACCAATAAATACTAACACCAAATCGTGTATCATCTATAGTTTTTGGCACCTAGAAGTGTATCATCACCTATAGCTTTCGTCGCCTAGAAGTGCAGTACCAATGAATACTAACGCCAAAACGTGTATCACCTATAGTTTACGTCTCCTAAAAGTAAAATACCAATGGTTACTAACATCAAGACGTGTATCACCTATAATTCACGTCGCCTAAAAGTACAATACCAATGATTTCTAACACCACAAAGTGTGATTACTAACGCCGAAACGTGTATCACCTATAGTTTACGTCGCCTAAAAGTACAATACCAATGATTACTAACGTCAAAATATGCATCACCTAGAATTAATGTCGCCTAAAAGTACAATACCAATTATTACTAACGCCACAAAGTGTAATTATTAACGCCACACGTATATCGCCTATAGTTTACTTCGCCTAAGGGTATGTTGTTGTTGTTGTTGTTGTTGTTGTTGTATTGTAGTTTTAATGCCCCACTCAAAAATCTTTATATTCAATTGGTGATGTCACCAATTGCCAGTGAAGGGCTTCAAAATTTGGCCTATTCTTGGCACTTACGGCTATTGAGCAGTGAGGGTACTTTAACGTGCTGACACCTACTGTGACACGAGACCTCGCTTTTTACTATCTCATTCGGAAGACAGGAATGTTCGCTAACACCAAGTAATATATCACCTGTAGCTTCTAGCGCCTAATTGAACATCGACATTGATTGATGACCGTATTCATTCTGTATATAAAGTTCAGCTTCCTGTCACATCAGCTTCCTTGTTACACCATGTTTATGGTAAAAACTAACTAAAGGATCATATAGAATGTGACAATGATTAAACAATACTGCATAGATACTCTATCACAAATAAAATATACACACATGTATTATAAAGGACACGCGCGCGCGCGCGCGCGTGTGTGTGTGTGTGTGTGTGTGTGTAATTTAAGGCATGATTGCGATCGAATAAATCATTCAACACTTCAGATTGTGTGGGATAGTAATGGAATAATACTCTCAACGTTTCGTCAATACTTTTGGCAATGATCCATAGTTACTTTAACCATGGACTAATTATTGACCGCAACATCTACTTATTAGCATTCGTGTATCACTTTGTATCTACGTGACAATATATTATGCCTGGGTAATTTTTCCATGAAAAAATGGTCTTACGTTGTGCAGGATAGATAGTAAGATATACACAACATAAAGAGATAATACAACTTATGTATGGAAAGTTACGATAGGAGAGTGGTAGTCATCACGTCTTCATAATTTGTCAACAGTCGGTATCTATATCAGTTATAAGTTCAAAGTATAAAGTATCACGTGTGGTTGAGTCGGTGTCATCTTTCTATTCTAGTTTGCTAGGATATATAAATCTGATAATTATCTCATTTAAATTACATAAAAGTTTTTAAGATTGAAGTGAGTGAATTATGGCGTTCTTAACATATCAAAACATAACACAGTACATCACAATTATGAACATTATTGATATCGAAAAATTGTCACTAATATTCCTAATTATTTTCAGTTTATTTCGTTTGGTCTGAAAATACTTCACAAGTAATATTTACATAATAAAGATTTTCAGGGAAAAGGCGCAATATAAAAAAACTGACTTAGCGAGATAACCCTATCAACCCTACAGATCATAATAGACTAGTTTTAAACAATATAAAATATCATACTACTCGGGGTAAAAGGTTTAAGAATATTATTGATTTTCAACAATCTTTGACTTTCAATTTGACCACTTGCGTCACAGATGCTTGCGCAAAGTCGACTTGGAAGTTGCATCATACATAACATTTATCATCAAAATAATAAAAAATATATTGCCAAGGAAATCTGAAAGAAGCAATATTATGATGATCTGAACACCGCAGGTGTGTTGGCAATTTTACTGCAGAAACGGAATCCAATTTCCCTATATCATAAATTTAAAAAATGGTAATATAAGATTATTTTATCTCGTGTTCGTTCTAGTTTCTGTATGATACCTACCTTTTCTATTGGTAAATCAGACATGCAGAACATCTGGCTAAAATGTATCTTTTCACGGTTGGAACAATGGAACGACAATAATGATATCGACAATTCGTCAAAAGACTTGGACCACAACCAGTCAGGACGACTTGATTTTGAAATAATAAGGATACATATATATCTAGCTACCAAGTCAGGTTAAAAGTCGACTGTTTACTCGTGTGTAGATTAACCATACAGATAATAATCAGACATTCAATGCAATAGATTGATGCTAAATGAACTATACAATTTATCGATATTTACTGATAAAACTAAAAGGGTATTGCAGACAATGGAACATACAAACTATCTTTATATATATATATATATATATATATATATATATATATATCTGTGTGTGTGTGTGTGTGTGTGTGTGTGTGTGTGTGTGTGTATATAAGTGACTTGTATCTAAGGCTTCCGGATGACCTTTATTTCACACGTATCGTTGAAGAAATGGCATCAGGTTTTTTTTAAAGTGAAAATAATTATATCCGATCCAACAATCTAAGTTGCATGTCTTTATATATTACGTTATGCTTAAGAGATTTATAATTTTCGGTACGAATATCAACTTTTGTTCATGATTATATTATACAAATGACAAATGTAATAAATAAATAAATATATATATATATATATATATATATATATATATATATATATATATATATATATATATATATATATATATATATATATATATAAATCTGTGATTACTTTAAAAGTAAAATAAAACATCAAAAGAATGCTTTGATCGCTCTTTATTCTTAAAGGCATGGTTTAATATACTAAACGCGTGTTTGAGTACTCAGTTTGTTAAATATCGTGTTCGATTCGCCTTAATGTCCATTACACGCTTTTCTTGAGTTTCGAGCCTACGCAATGTGTGGTCAGTAACCGTTTAGAATTTCTTGCTTTCATTGACAGAATTCAATGTATTGAAACAGAAAAACATTGGTTTATGGAATAAAATTTTTGATTGAAAGATGCCTCGCATGATTGAAAATGATCGTTTGCGTGCTATTGAGATGTTGGAAGCTGGGATGTCTCAAAGCAATGTTGCAAGGCTGTATCAAGTTAAAATTAACACTGAAAATGCTTTACAGGGACGATATTTGCAAACTGACACCGTTCGGGACCGCCCACGATCAGGGCGCCCCCGTGTGACGTCATGTCGGCAAGATACGTATATATGGACGTCGCATTTGCGTAATCGATTTCCATCGGCTTCTTTGACCACTAGTAGCATCCCTGGGCATCGACGGATAAGTTCTCGTACCATAAGGAACATCCTGCTATCCGTCTTGTTCGGCTCTGGCGTCACTGTGTTGTGAGGTTAGCGTGGTGTGAAAGGCATCGTCGTTTCAATAACAGAAATTTGGCGTTTACGGTCGAGTCGAGATTTAGCAGTGACGGTCGTGTTCGGGTTTACCGTCGTACCGAAGAACATTACATTGACGCCTGCGTTATTCAGCGCCACCAATTCGGCGGAGGGAGCGTTATGGTCTGTGATGGAATTATAACACATGGAAGGACCCCTTTGGTGATAGTGGAGGGCGGCAATGCACCGGCGTACGCTACCGTTATGAGATGTGTTGTATGTCAGCACGTCATTCCATTTATTCCATTTATTCACCACCACCTAGAGCAACGTCATTCTGCAGCAAGACAACGCACACCACAATCGTTGTTAGTGACTATCTACATCAGCAAAACGTGAATGTGCTTCCCTGGCCTGCAATGTCACCGGATTTATCGCCTATGGAATATGTTTGGGATAAGAGCTAAGAGCCAAATCCCCCTGCTAAGTTAGACTCTTTGCGTCGTTCTTAATTGCACATATTGCGGAACATTCCCCAGGCATTTCTGCATAACCAGATTCGTTCAATGTGTCGTAGGTGTGAAGAATGCAAATGGCGGTCATACACGCTATTAAAATTGTGAAACTTTTTTGCACCACCTTACTTTCTACGATCACGTTCAGTCTGAAGATGCGGATAGAAACATTTGTGTGGTTTTGTATTTATCATATGCCATCTATTTGGTTATATATGTATACAAATTAGAATTAATTCCGGTTTTAACGACGCCATCGAATATTTTGAATGACTTGAATCCCATTTAGAAAAGTGGCTCCGGTGGAAACCTCAGTGCCAAATAGTGTTACACGGGCGTATTGAGCTCTATATTATAACTGCATGATTACACATACATGTAATAAAATACAATACGCAAACATTGCAAACTAAATACAAATAATACAATTTTCATCTTGTCTATGTAATTTCTTCTTTTGAATTCATCATAAACATGCTATGTAAAAGAGTTCTTTCAAATTTGAAAGAATTTCACATTATGACGTCATATGATCATATGATCATGTGATACATATTATGTATCCTACAAATCATATCTATATTGGATACCTAAACTTCACAAACCCCAGATAAGCAGAGGTACATAGCAGGATCCAGCAAATAGTTCCAGCAAATAGTTCCACCAAACCTTTATCTTTACTCCTTGCCAAAATACTAACAACCGTTAAGGGGAAACATCTGTGCAGTTGCATATTCCAGATGCGGTGTAAATCAGATGTGGATACTTAAAAATTCTGAAACAACTTTTAGAAAATTTGAAGGCACACAATTTTTCTTAGATTCAGAGTATCAAAACATACGAATTCTGTACTCCTTACACAACAATTTGACATAAAAAATTAAAAGAGAGACTATTTAGCATCATAAACAACTGTTTTTTCACTGAAAAAATGGTATCCGGAAATTTAGATATCTAATGATTGGTTATCATGATACTTATTTTGTCAAACACCACTCTGAAATTCCACATATAAATACACTGAAATTGATGTAAAAAAGATGCTGGAATTTCTAATACACAATACATTTGTAATGTTCGGACAACAAACTTTCGGCATTCCTGGTGAAACCAATTGTGTCCCTTTATTGGATGACTTGTTCCTTTATTCATACGAAGCAGACTTTATTCAGAAAATGCTGAATCAAAAGAAGAAAAAGCTAGCGGTGTCCTTTAATTTGACATTAAGATATATCGACGACGTTTTGTCAATTAGTGATGACAATTTTCAGACCTATGTCAATACGATATATTCCAGCGAACTAGAAATGAAAGATAGAACAGAATCAAGTACACACGCTTCATACTTAGACATTTTACTAACTAATACATACACGGGAAATCAACAACTAAGATATACGACAAACGCAATGATTTTGGCTGTCCCACCGTAAATTTTCCACATTTAAGTGGTAATGTCCCACAATTACCCGCATATTAAGTTTATATTTCACACATTTTTATATTTCTGATATGCCAGTGCGTGTTCAACATATGAACATTTCATATACAGAGGTAAACTACTCACTGACAAATTATTGACACAGGGATATCGAAAACGGTCAGTAAAATGATCTTGATGTCACTAAATGCAATGCTGAGTTACTAGTTCGATGGCGGTTGTTGATACTTTTGTACAAATTATGACCAGGATTCGTTCCTCACGTATTTCATCATATTAATTTGACTGTGGCCTCACGGCGGGTGTGACCGAACGACGGGGATGCTTACTACTCAATGACACTTGAACACACATCTTGATTTCTAGACACCCGTGCTATCCTTGACATCCTAATGATTTATACTTTGGTATCTGAGATTTTTTATATTCTTAGTGTACAACCTCTGATGATAACACACTTTTGATAAACTGATTTCACGAGCGAATCATATCTTCTGTAAACAATGGGTGATATTTCCTCAGGGTACAATGACCACTTTAACAGGATAAAAAATGTCATCGATAATAAGCTTAAAACATTCTAACATAAAATCTCAGATACCTAAGTATAAATCTGCGGGACATCCAAGACACAGAAACGAATCTGGTGAATATTGGACAAACACGGAACTGTGACATTATATTGAACAGTTCACCGACACTTATTACAAAAGTGTACTCATCGATACATAAAATGACTTACATTGGCATCACAATTTATTTACGTATCATTGACTTACTTGCACTCGCCAAGTAAAGGACAGAACAACTGAAGAGGTCAAACTTTTTTGTATATTATATACTTCTCTGATATGTCTCGTTTACGACTTATTTATATTCAACTAGCGCATTTGACGTTTTTTATAAATAACATTCAAGATGTAGAAGAGATACAATTACAGTACTTTTTCGCACGACAGACAACAAGCGTAACTAATAACCATTGTGGCTCTATTCTCCGTCTTAAACATTTTCAGATAATATCTTGGTATAGTTGGGTAATTTTGAATTCTTTGGTCGCTTTGTAAATTTTTATACTGTTGTAATGTATAACTGTTTGTTCATATCTTTGCAGTGATATCTATTATCATTGTATTTTCAAAACTTTAAACACAATTTTTTAAATATCCATTTCGCCGCATACAATTTAGACTCATTCTTAAAACTGTAAAAAACATATCTTAACTCTTAATCTATTTTACCTTGAAAAAAATTAAATAAAATGCTTTGAAACATTTGTTTGTTAATCCTAGTAACAGACATTATTGTTCTGTTTCTTGAATGGATCCGACAACTAGCCCCCACAACCAATCGATATAAAAGACGAATTCGCAAAAGCACTCATCATTGTATAACTAAAATTGCACTGAAATACACGTGATGTACTAAACCTTGGGTAGAACTCAAGGGTATGACATGTGTTGAAAATAGATATTTATAATAATCCATACTCTTTTGGAAAATTGTGTTTTTATTTGTAATAATGTAAAAATAGTTGTAATATTGAAAATATTTTTTGTTTGGTCATTGTTGTTTAACGTCCCACTCAAGAATCTTTCACTCATATCGGGACGTCAACAAATGATGGTGAAGGGCTTCAAATTTTGGCCTAATAAGTATGCTCGGCACTTTGAGCAGTGGGGATTCTTTAACCTGCCTACACCTTTTGTGACACGGGACCTCAGTTTTTACTGTCTCATCCGACCTGGTTGGACTCCAATTCACTACTTCTCGATCAAGAGTCGAGCCCGTTACCGACTGAGCCAGGTCGAATCAATATTCAGTAGTAATGTCATCGTAAAAATTACAAACAAAGTCCATTATAACACGATGAATAGATGTGTAAATGGTCTCAATATGAAGAACAATTGCAAGTCCGAAACAGGATAAGACCAGGTGTCCGGAAGGAGTCAGCGTCCCTGCTGACATGCCACACCCGTCGCAAACGTTCCATGGAAACCTTTCTAGTCACATTCGGTAAAAAGGTCAAGTTTGGTGATAAGGTATCTGCAGCGAAACCAGACACGTTATGCTCCAAACGCTAAAAAGACATGGGTGATCGTGGCATGGGTGACGACAACACATTGAACCCCGAACCCGTATATGTATATCTACGCATTCAAGACGCCACAGACAGCTTGTATCATATAAATTGTATTGTGACGTCATAGCGCTTGTAGATTGTCAATACCCTAGGGGTTGACAAGAAAATGATTCCCAGTTAAAAAGAAGGGAACATATGTGAACCATGGGAGAAATTATACACCAATTACTAAAACTGATAAACATGTTGTTTACCCGGTGGTTGACAGTATAAAATCAAATTTAAAATTGGTCAAAATGAAGTATTTGTTGACAAAAAAAGCTTGTTTCGTTTTTAGTAGAGCACATACTTTTGAAAGTTCCTGTATTTATCGTATGCTATATATAACTATCATGGTAACAATAAATCGCATACATGTATTTTAAATATGTGAACATACAAAGAATATTAATTCACTATACATGAAAATATTGTTTTGCTGTAGATAGGATCATTATATGCATATCAAATAAAGTACCAAAGAGGTCAATCAACATCTGGTCATATTCCGATGATACTAAAGACGACAGATAACATTTTATTGGTTGAAGTCCACAATTTGCATTGTGATGAGCTTGAGTTATAGCACACAGACCACAGGAAAACATATGGACGGAAAATATCACGATTTGTTCGACATAAAAACATTTATTTTTAGTTCCAACGTTATGTATTCTGTCTCTGCTGACGTAAACACAGTCATTACCTCAAAATACACCGCTGTTGATTCAGTATGTTATAAACCACTAACGTGTATGTAGGTGTATACAGGTAGTTGTAAGTATTTGATAGAAAAAAATCTTATTTGTCTTTACCATGTCACCGAGAAATAGTTAAAAAGATTAAATAATCATATACCCTTCCTTACTGATATTATATCATTCCTTAATGATATAATTGCAAGTATATTTTAAAATATGAAAGTTTCAATGATTGGTAAATTTGCATGTGCGAATGTGCGATCTGTGTGAAATTTACTAATGATCATTATATATATATATATAATTATATATATATATATATATATATATATATATATATATATATATATATATATATATATATGTGTGTGTGTGTGTGTGTGTGTGTGTGTGTGTGTGTGTGTGTGTCTGTGTGTCTTTGTGTGTGGAAAAAAAAGTGACCAAATCTCCGCTCTACCCACGAACAACTGTTACAGGTGCAATTGTCAATATTTTCACCTCAGAGGTGCTACACAACTAATTTTGATAGAATTTGAGTTTTTGCTTCATGTAGAATTTGCCATGAATGCGAATTGAAACCAGTCCAGTGCTTCAGTGTATTATTCATACTGTTATGTTTTATTCAATTTCGCGCACTTATCGTCAGTGAGTCACATTCCCGGAAAAGCAATAGTCAGACTCTTATCGACAGTTGGTACATTTGGAATATCGAGATGACGCGATATCGACATTGGAAATGTTTTATAGAAGAATTGCCATACAGTGGTAAATATATTTTAATAAAGTAAAAATGTCCAAAAGAAATTCATAATGACGTAACGACGTCGCATTGGATTGACGTCACTATGGATCGACGTTACAATCAATTTATTGACATAATAATGGATCGACGTCACAGCATTTTCATTTACTTGGTACATTATTTTCATAGATGTTTCTTGATTAGTGTTTTACAATAACATTTATACATGGTTGTTTTAACCATAGGGAAATTAAATATACTTGAATTCCAAACAAATTGCTTTATGATATTTAAACGCAATTAGTTTCCGTTGGATTTTTTTTTTCAAAACGTTCAAGTCGTTCTTTTTAGCAACTAAAATGATTAACTCAGAGGTATGACTCAAAACAAATTATTCAAATATAGATGCTTTTACATACCTTAGTCAAATACTGCATTTTTACAATCGACATACACGTAGTATCCTTCGTTCAAGGTGATTTTAAAACATTTACAATTGGACATACAATGTGTTTATCATTTACAATTTCATTGCTTTTCAAAGTTTCTTACATTTATTCTTGCTATGTACAGATGTGGGTTATGAACACGGATCAACATTCAACACTCCTCAGTGACATAAAGACGTAAAGGAAAGAGAAGGGTGATATAGGATATTTAAACAAGGTTAGCGTTGTACGATATAACTCTTCCTTGGAAATGGCAATGGAAACTCATACATTATCAAAGAATGAATGTAATCAATGTCAAATAATATCAGATACGAAGGTTTTAGAAATTTTGTTAAAAATAGAACTGGCTGTCCGTGCCCAATATGTTGTTTTGAAATTAAAGTTAGATGCCACCAGCTGCAAGAAACGTACCAAAGTACGACCTATATAAAATAACTTTGTGCATGCATTGGGGCTAACGTATTATTATTATTTCGTTATATGAATACGAAAAATCAAAAAATTAAAATTATGTAACATGAGTTAAACATGTCTAATACAACCTTACTTCGTAAATTTCTGTTCGAATTAAACTGTGCACAATTGATTTGATATAGTTTTCTTCACTCCAGAAATGAAGAAATATAGATTTTGCAAATATAATTCCTTCATTTTTACGAAAAAAAAAACGATAAATAAGTGATACGATAAGAAGTAATTTAGCGCGCGGCGAGACTACTCAAAGCCCTTGCCACACGCCCGATAAAGAAGTAATAAAAACGTTATATATTGTATACCTGCAAATTTATGCCCAGCATATTTTTCGCATTTTTACGACCAAAAACATATTCACCCAGTCTCTTAAATTCGCCCTAAATCATCATATTTGAATGGATTGTCGGCCCATGCTCAATTCATTAACTTGACAACTACATCTTCATTTTAAATTCGAACACTCATTTAGGGGAGAAAATGGCAAAGATTAAACCGGAGCTAAAATTTTCAGGTTAACAGTAGTATTTTGCGTACCTGGTGACAACCTCGTAACATGTGACAATGCGTGACGGTAATGTGTTTACGATTTGAGTTTGAGTCCAAAAATTGATAAGATATCATATAACACTACCATTCAACTGTTTGTTAATTTGCAATTTATTTTTGAAAGACAATATATTACACATTATCTAGCTATCCAGGAGATCGTACAGATGTATGACAGGTTATGTCGTTTAATTTAACGACCCTGAATACAATTCAATTTGAATCGAATTCCTCGTCTCTCCTCACATAAATATTATGACAACAACACAATTTGAGAGAGAGAGAGAGAGAGAGAGAGAGAGAGAGAGAGAGAGAGAGAGAGAGAGAGAGAGAGAGAGAGAGAGAGAGAGAGAGAGAGAGAGAGAGAGAGAATATCATTTGATACATTTTGTTTAAAAACGTATTTACGGTATACAGGGTGAATTGATGAACTGTTTCATGCATGTTATATAAGTATTTAAAAGTTGACCTTCTGACGGAATTAACAAATTGTAGCAAAAGGAAAACATCATATGAGTAAATTTAATATGTCTCGTACTATATGAGTGGCCAACACTTATCTTCGTGCATATTACTTCAAAGCGAAAGACAACGTTATGAAGGAGGTCAATCCCTGAAATATAAGTGATAAGTTTTAAAATGGTTTGCACTCTATCTTATATGCGCAATTACAGCTTTAGTTGCGAGATGTATTTTTATTTAAAGGGCATTAGCTGTGATTTTTTTCCAAAATCTTATTCTTAAATCCCTATACATTTTTTGAAAATCGGTTGAGAAACCCAGTTTGATATTATTCACTGTACCAATTGTGACGAGGATTCGTTCCTCATGTATTTCATTTGAATTTGACTGTGGACTCACGGCGCGTGTGACCGATCAACAGGGTATACTCACTTCTCCATGGCACCTGATCCCATCTCTTGGTTTCCAGAGGTCCGTGTTTGTCCATTTTTGCCGGATTTGTATTTGTCTCCTAGACATCCTAAAGATTTATACTTTGGTATCTGAGATGTTTTATATTGCAAATGAATGATTACCTTACCGCATACGACACTTGGCCTGACCATATTTTTACAAAATATAAGAATATAAGAATTTTTGCCTGTGTATATCTCTTATTTGTTATTGTACTTATTTTGTAGTATATCAAATGTTGTAATATAATTAAATTTCTATCATAACACGAATTTTTAAACCAGGAAAATATGCTGATTAAACGGAAACACAGTTGTGTAAAATTTTTCGAATAAATCACACGTGGTTAACACAGTCCGAGCATTTTCATTGATCGAAATAGGAATAGGATCTTTAACATGCACTAATTTTTTAAGGAATCCGCACTTTTTCTGCAATGAAAATGTTAGTAACTGACGTTGTATAGAGTCAATTGTTGCGTATAAAGGTAATTGGAAGGAAAGGGATCCGTTACTAAAATGTTCCTGAAAGTATACGTATTGATATAATCTAAAAAATAGTTATTGAAGCGAGGTACAGGTTTAACGCGATCATGAGAGTCTGGGTTCGATGGTGTATGAACGTGATATAGGCTAATGTTACACTGAGCAAGTTTTCCGGTATGGTAGAAATAAATTCAACATCTCGTAAAAGTTTATTACCATGTTTATCAAGCTCTCTTTAGCTCATTCTCAAAATTTGAAAAGAAGCTCGGTAAACCTCGTTAGATATACATGATTATCAACTAACACTCATTGTAGTCTCTATATATCTAGTAAAAATGAAATAATTTTCGGTGAAGACACAGCAAATGCCCCTTTAAACTTATGATACTTGGTCATAAAATTTTACCAAGTTCGACAGTCCTTGGTTAAACCGCAATTATATATCTTCTTTGTAATATATCTTATGCTCAGACGATTAAACGAGTTTTTAATTTGACTTGTCTCCCCCAGAGTGTTAATTATTGAAAATGGTTTAAATAGGTTAGAAATTGTCTTTTTCAAAGTACAATTGTGTTAGGAAATTTCTTATTGGCTTATATAACAGTCTCTCTTTGGATTGAATCGAAATCCTGGCAGTGTATCATATTAGAATTTGAGCTCTGGTGTCAAAGAATGCTACTCTTACAAGTGTATGGAATATAAAGTATTTCATATCAAGAATTTGTAGTTTGACTATCAAAAATAGTCTACATGGATTTACATGAAAAATGAAGAAAGAAAAAGTGATATCAGCATTTCTTCAATAATACAGCAACAGCCATAAAGGGGAATTTCAACATAAATATTCATGTTCCCTGATAATTATTATCATTTAAAGTAAAAATGAAGTACCAATAGATATATTAAAATACGACAAATTGCACATAAAATTGTCTAAATAACAATTACGAATCCCAAACGGGAAGGTATAGGGTGTCCGGGCAAATATGGTTGAATACTATTAGTTTGACAATAACAAGCATGTCATATGTTGAACGTAAAAGAAACAATTCTCATTATGCTTCTCAAATTATATAAAAAAAACACACGTACCAAAGTATTATTCTCCAAAATGTTTAGGAGGACAATAAACAAATCAGGTGATTACTGGACAGACACGGACAACTGCAAATCTACAGGTGAAATCACAGATACCAAAGTATTAATCTTCAGGACTTTCGGGAGACAATATACAAATCTGGTAAACACTGGACAAAGACGGACCTCTGGAAAGCTAGAAGTGGGATCAGGTGCCATGTAGAAGTAAATATCTCCCATGGACTGTTCACAACCGCCGTGAGTCCACAGTCAAATTCAAATGAATTAAACGAGGAATAAATCTAAGAGAAAAAAATGGTAACCTGTCTTTAGTTCTCATAGATAGGATCGCCGCTGAATTTCGAATTCAAAATTACTTTTCAAATATTACACAGCTGGAAGTTTTATTGTCGATCAAGAAGGCACTGAAATAGATATATTCTTGAAAAAAGACACTTTAAAAATAATAATAAAAAAGTTTAAACGTTTTGAAGCTACTTTTAGATTCCCCTTTTATCATGCTTCACTCCGACGAACACAATATCTAAAATCGCAGAACAACAACAAGAGATTTAAACAAATATCGTTGTACAAATAATAAATTTTACTTTTTTCTATAATTATCGAGTAAATACTTGAGTGTTTCTAGAAGTCATACGACCCAAATAAAAACATCCCACTAAAGGATTCTACAAAATGAGTCATTAAATTTCTACCGAGGAATAATTTGTTTAGTCTGAGACATTATGAGTGTCTTACATATTACATATTTAATAATTGACAGTTTTTTATTTAATACGATGACATCTAGATAACTTGTAGAAAAACATGTTTATATGAATCATACAGTCGATGGAATTAAATGGACATAGAATCAAGGAGACACGAGATCGTGATCCGCTTTTTAAAAAAAAAGAATGGTTTTATGCCATGCTTAACGATTGCGTGTAGCGATTTTTCGACAAAAACAAAGCCAGGGCTTTTTGAATATTAATTAACTTCTCCAAAGTTTAGTAGTACCTGACATTAATTCGGTGATGAGGTAGACTCAGTAACTGATACGTTGTAGATATTCAGTTCTAAAGTCAGCATTTTCCCTATGACACAGTCGGTATAATGAACTTGTTTGTTGTTTCAATGTCTCTGTCAAAAACATGGATTGCTTAAACTTATGTCATTTCAGTCTAAACGTCGTTCGGAATTTAATGGCGATCGGGGCCTAGAAAGACGTATAAGAATAAGACATATAAGAATGGCATCAAAATATCACACACTAACCAAAGACTGAGACGCCAAGAGTCCTTAAACAAGTGTTGCTATAAACAACAAGGACAGCGATAATTATAATGACGACGATTCTCAAATGCTAATTATGCTGCTCCTACTGATGATGATGATGATGATGATGATGATAATCAAGTCAAAGAGAGAGAGAGAGAGAGAGAGAGAGAGAGAGAGAGAGAGAGAGAGAGAGAGAGAGAGAGAGAGAGAGTGTGAGTGTGTGTGTGTGTGTGTGTGTGTGTGTGTGTGTGTGTGTGTGTGTGTGTGTGTGTGTGTGTGTGTGTGTGTGTGTGTATGTGTGTGTGTGCTTCGATGTTTTTGGCGCGACTACCAGACTACCAACTGGCTTAGATAGTCACGACAGTTATTTGTTCTTGGTATTATAAACATAATACCAAAGTTAGAATGCTCAAGATGATCGTTTCCATCACTTAGATGTCATCAGTTGAGCTACAATTTTAAATAGATTTTCTAAAAAAAAAGTGGTTTCAGACAAGGCCAAATAATATATCTAAACGTATAGCCAAAATCCGTCTAAAAGTAACCACTGTAATAGATGGCTATCATAGCGTTGGAAGAATTTAAAATGTTTAATGGTGCAATCAGTGCCAAATATTACTTTAGTATAAGATTATCAGCTGGTACCGAAATACCAGGTACTGGGTTTATGTATACCCTCAGGGACTCAAACGGTCCACCAGCAATGGCAACGACCTAGTGGGAATTATCAATAGCCAAGTGATTTTTACTACATCACTTGATGCACAAAGCAAATAAGAGCTATACACAAGCAGACAAATCTTGTATTCCTGTATGTTTTGAGAAAATAGGACCAGGTCCAGTGTGGTAATCATATCAAGATTTTACAATTGGCAATTACAAGTGGCAAATCTAGGTTTTTCAATCAGTTTTCAGAAATACATAGGAATTTTAGAATTTTTGTCTGTTATATATCTTATTAATCTAAGTAGTATAAAAGGAAACACAAACTTTAGGAGAAACAAATCTAACACCCCTTTAATATTGAATTCACTGGTTAAATAATATGAAAACTTCAAATTTGTGTTCAAAATTCATTTTCTGATATCCGACATGTTTCATTACTAAACCAGGTCTAAATCTATATAAAATAGTTTTACCTCGTAGAATATTCATGTTTCGTGAAAATGTGTACCTTTAAACATATAATGTGTAGCCATCTTTTAATTATTTTATTTTTTGTTCTTTTATTTTACTTTCTAATTAAAACTGTTGTCTGGCATACAAATCCTAGCGCACCAAATACGTTTTCTGTTTTCTTCGTTGTAAGTGTAAAATGCAATATTTCTCTGAAATTGTAAAACATATCCATCTCTGTCTGTGACGAGGCTTTTGATATTTAAGATCAGCGGATTTTGTTGCCACCATTGTTTTTCTTTAGAGTGAAAAACATTTGTCTTATTTGAAAATGATTATCATTGTTATTATTATGTAAGAATATAAAATTAGAGCCAGGGATCTGTAACAGTGTGTTAAAAGACGCCGTGAATATAAACTATGCAGGTAGCATTTTACCTAGTATATTTAGTCGGTGAAGTAAGACCAGTTGGGCTGTGCGTTGGCGTTCACAAATAAAACGAGGAAATTTATAACGTGCGAAGAAATGAAACGGATGTATGTTAATACACATAGATAGGCCCATCATACCGATTTAAGACGTAGACATAAACGGGACAATTGTTCAACATCCGTACGACAATATGTTTCATAGATTATAATTGAAATATACATCTAAATTCAATAGCACAATATCAACACTTCATCTAAATTCTGATAACACAAAAGATAAACAACTGATACAAAGAATTTCAGAAATAAGTCAAAATTCAGATTATGGTGGATTGGTTGCGGTATCAAACACCGCATTAACTATATTAGGCTTCAGATTTTGTAACATTATGATAATTTAAAGTATCATTGCTAACGTTTGACGTCAATATGAAGGTTATATATATGTAGAATCAGATTAACTCTAAAATGTCCATCTCTGAATTCGAATCATTTTCAGGATCTAACGTCTATAGTAACATATACTTTTATCATCAGATACGTTGTTCAGATCTGTATCATTATTGCATTTAACGTTTCTATAAATCTATATCTACCTGGTACAGTTTCTTACGTTGTTATTTGTAACACAACACACACAACAAATAAAACTTAGACAAGCAAATTTCCTTTTCGAAAATCCAGAGATGAGATCAGGTGTCCGAAGTCATTCCATATTAAAACACCAAAAATAAACCCTGATCTAAATAGGTATAAACAAGTCAACAACTATTCTTCAACATATAACTCAACCTTTTCAGTTAGTGGAACAATGGTTACGGAAAGCAAAGTCATAATATCTACAGTAACCGTCAGCCACCCCTGTTATTCCTGTGAGAATGCATGTCTGTCTGTCTCTCTGTCTACATGTTACTTTAAAGTAATGAGATTTAATGTAAGTTGAATGATTTATTGTGGTTTTATAATGTCCATGAATCTAAAGCCATTAGTGTGTAATAAATAATTAATTGTTGTTGTTCTACTAAAACGCCACTGTCAAATGAAAAGAACGACTGAATATTAGATAAGCAGACAAGACGCACTTCCTTTTAAAGATGGCGTCGTCATGTTTGAAAAAAAATGTCCAGGAACAAGATATGTCGAATAAATTCTTGTTCGCATGTATACGGCAATGTTTTTTATTTGGGTAAATTGGAAAATACGATAAGTAGAAGGAAATACGTATAATTTCTGTTATCTAATTAATTTTTTATTGCAAATATTGAAATTACATCTATTTGATACGATCGCTCCGGAATTTAAACAAATTTTCATCCAACATAAGCCTTTATTTCAAATGAAACATTTATTCACTGTTCATTTTGATAGGTAATACCTACTTTCACTTTACATGTAAGTTTGGTATCAATAGGATCATTATTAACGCACAGTAAAAACACAATCTTCAACCATTACGTGAACCACAATGCAACAAAAGCTTTATACTCTTATAAATGAGTCGTGTATAAACACGAACGCTATGAATTGCCAACTGCTTCAATAAAAAATATAAAACCTATGTTAGTTATCCGACATATGAAAACGAATCACACAGAATCCACAAGTTTTACAAAATGTTCAAACTTATATATTTACATAAAACTTACCGTGAATTTGGCAAAATACACAAAGAAAATGTCCTGTGTAACAACTCGTAACTGTTGACTACTCGGGTAGAGAAATATGTTTCTACGTATACCAGATTTTAAATCATATTCAACCTATTCGTCTCTAAAAATAGCCATTTCATCAGAATAAGGAGATTTAAAGTTGTCGTCTGCGCCCGATATCTTAAAAGTCCTTTTGAACACACAACGGCCTGTTAATGTTGAGTCATTATTCTTTGTGAAAATCAATACAATTTAGTTCAGAGTTAAACCCTTACCTAGTTTGCATATTAAAGTTTTGTCTCGCTTGCTTGAAACAGTCTACCTACCTCATATTCAGTTAAAATATTTCCACCATGGATTGCCGTTGCGTGTAACACAAACCTATGTGTATGTATCTGAACGTTGACCTAGATAATGCATATCTTAAATCATATACAGCGTTCGTTCCGAACTGCAGTATGGGTAAATCAATTGACAGTCATTGATAAGGGGAAGGATTTTTTATTTTCGAAAATAGTGAGTACTAATATTTTAAGGGTTTACTTGAATTTGTATGCATGGATATGACGTTTATGTTGAATTTATATCTAGTACAATAAACAAGTGTATAGCCGGATCTAATGTAGGCTAGTTCTAGTTTCGCTTTAATGGAGAGTGACAGTGTAGCGAAATGATTTGAAGTTTTGTCAGGACGTACTATATATATATTCCTGACAAAACGTACTATATATATATATATATATATATATATATATTATATATATATATATATATATATATATATATATATATATATATATATATATATATATATATATATATATTCCTGACAAAACATCAAAACATTTCGCTACACTGTCACTCTCCATTAAAGCGAAACTAGAGCTAGCACGTGTGTGTGTATGTGTGTGTATGTGTGTCTGTGTGTGTGTCTGTGTGTGTGTCTGTGTGTATGTGTCTGTGTGTGTGTGTGTGGGTGTGGGTGTGTGTGTAAAGCACTTAAACCAACAACAAGGAAAGTTCTTTCTATACAAGTCATGAAAAAAATATTCATTTTTTCCGTGTCGTTAGTCATTTTAGTGCTTTATATACATTATCGGGGCAATTGCTCATGGAAAAATTTCTGTGCAGCACAAAGTGCTTGGAAATGCCGTATCGGTGATGTTTCCGTAAGTATTTCAGTATACTGTATAGGCTAGCACACTAGCAAATCATTCAAATCAATTGAAACAAGACAAATGCAGATTGTGAAATAACAAACTTTTATTCGTCTGTTTAAAAAATCCATGTAGGCCTAGGCTATAAAGTATAATAGGTCCATATGTTGTTATGTAGGTCAATTCAGACTTCAGTATTTACCAGCTAATCATATATTTTATAATGCGAACACGATAGGTCCAACTATATAAGATAGAGTATCCCGTCAATTTACTGAGAAACCTATGAACACTACTTGTGCTCGGCATTAACATTACAGGTTGTGAAAACAAGGTGGACCTGGGAAGTAGCCTAGCAATTAGGCCTATAGGCTATAGGATCTGAGGTAAAATGAGAGCCGATTTCAAACGATTCGAGTGACGAAATGTCTCTGACAGGAATAAATGGTGACGGCAAAGCAAGCTGTTTATCATACATGCTTGACAAAATTGCATTAGACCTAACTCTCCTTTTTCTGTTCAACTTACAACGCAACGCAACGCCAAAAAGTAAAGCGGTTAAACGCTTGGGTCACACGACGACGGACCTATTGAAATATGAATACAGCCGTTTTATATACTTGAAATGAAGGAAATAACAGTCGGTGTGTAAATATATATATATATATATATATATATATATATATATATATATATATATATATATATATATATATATATATATATATATATATATATCTTCACATTCGATACATCCATGTATATGCATGACTCACACTTAACCTACCTTAGTATTAGTAAAATCGAACAAGTGTTCAAAATAGACTGTTGCTTTGTATAATCATTGTTTTGGTTATCATAGATCACGTACACAATGAATTAGCTATTTTGGGGGTAAATTAGACAGTTTTGTTTTCCATATTTCAAACGATTAAATTGGTAATTCATAGATATCAGTGATCAATCATTTAGTGTCATCCCATGTACCGAATGAATAATGAGTTCGGGTTGGAGATATTTTAGAATAATGTTGACAAGTATGTATTAAAGTACAGAGGAAGACGTACCTATGGATATTCGAACATCTTTGTCCAGTAGAATCCCAAACAGGATGAGACCAGGTATCCGGAACGAGTGTTTAAACAAAGATGTGGAAATTACATTGATCTTCAATGAAACCATATAATAATCAGAAAAAAGAATATATGAAAATCTCAGATACCAAAGTATAAATCATTAGGATGTCCAGGATACAAATCTGATAAAAAATGGACAAACACGGACCTCTTGAAATCAAGAGGTGGGATCAGGTTTGATAAATTAGTAACAACAAAACAGAACCTAAATTTTATTACTTTATATCTTTATTCAAAATGCATATATATGCACATATATAAAATAGCACTACTTAATATTCATATATGCCAATGTCAAATAAAAAATTCGGAACAATATGAAGGTCGACTGTTTCATACCTTGAGTGTGTATGTGGGTATGGGTGTAAGTGTGTTGGTGTGTATCGCGTTGTGATAGCTCATTTTGTAAATCTTAATGATTTTTTTCTATTATTATTCATAAATGCAATACTTATTAGAAAATAAAAATATATAGAAAGTTCAGTGAAAGGTCATGCTTTGTGAAAAGGTCATCAGTAAATAATGTTCAGTTACCTTTTACAGGTAAGGCATGTAAGACGTAAGACAGTAAGTTTGATATAACTTTAAACATTCATCATTCATATTAATATATCTATTTCAAACGAGCGATGTTCCGAACCCTCTCGAATGTGTTTTCTTTTCGTGTCTCCTTTTCCTCTATCTCTGATTCTCTACTACTGTTTTTCGATTTTTCTCTCTTCCCATTTCTTTGAAGTTATTGAAGTTGGTCTGTTATGTGTGTCTGTCTGTATGTATGTTTGTCTGTCTGTCTGTCTGTCTGTCTGTCTGTCTGTCTGTATATATGTTTTATGTATACATGTATCTTTCGAAAAATCATTCGACGATGTATTTGTCTATGTATTACTTTTGCTATCTGTCATTCATTACTTCAAGTGATTTATGTTTGTCTTCCTGTCTATCTTTCTGTTTACATTTTACTTTTCATACAGCATGATACATACATGTATAAATTGATACCGAAAACTTTACAATAATAATAAATGACAAGGATAAAAAGAATAAAAAAGCTGCAGGACAGTAATCACACAAAAGACAAAATGTTTGTCATATCGGATAATTTTGAGTACATAAAAACCATATTGATGTCATTAAAGAGTTAAAAGTATATGACTTCTTGAATGCGTAAATCCAAAATCATTCCATATGCCAGGTACAGTCGCACCCAGGTATATATTGAAATCAAAGGAATTTTTCTTTCAAATAAACAGGGTTTTCAAAATATAACGGCAGCAAAGAAATTTGGCTTGGGAATCAAAATCATTTCAAAGTAATCTGGATTTCAATATAACAGGTTTCAATATAAGTGTATATGAAACACACATTTTGGATTCTTTCGTATCTTTTATTTCAGGTGAGGTGGTATTTACCAAGTTCAATTTACTGTCCACACGACTCACTCCGGGAATTGGAAAACTGATGCTTATTAATTTTTTATTTTATTCTTTGGGCTGAATAAAGGTCTAATATCTTACTCGAGTAATTGCATAACTTTCTTTCAATAATATTTCATTTATGACTCTACTTAGTGTTGTGAAAATTCGAACAATTCCATGGAGGTGGACGATTGCAATGCTGAAAAAAAGTCATCCACCCGGCCTGGTTTTGTCGCGTATTTACTATGACGTCATTACTCAGTAGTTCAAAATTTTCAAAAGGTAAGATAGGTCTCTCAGGTATTAACTTCTATACATTAAAATACTCTTAAAAGCTTCTGTCGGACAAAAAAAAAATTACAGAAAAAGTAGAAATAATTAGTAGTAGAGTTCTGCATTGACATTTTTAATTGTTTATAGTTGATGCTTAAACACTTTTCACATTTTACAGTGAAATGCTCCAAAATAATGACGACATGATTTCTACACATGAACATCATGGGAAAGCCTAGACCTGATTATGATATAAAGTGTCAGAAAAGTATGTTACCGTTATACTTCTGTTTTAGTTATGCAAAATCGTGGTTTCAAGATTGGTTTTTGTTATATTTTGAGAATAAATAAGGGAAAATGAGATTTTCCTATTTCCGAGGTGAGCCGCGCAAACTTTAGTATAAAATTGAAATATAAAAAACACACATACCAAAGTATTTACCGTCAGGTATTCGAACAGACAATATATACAGATACAGGCCTCAGTAGGATCGACAGATGAGGTCCGGAGCCACGGAAGAGTAAGCATCCATGTAGACCAGTCACATCTACCGTAGAGCCACATTAAAATGACTTGTGTTTGGTTGTTAATGTGCGACAACAACATATCTCTGAGTGATTTATTTTCTATAGGAAGTGATGGCACGACGAACTGACACCGGAATATTGGGCGGAAACCCAATAGACAGATGACAAAAGGTAACTACTACTTAGATATAATCACATTTTACCATCGGGAAGCTGAAAGTGTCATATATGACGTATAGTTTACTAGTCTCTTTCAGTTCATGTCAAATAAAACGTGCACATGCACTTGATTTTATAGACATTGCACTTTCTAGATCGCTGGGATTTATAGCGTTATATAAGTGTCATATTTGCCATTATTAATGGACAAAAGATTGCCGATATATCTAAATATCAAATGAAATACCAAAGCAAACATTGCTTTGTCTCTTGACTCAGAAGCTGTTGAATGAAGTCTGGAAAAGTCAGGCTGAAAATGAATGAGGGCAATATATTTGCTGGTTGCGGGAATTGACCATCAAAGACAACCAATGTATTGTCAATTAGAAATTTCAGCATCTTTTTTTATATCCACTTCAATATATTTGTAATGAAATTATTGTATTATTTTTATCCATAGTGATTGTCAATTTTGATGTTTAACCAGGGTTTATATATCCAATATCGACCTGGGTTTCCCTGAAGAGTGTAAGAGTTTGGATTTGTATATTTGGTGTTCTGAGTCACATGGTCCTATCTTTAGACCTATCAGAAGTCCGTGCTTGTATAACATACCTTTAGTTTGTATATTACATTATGCACTACAAACTGTAGTGCGCTCGATATTATGTGTCGTACACAATGTGTTTTAATTACTGTCAGTAAAACGGTAAATCGATATTGCTAATATAATTGTAAAAGCTTTCTATACATAAATTTCAAATAAACTGACAACTCTATTCCTATTTTGACATCACACCTCAATATTTTATGCGGTGTTAATGATTTCAGAACTGGTGTAAGGATAGTGAAAGGAATTCTACGCTTGAATGAAAACATTTCATAACAAGAATTGAATATCAATATCATTTTGAATATTATATTGCACTTAGATGATTATTATACTTAATTATTGATAAAACAATGTTTCCTCCATTATATATATAATAAAAACTATTTCTTTCTTAGAATGATGAGAAGCATTGGATGACCCTATCTTCCGTGTAATTTGAATAATTTGAATTTTATATTTATTGGAGTCAATGATTTTCATAAATGAAATACAAGAATGTTTTGTTTTATATCTTAGTCATCCTCGATTACTATGTGAGGAACATAACAGTAAACAAAACACGCGTTGTTTACCATGGAAATTCGCTCCAGCTATTAGGATGTCCAGGATATAGATATAAATCTGGTGGAAAAAAATGGACAATATATGGACCTCTTGAAATCAAGAGGTGGGGTCAGGTGCCATGGAGGATTAAACATCCCTGTCATTCGGAACTCCCATCGTTAATCCACAGTCAAAGAAAAATGAAATACCTGATGAACGAATCCTCGACATAATTGGTACAGACGTCTCAACAACCGCCAACTAAAACGCAACTCAAGATTTGACTTAGTGGTTAATAAGTAACTCAACATTTCACTAAGTGAAACAAAGTAATCGCAAGCAAGTCTATTATGCTGACCGTAAAATTTGCGGAGCGTTAACAACAAACGCGGTTTTCGATATCCCTGTGGAAATAATTTGTCAGTAAGTATTTTACCTCTGTATATGAAATGTTCATATGTTGAACGCGCCCTGGCTTATTGAATCATTTGTGAAATACAAACTCCATATGAGGGTGATTGTGGGATATTACTACTTAAATATGGAAAATATACGATGGGAAAGCCAATATCTTCCTGTTTGTCGAATAGCTTAGTTCTGTTGACCGGACTTGCCCGTATTAAATTGCAGTCAGAACAAGAAATGTTCTTATCACAATAGGTTTGGACAGGTAGCTTGAACGTACCAAGCAAACGAATTACATTCCAGACATGTTATTTATGTAATAACTACATCAAAAACAAAACATGCATTTTGATAAATATTGACGTTTTTACACGTTTCATATCCACATTAGTATTTAAATTGCCAATTAAGACAGAAAAAACAGCATGTATTAAAAGGTAAGGTTTTATGACTCGGGGGCGGGGGGGGGGGGAGTACTGGCCGTGGTGTCGGCTTTTGCCGCCTTTGTGTTTAGTGCTCCAGCGGGTGCTTGGCTTTTGATTTCACTCCTATATTCATGAATGAAGGAATTGAACGTCTATTGAAGGGGCACAAATCATGCCACAGGTTTTCCTAAAGACTTGTTCTGAATACTTATGATTCAGTATATATTTGTTACGCGCGCAGTACAGAACTTTGTTATCTTAGATAATAGTACTATCACCAGCGACACGATATATATAATGTGGTTTGTATACCTTAGTTTTCACAGTGAATATGCATTGATCCGGGCATAAACAGTCGTGCAGTACATCTTATTTAATTTCTGTATGATCACTTAAGTATCTTGGTAATAAGGATGTGTATAAACATGTTACAGGTGTAGCATACCTTGGATTATACATATAAAAGACTACTCTATGATGTTAACAGATTTCGAGTACAAGTACTCTTCTTAAGTACAAAATGTTCATTTTAGGAGGTATAAAGCTCCTCATAATTCATAACTATATTGATCTACTATCTAGCAAGCTGAATGAAAATACCTCTTGAAAATTTGAATTTCTTAAGATTAACAATGATGACCCTCCTGTAATGAGAATCGTTTGTAGCAGAATAGCTTACAACAGTAACATGTTTAAAATTAAATAAAACGACTTCAGAATTTAGAATATAAAGTAGGATTTGTTGGTTGGTTGTATTTTGTTTAACGTCCCACTCAAGAATCTTGCACTCATATGGAGACGTCATCAATGCAGGTGAAGGGCTTCAAAGTTTGACTATTTTCCCATATGCCAAATAAGTACCCAGGAGATGTGGCATGTTAAGAAATTGATCTATCTCCAAGCGACTGACACATGGCTGTCCATGAGCGTTTTGACGTCATTCGATTGTGATGTCATAATCCAAAGTGTTTGACATTCCATTTAATTATGACGTCATAATGGAAATGTTTGCCAAAAGGTGCTGTGTTGGGCATTTGGCGATAGGTCAATCGTAATTGCATTGGCATCAGACCATAGCACGGGTTTAAGTATGGTATTTCACATATAGTTGGTAAGATTTTAATGTAAGTGTCAAATTCTTGGTAAAATGTAAAACAACATTCCTCAAGTGTCATAAACCTGTCATCTATCTGTTATTTATTGACGAGAAGACAACAACAGCAGGTATATTTCACTGATAGGGAGATATTTGATATTGATCACCTCAGTTAAAAGGTAGACATCCATTGGCCATTATGGCATACATATGACACCTTAAATCTATTTTTGGCAATGTCTCTGTTCCTAAACATACAGCTCAAACGGTATTTCCACCATAAGATGGTATTATGCAATGCGGTAATCCGCGAGAGAGCGAGGAGTGTGTGTGTGTGTGTGCGTGTGTGTGTGTTTGTGTGTGTGTGTGTGTGTGTGTGAGAGAGAGAGAGAGAGAGAGAGAGAGAGAGAGAGAGAGAGAGAGAGAGAGAGAGAGAGAGAGAGAGAGAATATTCAATGTTTTAAATATTGTTTCCTTAGGTTATAAGTAAAGTTTGAACTTGATTACAAAATCCTATCCAAGTATATTTCTTAAAAGGTCTATCACAGGCTTTTTCTTGAACGTCTCTAGTAAGGCCATTTGCTAGTCATAAATAAATATAAATCTAAAAGAACACCTAAAATTAAGATATTTTAAGTGAACAACAAGAGATGTGACGAATAATTATGTACATTAAAGAAATCTGCAATGTTAAATTACATTTAAAAAGCAAGAAATGTTTATGAATAATGCATACATTGTAAAAATCAATATACATGTAGTTATTGCGATGGTATTTTATGGGTTTTTTTGTTTTTATTTTTGTCATATACTTAAAACGTCACATGCAAATGACCCAGTTATGCGTTGAACAACAATTGGGGAAACAACGGGCTTCAGAAGTAAAAATTCAGATGTTGCCGACGATCCGGCAGTGTTATTATCTAGACATCATGACATTCAAAGAAATACCAACAACCTTAAAAGTAATGCAGATTGGGTAGATTTGAAAATCAACACAAGAAAGACCCAACCTTTGTGGCTGTACACAAGACTAGAAAAAAAGTGTAATATTGGGAAAAGAAATACTTGAATACGTAGACTCCTTCAAATATTTGAAAGAAGAGTCCTAAGAGGGTAGGATGTGCTGAAGGGTAGACCGAGGAAAGCAAGGGCACGATTCAAAAAGAGGAGGAAAATGTGGATAGGTCATATCTTTAGACCTATCAGAAGTCCGTGCTTGTATAACATACCTTTAGTTTGTATATTACATTATGCACTACAAACTGTAGTGCGCTCGATATTATGTGTCGTACACAATGTGTTTTAATTACTGTCAGTAAAACGGTAAATCGATGTTGCTAATATAATTTTAAAAGCTTTCTATACATAAATTTCAAATAAACTGACAACTCTATTCCTATTTTGACATCACACCTCAATATTTTATGCGGTGTTAATGATTTCAGAACTGGTGTAAGGATAGTGAAAGGAATTCTACGCTTGAATGAAAACATTTCATAACAAGAATTGAATATCAATATCATTTTGAATATTATATTGCACTTAGATGATTATTATACTTAATTATTGATAAAACAATGTTTCCTCAATTATATATATAATAAAAACTATTTCTTTTTTAGAATGATGAGAAGCATTGAATAACCCTATCTTCCGTGTAATTTGAATAATTTGAATTTTATATTTATTGGAGTCAATGATTTTTATTTATGAAATACAAGAATGTTTTGTTTTATATCTTAGTCATCCTCGATTACTATGTGAGGAACATAATACAAATACATATTGGTTTATCAAATACTTTCGTCATATCCGTGTTGGTTTATCAAATATTTTCGTCATATCCATGTTGGTTTATCAAATACTTTCGTTATATCCGTGTTGTTTTATCAAATACTTTCGTCATATCCGTGTTGGTTTATCAAATACTTTCGTGATATCAATATTGGTTTACCAAATACATTCGTCATATCTGTGTTGGTTTATCAAATACTTTCGTCATATCCAGGTTGGTTTATCAAATACTTTCGTTATATCTAGGTTGGTTTATCAAATACTTTCGTCATATCCAGATTGGTTTATCAAATACTTTCGTCATATCCAGATTGGTTTATCAAATACTTTCGTCATATCCATGTTGGTTTATCAAATACTTTCGTCATATCCATGTTGGTTTATTATATACTTTCGTCATATTCGTGTTGGTTTATCAAATACTTTCGTCATATCCATATTGGTTTATCAAATACATTCGTCATATCTGTGTTGGTTTATCAAATACTTTCGTCATATCCAGGTTGGTTTATCAAATAGTTTCGTCATATCGTGGTTGGTTTCTCAAATACTTTCGTCATATCCATGTTGGTTTATCAAATACTTTCGTCATCGTGTTGGTTTATCAAATGCTTTCGTCATATCCGTGTTGGTTTATCAAATACTTTCGTCATATCCATGTTGGTTTATTATATACTTTCGTCATATTCGTGTTGGTTTATCAAATACTTTCGTGATATCCATATTGGTTTATCAAATACATTCGTCATATCTGTGTTGGTTTATCAAATACTTTTGTCATATCCAGGTTGGTTTATCAAATACTTTCGTCATATCGTGGTTGGTTTCTCAAATACTTTCGTCATATCCATGTTGGTTTATCAAATACTTTCGTCATCGTGTTGGTTTATCAAATACTTTGGTCATATCCGTGTTGGTTTATTATATACTTTCGTCATATTCGTGTTGGTTTATCAAATACTTTCGTCATATCCATATTGGTTTATCAAATACATTCGTCATATTTGTGTTGGTTTATCAAATACTTTCGTCATATCCAGGTTGGTTTATCAAATACTTTCGTCATATCGTGGTTGGTTTCTCAAATACTTTCGTCATATCCATGTTGGTTTATCAAATACTTTCGTCATCGTGTTGGTTTATCAAATACTTTGGTCATATCCGTGTTGGTTTATCAAATACTTTTGTCATATCCGTGTTGGTTTATCAAATATTTTCGTCATATCCATATTGGTTTGTCAAATATTTTCCTCATATCTGTGTTGTTTTATCAAATACTTTCGTCATATCCAGGTTGGTTTATAAATTACTTTTGTTATATCCAGGTTAGTTTATCAAATACTTTCGTCATATCCAGGTTGGTTTATCAAATACTTTCGTCATATCCATGTTGGTTTATCAAATATTTCGTCATATCCATGTTGGTTTATCAATTACTTTCGTCATATCCGTGTTGGTTTATCAAATAATTTCGTCATATCCGTGTTGGTTTATCAAATACTTTCGTCATATCCATGTTGGTTTATCAAATAATTTCGTCATATCCAGGTTGGTTTATCAAATACTTTAGTCATATACATGTTCGTTTATCAAATACTTTCGTCATATCCGTGTTGGTTTATCAAATACTTTCGTCATATCCATGTTGGTTTATCAAAAACTTTCGTCATAACCGTGTTGGTTTATCAAATACTTTCGTCATATCCATGTTGGTTTATCAAATACATTCGTCATATCCATGTTGGTTTATCAAATACTTTCGTCATATCCGTGTTGGTTTATCAAATATTTTCGTCATATCCGTGTTGGTTTATCAAATATTTTCGTCATATCCATATTGGTTTATCAAATTTTTTCCTCATATCCATGTTGGTTTATCAAATACATTCGTCATATCTGTGTTGGTTTATCAAATACTTTCGTCATATCCAGGTTGGTTTATCAATTACGTCTGTTATATTTAGGTTGGTTTATCAAATACTTTCGTCATATCCAGGTTGGTTTATCAAATACTTTCGTCATATCTATGTTTGTTTATCAAATACATTCGTCATTCCTGGCGGGATGCAAAACAACAGTCAAGTAAACAAAAATAACTAAGGTATTAAGCAATTACGTGCGCCACAAAAATTGTATCTTTTCGGGCACATTGTAACCACCATTATAAACTGGTCGCCACAATATATCTAAAAAAATATTGAGTATAGCCTAACAAACCATTCAAAATAAAAAAAGAAAATAAGTACCAGTGGATAAACGAAACTAAAGTACACGACAAATCAGATATACAAATGGTCTCAACATGAAGAACAATTGCTAATCCCAGGATAGGACTAGGTGTCCGGAAGGAGTCAGCGTCCTCTGCCAAGGAAACAAATGATATAATAATATGTCGTCCTCTTCGTTTTTAAAGTTGCATGTTTTCTCTGATACTCTTTTTTCTTTGAATCTGAGTCATACTGATTCCTGATTGTATTATAGTTATTGTCTTTGTGTGTCAGCAGTAAAGTAATATCAATACATAGAGACAAAACGCGACCAAACAGATTATGTTGCTATCTCAATTGCGCCATCGTGTCCAATTCACTCGCCGGTATTTACAAAAAATGAATTGCAGACGAAATCAAGATACAAATATAGACGTATAAAGATACATATATAGGACTTTTAGAAATCATATCGTTATATGGTAAATACAATGTGCTACCGATGAAAGCGTTTTACAGTCTCGATGCACCATTTTATTTCTAGAAAAAGAAACAAAGCTTTTGACTGGTTAATTTCATCACATTTTCCACTTTATTTTCTAAACCTTTAATGCAAAATTAATGCATGCAAAAACTTAATGGTTAATTCTTTAAAATATTGCGTCGCATACAAAAGGTATATTAATGTCTTTCTTCATATCGATAACTAGAGTCCAGTAATTACATATTAATGGACGATATCACTTTAATGGAAATATCATTTAGGCTATCAATAATAACCTGTATACGAAACTGATCAGTATTAGCACGATACATATACGAAAATTGTTGATGCCATTGTATAAATATTGTTAGTGTCTAGGGTCCATATACAATATTGGACAAGTACAGACCTCTGGAAATCCAGAGGTGGGATCAGGTACCATAGTGTAGTAAGCATCTCCTATTTAACCTTTTTTTCTTTTTGTTAAATCAACTTTACTCAGTTAAAGCTTATAAATAGAATTTCATTTTTATTGCAGAAATGAGTATTGAACTCATTGATTAAATCATTTTAAGAGAAAATAGGATTTTATTTAAAAAAGTAATTGATCTGATTTCAGCGTGACAAAACTATTTAATCCACGTGCTTGTCTTTAATCGTCTACCTTTAACTGACACTTTTTGTTTTTGGATTTTCTATAATTATATGTGAATTTTAACGGGACTTCAAAGTGTATAGCAAGCAAATGCTCACTTCACGAGCTCGCTTACTTTGAACGAATAAATAGACAAACATGTCTAGGGTCGTTACTATATTACATAAAAGCACGTCGTTTCACAGTGTTAGTAATTACTTTATTAACCCCTAAATACACATATGAACGGTTCTAAGTAATTGGTTTATATGTTTGTTTGTACATTGTTCTTAAACGCCCCACATAGTAGGATTTGTTGGTTCGTTGTATTGTTGTGTAACGTCCCACTCAAGAATCTTTCACTCACATGGAGACATCACCAAATGCCGGTGAAGCGCTTCACATTTTGGACTATGCACTTATGGCCATTGCGGAGTGAGGGTTCTTTAACGTGCCGACCTACTATGGCATGGGACTTTTACTGTTTTAATGTTGCGGTTTTCACTGTCTAATCCGAAGGACAGGAAACCAACCTGCCGCCGGCTGCACTCGCACTCACGACTTTACGATCAAGAGTGGAGCGCGCTACCGACAGAGCCAGTTCTTTATTTTGTAGGGGTTGTTAAGTTAAATTACTATGGCTTATCTCTTACATTGCTTGATATTAATTTATTGTGAAATATGATACACTTCTAACTTATGTCTGATGTATATAACATAATCTATCTAAATGACGTGCTGGATCTATCGTATATCAGATCAATAAAATGTTAATGATACAGAAATTCGATAAAGTTTGAAAGTTTAAATAATCAAAATAAATTTGCACAATAAGAAAAGTACAACTCGGGAGTTTTACCGATGGTATTTTATGTATCATTTAAAGGTGCATTAGTTGTGTTTACCAAAAAAAAAATTTCTACTTTTATTACTTGTACTTGTTGTACAATAACAGAAAATAGCTGTATACACTTGCATAAAAATCTTACATTCCTATATATTTTCTAAAAATACGGTCAGATCCAGTGTGGTAATCATATACATGTAGTAAGGTTGAGTTAATCATTAGCAATTAAAAAAGGGCAAAGCAATTTTCACAAAATATATAAGAAGTTAGGAATTGCCATGCCTGTTTGTAGCTAATTTATGTCAATGTATATCAATCTAAGTGGTAAAAAGTAAAAAAAAATCACGGCTAATGCCAATTCGATACGTATATAGTAGATGATGTTATGTGGTGGTGAGCATGTGATGTGGAACATGTGATTGTGATAATATGATGTTGGCCATGTGATGGTGATCATGTGATTGTGAGCATGTGATTGTGAGCGTGTGATAGTGGGCATGTAATGGTGAGCATGTGATGTTGAACATGTGGATGTAATAATGTGATTGTGACCATATGATGTTGAACATGTGATGTTGAACATGTGGTAGTGAACATGTGGATGTAATCATGTGATTGTGATCATGTGATGTTGATAATGTGATGGTGAACATATACCGGTGAGTATGTGATTGTGAGCATGTGATGTTGAGTATGTGATTGTGATCATGTGATTTTGATCATATGATATAATGGTGTACATGTGATGATGAGTATGTGATGGTAAACATGTGGATTAATCATGTTATGCTGATCATGTGATTGTAATCCTGTGAGGATGATCATGTGGTGTGGATCATGTAATGGTGACATGTGATGGTGAACATGTGATTGTGTTCATATGATGGTGAACATGTGATTGTGATTATACGTAGTGAACATGTGATTGTGATCATATGATTGTGAACATATGGTAGTAAACATGTGATGGTAAACATGTGTTGGTGAGCATATGATAGTGATATGTGATTGTGAACATGCAATTGTGTTCCAAAGATGGTTAACATGTGATTGTGATCATATCATGGCGAACATGTATGTGGCATTGTGATTGTAATCAAATGATGATAAACAATTGATTGTGAACATGTTATTGTGATTATATGATGTTGAACATGTGGTGGTGAACATGTGATTTTGACCATATGATGGTGAACATGTAATTATGAGCATGTGATTGTGATCATATGATGTTGAAGATATGATTGTGATAATATGATATTGAACATGTGATTGTGAACATGTGTTTATGATCATATGATGGTGAACATGTGATTGTGATCATATGATGGTGATCATGTGCATATGAACATGTGATTGTGATCATGTGGTGACATGTGATGGCGAAAATGTGATGTTGAGCATGTGATTGTGATCATATGATGGTGAAAATGTGATATGAACATGTGATTGTAATTATATGATGGTGAACATGGGGATGTGAACATGTGATTGTAATTATATGATGTTAAACATGTGATGGTGAACAAGTAACTGTGATCATATGATGGTTATGATGGTGTTCATGTGATAGTGAACATGTGATGGTGAACATGATTGTGTTCATGTGATGTGATCATATGATGGTGAACATTTGAAAATGATCATATATTGGTGAGCGTGTGTGTGTAATATAATGACAGTTCCAGCCCACTTTGCACTCAATGACTCCAATCGTACTAAAATTTCTCTCGTCTAGTGGATTTAACCGTACTGGGGAATTCCCCCGTCTTACCTGAGGGGTAATCGAGCGCGACGCAACAGTCGTGGGTATTGTATTGACAGAATAATAAACTTGAAATCGCGTTAAGAAAATTTTCTATATATAAAAGCATGAACATTCTGAATGGGTTGAGAACTTTATTTAAGACAGGTAAATGGGGGTATAAGAAAGTAACCGAAGCTGTTTGGGATTATGTGAGAGGAGCGTCGACGGAAGAGCAGACGAGAGAGACCGTCAGACAAAATTTACGACGGGCGCTGAACGAGGAACTCGAGGAAGCTTCTACCGAGATGCAACGCAAGTTAATTAGATTACGATATAAAAAAATTCTACAAACAGATCTTTCCAAGGGCGTTGCTACGGTCGAACAAAAACGAAGGCAACGTCGCGAGTCTCATCTCGATTTCGCTGATAGTTTTCAACACTTCTATACGAGTTATAAAAAAGACGTTCGTAATCATATACATCGAGCCAATCTCAGATTGTTATTAGAGTATTTTAAAGACGATTTCATCTCTAAGATTTCCGACGAACTAAGAAAAGGTCCCATCAAGATCCAAATTCAAGTGGACCAGCGATTCAAGCGAAACATCTTAATAAACGCTGGCTCGCAAGTCATCACGCAACTCCATAAAACTCGGCAACACCCGATCTTGAGAGAAGACAAAATCGAAGACGTGTTTAAATGCATGATCGAAGAGTTGATAGTTTCGCTCGATAAAACCGTTCAGTCGGGTTCGGGGTGGGACATCGACGACGCGCAAATGATCTATTTGAATTTTAACAAGTATGAGCCACCCTTAGGGTCCTCCTATTTTAAGTTGCCCCAGCAGATTGCTGATAAGGGGGCTGTTATAAACGTTCAAAACGAGGATCAGAGATGTTTTATGTATAGCGTATTGGCGTGTTTGTATCACGACACTATTAAAAAACATCATCAAAGACCACAAAAGTATACACCGTTTATCGATAGACACGATTTCGATTGCATCGATTATCCGACTCCGTTAAAGCAGATCCCCAAATTCGAACATCGCAACGAACTCGCCGTTACCGTTCTCGGGTGGACGGAGAGTAGAGGTTTCTTCCCTTATTACATATCGAAAAATTTTCACGACAGGGAAGTTAATCTCTTGTTCTTAGAAGGTGCAGAAGACAAGTGGCACTACTCTTGGATCAAAAACCCATCCAGATTGGTTTCCTCTCAATCAAATCATAATGGGAAATCATATCCGTGTCTTCGTTGTCTTAAAGTACTATCGAGCCAGGACGTTTATAAAAAGCACGCAGCCGATTGTCGTGGCATCAACAATCCACCCATGAGACCCATCATGCCCGAGGAGGGGAAACACCTTCTAAAGTTTAAGAATTACGGTCACAAACAACCCGTACATGCCACGATCTATGCGGATTTCGAGTGCATCATTTCACCCCTCAACGAAGAGGCGGGAGATAAAACGATAAAAACGTCGCGTCATTACCCATCAGGATACTGTTACGTCGTCGTTTGGAGATCGGAGAAGGGCGTCGACAAGATCGAAGACCCTTGACTCTATCGCGGGGAGAATGCCGTGAAACATCTTTTAGATAGTTTGCGACGAGAAGAACAAAAGATCAAGGATCATAACAAAAAAGAGCTCCACATGACCGACGAGGACATGAAAAAGTTCGAGGGGTCCAAGCGATGCTGGATCTGCGGAGATGAATTTTCGGGGGATGCCCGCAAGCGGTCTTCTTTATGGATTCGGAGAAGTAAACTTTTAAAGGAACGGGAAAAATTACCCAGTCTATCGTCTCTGGAACGTGATATCGATCGCACATTGGACCCATGTGATTTATCCGATCTAGAATGGTATCGCGATCGTCACGATGCCAACATCATGGAAGAAATCAACGACGAGAAATTCGATCTCGTCAAAGTCAGAGATCATTGTCACCTTTCTGGTAAATTTCGAGGTGCGGCTCATAATAAGTGTAATAGATTATTGAGAAGGGCGAAGCACATCCCCGTCGTCTTTCACAATCTTCGCGGTTACGATTCCCACCTGATATTATCCGAGATGGAGGTGGACGAGTCCGTCAACTGCATTCCGATGAATCAGGAGAAGTTCATCAGTTTCTTCGTCGGTTCCTTGAGATTCATCGACAGCTTCCAGTTCTTGTCGTGCGGTCTGGAGACGTTGGTTAAAAATCTAGATGATTACCCCATCACAAAATCCGTATTCGAGGACGTCTCGCTCCTGACGAGAAAGGGGGTCTATCCCTACGAATACATGGATTCCTTCGCCAGGTTCAACGAAACCGTCTTACCATCCAAGGAAGCTTTCTACAGCACGTTGTCGGATACTCACATCTCTCAAGCGGAGTACGATCACGCACAAACCGTTTGGCGCGAACACGGATGCGGGGATATGGGAGATTACCACGATCTCTATCTGAAATCGGACGTGGTCTTGTTGGCCGACGTGTTCGAAGAGTTTCGCAACATCTCTCTGAAACACTACGAGTTGGATCCGTGTCACTACTACACGGCTCCCGGCTTGGCCTGGGACGCGGCGTTGCTTACCTCTAAGATCGAGTTAGAGTTGCTCACCGATTACGACATGCATTTATTTATCGAAAAGGGAATCAGAGGTGGGATCACCTACGTCCCGCAACGTTATTCTAAAGCGAACAACAAGTATTTGGAAGAGTACGATCCCGATCTACCTTCCAAGTACATCATGTATCTAGATGCCAACGCGCTCTATAGCGAAGCCATGAGTCATCCCTTGCCCTGTAGAAACTTCGAATGGGTCGAGGAAGTGCCGGATCCACCAGAAGGAAAGGGCTACATCCTCGAAGTCGATTTAGAGTATCCGAAAGAATTGCACGAGGCGCACAACAATTATCCGCTCGCTCCGGAAACGCTGCAGGTCGATCCGAACGATCTGTCCGCGTATCAGAAAGCGCTGATGAAGGTGTACGAGATGCGCGACACGGGTCCCAAGAAGCTCGTACCCAATCTTCGAGATAAAAAGGAATACGTCGTGCATTACGAGACGTTAAAACTCTATCTGGAGCTGCTCATGAAACTGACAAAAGTGCACAGAGTTCTATAATTTGACGAAGAGCCGTGGCTCGCGGGCTACGTCGGTAAAAACACTCGATTGCGTCAACGGGCTAAAAACGATTTTGAAAAGAACTTCTTCAAACTCATGAACAATGCCGTGTTCGGAAAGACCATGGAAAACAAACGGAACAGAACAAAGTTGAAGATCGTCAGTGCAAACGACGGAGATAAAAAGATCCAAAAGATGATCGCCTCGCCCGCTTACGACGGGTTGACCAAGATTAACGACAGCACGGCCTTCCTCCACTTCAAACCGACCAGCGTCAAATTGGACAAGCCCATCTACTGCGGTATGACGATCTTGGATCTGTCCAAGAGACATATGTACGGCTGGTATTACAAGCACTTGAAGGCCAAGTACGGCGCCGACTGCGATCTGCTGTACACCGATACGGACTCGCTGCTGGTGGAGATACGGATGGAGGACGTCTACCGGGACATGCTCGAAGACGAAGACGAATACGACGTTTCAAATTATGACCAATTTCCGGAGAATAAAGATAAGAACAAAAACAAGAAGGTGATCGGCAAGTTTAAAGACGAATGCGGAGGAAGACTCATCAGAGAGTACGTCGGTCTGAGACCCAAGATGTACGCCACGTTGATGGACGACGATAGCGTTGCCAAACGAGCGAAAGGTGTGAGACGATGCGTCTTGAAAAACGAGATAGGTTTCCACGACTACAAGGAGGCTCTCTTTCACGACGTCAGGATGTCGCATCAGATGCACAGTCTCCGGTCGTTCAAACAGATCATCTACGGGATCCGACAGGAAAAGACGACGTTGGATCCCCTGGACACCAAAGTCTGCATTCGGGAGGATCGCATTCACACTTATGCCTTCGCCTAAACAATTTATTATCCCTATGGGATAATAAATTACTCGACCACCAGCAACTCTTCTCGAACGAAACCTCTCTGAGGCGTGGCAGGATTTCTGCCGGGGGTGTCTTTCAGGTAATAGACGTCGATGCCCTGCATTCTGAACTGACGATCGATCTCGTGTTTGTCCACGCTCCAGATGGGATCGGTCGCCCTGCGCTTCTGAGGAAGATAATTTCGGGTGGTGTCGTCTTTATTCGCCTCGGCGGGCAGATAGAGAAATCGGACCTTGTTAAACGGACCTATCGGCGATTCGACGGGGGTGCGAGGCACGATGGCCTCGGGAGGTTGGGTCTCGTCGTTGATCGCCTTCACGACGTCCGGCAATCGTTCCACCCATTCCGTGTTCACCTTCTTCTTGGTCTTCCCCTTTCCCATCTTATCGGTCTTCATCTCTTGGTGGTACTGATAGGTGAATAGCCGTTCTCCCAACGTCTTGTTGAATCGCTCGACGATGGCCTGGTCGCGATGCACCTCGACGCGTCCCGTCCTTATCGTCGTGTCGTGACGTTTCATGAGTGTGCGGACGACGCGCTTGAATTCGCTACCGGGATCGACCTGCAGCAACTTGGGGAACGTCAGTCGTCGTTGATAGATCCGTTCGAACGCGTCCGCCACGGCCTCGCTGCTTCTCTTCCTCTTTGTACCGCGTGCCCACGTCAACCACCGTCAACGCGTATTTGTACGTCTCTCCGCCCACCTTATCGTGCGGCAGATACAATAGATCGGCCTGGTGAATGTCGTTTTCTGCCACGCGTTCGAATCGGGGTCTCACGATCTTCTTGGGAGCGGGCAGATAGATTTGCCACACGTCTTGTTTTTTTTTTAAATCGAAGGCTTCCTTCTCGCTGACGTTGGCCGCCTTGGCCAATTTCTTGATGGCCGCCTTCCCCTTCAAATAGCCGCGGGGACTGTAGTAGATCTCTTCCATTTTACTTTAGGCGATATATTTTTTAACTCCGTAGAAGACGAGTCCCGTCCCCACCAACACGAAGAGGATTTCCTTGTCTTTTTGCTCTTCCGAGGGTTGATAGAAATCGCTCAACTTCGGTTCAGGGGGCATCGCCTCTTCGTCCGTCATCCGCGAGTAGAGTGACATGGCGGCGTCCACTTCTTTGTAGGTGTACAGCGCGTGTCCTTCTTTTTTCAGTCTCTCGTTTAAAAAATCTAATCGCTTCGTGCGTTCGTGATTCCATTCGTCTCTGGCCTTGGTCAGTTTTTCCATCGCCTCGTCGTGTCTCTTCTGCTCCTCGTGGTTCGAAAATAAAAATTGCGATCCGGAAAACGCCAGGGCGTTGACCAATGCACCTCCCACCATCATCGCGATCGTTGCCATTTTTTAATAGAGAGTTTATTTTATTTCATGATATCGGCGGGGATGATTCCCTTCTTCACCAGCATGTCCTTGGTGTACTCGGCGAGAGCAAACTCCAGGAGGATCATCCCGAAGTCCTTCGGGTCTAGATCCATCTTGGGTGTCGGCATCTTTAAGAATTTCTTGGAAAGTTGCGCGTATCCGATGGCAATTCCCGTACTGACGGCGGCGTGATACGCGGTGTTGACCAAATTTTTTTCACTCATTTTAAATACGAGAGAAAATTATTTATTGCATTTGCAGGGGGTGTCGTCATCGTCGTCGTCGTCGTCGTCGTGAACGTATATAACCCTATTATCGTTAACCAATCCAGATATCGTTTGTATTAGCATACCCAGCGTCATTACCCCCGTTGCTATTAAAAGTGTCATATTGACGGCAGTTCTGACTGAATTGTTTTCGCACATCCTTTTTTTAAATACGAGAGAAAATTATTTATAACATTTCATGGGGATTGGGTTTTGGAGGTGGAAGTACTTTCGTCGTTCTGTCGTCGTGGTTTTTTTTATGTAGATCGTAGCAATCCGACGACCGCCAGTCCATAGCCATTTCCAGCTATCGTTATCGTTGCTAACCAATCCACCATCGTCGTTTGTATTAGCATTCTTGTTGCCCCATCGTCATTACCCTTCCCCCGCCTTGACGTTTTAAAAGTGTCATATTGAGTTCCTCCGGCATTTCTTTTTCTATACCCTGTTTTTTTAAATTGATTTGGCGACTGGACGTGGTGGCTATGCTGAGAGGTGCCAAGTCACGCCGTATTTGTTATAAATACAACACACTTCGCCTATGGCAGTCCAAGAATTCTTCGTTAAGTCCTCGATCAGTTTGGGTTCGTCTTTGATGTCGAAAAACTGTTTTCCTAGGAATACAGTGGAAGTATCGATTTGGCCATTTGTTGAGTCGTGGTTCTGACGACTCAGGGTTTCTGATCTCCTTTTCGTTCATCTTTTCCAATCACGTCTTTGCTAAAAACTGACCGCGCCCGACCGACGACAGTCTGTCTTTGACCGCTAGCCATTTCCAGCTATCGTTGCTAATACGTCGTCCACGTTCATCGCTATTGAGGATACATTTTTTTTTATCCTGGCTAAAAGCATTACCATCGTTCGGTGCGTTCTCTAAGCGTAAAATATAGAATATCGCGAATTACGAGCAAAATCCATCTAAACGATAACAACGCGAACACCATCATCTCGACGTTACGGTTAACGCCTGGATTTGTTTACGAGGTCTTGGAGCTGCTTGCGCAAGTCCTCCGTCTTTTGGTTTGACTCTTCCCTATTAGAGTTCCGTCCGGAATACATGTCCTCTTTTTCTTATACAGCTCGTGGGACACGGTGGCAAATTAAATCCGTGATCTTGATCGAGTGGCGACTGATCCCGAGATCGAGTTGAGCGGCTATCCGCTGAGATCTTGAGGTGCCGATTTTTTCAACAGTAATCGTCTGATCCCTTTCATGGCCATAACCCACCGCACCCAACACATGATCTTCGCCCCGATGGGCGAGAAATCCGAGTCGTCCAAGACGACGCCTCCCGGGAGAGCCGCTCGACGTTCGGTGTTCCGATTCGCTTATACTTTTTATGGACGTTCGTCTTTGATGTCGCCGAAAACTGTTTAAGTCGTTTGAGACGATATGCGGACGGGGACTAACGTCGGGGCATTTTTTGGCTTATCGATTTGGCCCTTTTTTTCTTAAAAGGATTTTTTATATGTCGAGAACGACGACCCCGTTGACGGTCCCCGATTTCGACCCTTTGTTCACGCCAAAGTTGAGGACGTCGCCCGACGTCACCCACGGTGGGTTTCGACGACCTCGCTGGTCTTCGTTCGAAAGGTCTTGTGTTCCCGTCGTTCACGAAGACGTCACGTCCTTTGTCCAAAAACCGAGACGAAAGACGCGACCGTCGGAATCGTCGTGCCCACGATGGCCGGAGTCTTCCGTTTTTATTCTGTCGAATTTGACGTGGATATGATGCGCCGTTTTTGGCCACCGGGGGTGACCTCCTCTCTGATTCTTCCAAGAATACGCCGCCGTCCCTTTCCAGGTCGTAATAGAATCCCATCTAGACATTTTATTTTAGATTTTCTTAAACTCCAAGAGACGTGAACGGGATGTACATTGTCGACGGGGTTTCCGTCCTTTTTTTATCGTTAATCCGAGACCGATCGCGTCTTTCTAAGAAAACGGGGTGTTCATCTTTTCGTTCGGAAAATTTCACGTTGGGGACGGCAGGGACATGACGATGTCGTTCGCCCTCCCGTCAATGACGCCCTAGCAAGTTCGTCGAGATGGACGTTGAGGAGTTCCACGGTTGCAGGTTGATCCATAAAACGATGGGTAAACGAGAACACGTTCGCGAACACCATCTTGCCGAGTTCGGCGGTCCCACCGCCATAAAACGCCCTTACCGTCGATTCATCTCATGGTGGTCTTTCCAGGAACACCTTATCGAAGTATTAAAAAGTCGTCGTAGGTTAAGGTGTACGACCCGGCGTGCACGACTTGGACTCTGGGTTTGTCTCTACCTTTGGTTTACGTATCTCCAGGTCTTTCCGCACGTTGTAGCGTTGTAAAAAATGGATGACTTGACGCCCACGCAAGTCCTCGCGTTGTCTCGAGAGAGCTTTTGGGTTTTCGATGTTTTTTATAGAGTATCGTCCTTGTAACTAAAAAAACAGTTTGAACGTTACATCTACAGAGAGCTGGATCTGTCTTAGTTCACGTCTCGTCAACGCGACAGTTTCGGGCGTTGCGAGAATTCTTCGTCGAGTACGTGATCTTTTCGGCACCTCGAAGCGCGCTGACGGTCACCAGATCATCGAGGGATTCTGGCAGAACCAGCTGAGTTGCGGTGTTTACTCGACCCGCGTGACGTTTGACGATCTGTCGAAGTGCGTTCTTCCGGTTTTTACCAACAGTAATCCTGCAGGAGATCCCTTTCATGGCCAAACCCGACCGCACTACACCACGGACGCCACGGCGTACTATGATCTGTCGCGAAGAGGGGTGCCGGTCGACGCGGATGGAAGATCAAGGGGACCATCTTCGAGAAAATAACACGAAGTCCACTCCGACGACGACGCACGCTCCCCGGGTCTGCCAGACTGGCGCGTCCGTCGCGTCTTCGCTGGGCGTCTTGGGCGCTCAAGGGACGAGTGCCTCGATTCGCCGGCGCCACGATTCGCTTATAGCAGTTCCTTTAACGTGGACGCGATCAACTTCGCGCGATCTCGATCTCGCGTTACGACTGTCTGAAGTACGCCAATTCCAAGCTTGACTACGTGTTCGATCATCGCCGCAACATGAGCTGAACATCGGCAAGAACATCGATTACAATGTTGCCCGAAACCACGACGCCGGGGAACGTCTCAACGCGAAAACGTTCGCGGACAACCCACAGCCGCCGCATTTTCGCCGTCGCCCATAGAGATACGATCACGAAATCGTTTTCCTCTAGCGTTTTTTCTTTCTTCTCTTCGTCGAGTTTCGTTAACAACCAACCGTCGACGACCATGCCCAAACCTGTTCTCCCAACCACACGGCCGTCTTGCCGAGCGTCGACAGGATCCAGGAAACGATGGCGCCCAAGATACCCGGCAACGCCTCGCCGAATTTGGCGGCCAGTCTCGCGAGCAGTTTCCCGACCGCGTCTAGCTGTTTCTTGACCCATTCCCCCAGTCCGCCCTCCTTGTTCGGAGGAGGCGGCGGCGGCGGAGAAGGCGCGACCGTCGTCGTTCCCGGAAGGAGTAATTCGACCAAGAATCCCACCGTCATGCCGATCGCCGTCAGGATGCTGAAGATGGTGATGCCCTGTTCTCTGAACAGAGTGGCGATCCGTTCTCGCAACGGAATATTCTCGTTCAACAGCGCCGCGATCGTTTCCCGGATGGTGGCGAGTTGCGATTTTAGATCTCCCTTGAGGTAGTCGACGCTCTTGGTCGCCTCGACCAATACCTCTCGCGTCTTGACGATCTCCTTCTCGATGCGTTCCCTGTCGTTGGGATTGTGTTTGAGGTCTTCCTTCCACTGCGACAACGTGTGTTCCAACTCGACTTTCTTGGCCTCCTGAACGCGTAATTGACCGCGAATGAAGCTTAAACTCTTATCTAACCCCAGCAGTTCTCTCACGGGTAGTACGAGGTTTAAGTCTTCTATACTTTTAGATACTCTCTCAAGCCCGTCGTCCAATTGCTTCACGCTCGTTTCTTCCATCTCGATGTCTCCGAAGGAGTGCGCGGTGTTACGTCTGACCGTTAACGCCTTCTGTTTAGGATCTTTCACGCCTAAAGCTTCGAGGAATCCGAGACCGTGGCTTTTCAACGTTCCAATAGCCAGGAATTTATTTGGATTACGTTTGTCCGTTAATCTAATCCATTCACCGCCCCACCGTGCATATAAACCCTTATCATCTTGTTTAAATTCTAAGGTGCTATCGGACGCGCTGAATTTTCGTTTCCATTTATCGACTGTTTCACCCAATTCTAATCGCTCTCGTTGATCTCCTTGAGGACTGAGGGGGGGTTCTGGTAAACCATACTCATCCCTCTGGAGTGGGTCAGTATTAACCACGGGTTCATCGTTACTCGGTGTTTCTGGAACATCATCGTTGTTGAACGTCGGATTATCGAATGTATGTAGATCGTCCATTTTTAAAACGCTTTAAATTTTTTATTACGTAATAAAAAAAAGATGATGAATTACGGACACATTCTCGATCCCGATAGGAAATTGCGCACACCCTTCGGCGTGAAGGGCATACGCCAAACGGTGACCGTTTCCCATAATCCCTCGAGCATCGAAGAAAACCAAACGTTGACGGTTCGTTTTCCCAATTTGAGCGAGAACGACGTCATCGTCCCCAGAACCACGAGACTATGCTTCGATATGGAAGTCGCCGTGGAAGGTGGCGATCTCACTAAAACGAGTGTTTATAATAATCTGGGACGTAACATCGTCAAAAAATTCGAGGTGAAGCTCTCGGGACACACCGTTCAGACCATCGACGATGCCGATAAATTCTTCGTCTATAACGATATTTGGAAAGTAGAACGAGGTAACATGGCCTATCAGGGAATACAGACTGACGATCTAAATATGGTAAGAGCAAAACCCACCAGTTATAAAATACCTAGCGACACTAACGAAGACTACGAAATTGCCGCGGCGTTCGGGAATCGTTTTTGCATTCCCTTGGATTTCGAAATCTTGGAGACGAGCGAACCCTTTTATCAAGCGGGGTTACAAGATAGATTGGAATACATGCTGACGTTTAACGATGCCAAACGCATCGTCTCGACGGACCCCGACGATGCCAATAAAACGATAAGTTATAAGGCGACCAACATCGCTTTGGAATTCCAAAAAATCACCGACGTCAATCTCGCTCGCAGCATCAGACAGAGGTACAAGGGAGACCACGCTTATTACTTCAACCAAATATTGCGATATCGCAAAACGACGATGAGTAAATCGGACGGCATCCTCAATTATCAAATCAACACCCCCGCGCGGTCTCTCTCGGGCATTCTGTTTCTCTTCAAAGATATTTCTAAAAACGATCCTGAAAAATTTATAATCCGAGAATCACCAAAGTGGAAACGACCACCGAGGGACAACCGAACCAACTCTTCTCGGCCGGAATGAGACCGCATCACCACTTTGACGAAATTAAAAAGTTTTTCTCGGCGTCCCTGAATCGCGAAACCGTCACGGAATCGATCGCCAAGGAACTCGACCTGAGTGAAGTGACTCTGGGAAAATATCTCAAAGATCATTACGCCCTCTGGTTAGACTTACGAACGACACCCGAAAACCATCTCCACGGCACGGGTCGCAGGCTTCAAAACATCAGCGAAGGCGTTTCCGTCCGAATCGAGAGAACGCCATAAACCGATACCGATCCCTTGGACGTTTACATCTTCGTCGTCAAAGACGGACAGATCAACATGTCGAACGGCCGTTTCGCGAGCGTCATATCTTAAAAAATTAAAATCCTATAAAAAATGTACATTAAACAACCTCACTCCGCCATGATCGTGGGCCCCACCGGTTGCGGAAAGACGGAATTCGTCCTCGATCTGTTGGAAGACGAATACAAAGATTTCTTCGAGCACATCGTGATCCTGTGCCCCTCGATCGAGTTCAACAAGGCCTACCGATCGAGAAAGTGGATAGGCGACGACGTCAAACACCCGAAAGACAAGCGCGTCGTCATCGTCAACCCCGTGTCGAAAAAGGGGGAGGAGCTATTGCAGGACACGCTGCGGCACTTTTACGACAAAATACAAGGGGACGCCCACGCTGTACATCATCGACGACTGTTCGGCCACGAAGCAGATAAAAAAGAAAGCGGACGCCCTGTCCATGTTGGCGTTTTCGGGGAGACACGCCGACCAGTCCGTGTGGATATTGACGCAACACTATAACAGCGCGTCTAAAGATTTTCGCACGCAGATCAAGTGGGTCGCGCTCTTCTTCACCAAGGACAAGTTCAGCTACAACAAATGCTTGGACGAGAACGACGTCGTCCCCGACGAGGAGAAGAGACGTCTCAAGCACGAGCTGTCGCAGCGCAAGCACTCCAAGCTGATCTTGCGGACGGAACAACCGACGGATTACAAGTTTATAGAATAATTTATATTTTGTAAAATATAAATTTTTAGTACTTGCGGGGTCTTCCACATGTCTGGGGAGGTCCTCTGTACTTTATGTAATAGTAATGACTTCGTTGTTTCCTGTTATCGCAAGAACGACATGTGGTGTGGGGGGTAGGATCGGACATCCACAGACCACACGATTCACAAAATGTCAAGGGACGAAACTCGCGTTTTTTCATATAGTGATGGTGAATAGAACAAAAGATCGAATCCTTAACGATCTCGTGAGGGCACGGACCATCGCGGATCCTTTTCAAATGGATGGGCATCTGACACGACGTTATCTCCTTAGGCTCCATCCCGATGCTGCGGAACATTTGTTGAAGAGTCATTTTTTTATATATGAATTTTTGTTTATTATATTTTCATTTACTTATTCATCATCATCGTCTGAATTAGGCTCGTATTCGATTTCATCTACCATCTGGTTAGGTAGCTGGCTTGCCGTAACTAATTTCCTAACGGCAACAACATCCACAGACGGTTTAATGGATTCGTTTGACGATCCGATGAAAACAGAACTAAATGTCAAAACGGTAATAACCTTGCAAACTTTACCTATGTAATCGGATGGTTTTAAATCAACCTTTCCTCCCTTCGTTTGTTTCATGAAGGTCGTTACTATGTTGTCTTGATCCATTTTGAGTTTTGCATAGATAAGGTTATGCTTTTCCCCTCTTTTAAGAGCGCAAGATCGTCGTCGACGATGGGCTTCTTTCTGCCATTCTCTTTAAAAAAAACCTGTGCTTCTGGACTTCTTTTCTAATCAACTCTTCAATCTCTACGATGACCGCCTCAAACTGTTCTTGCTCATCTTTGAACTTATCATCGTGATCGAAAACTAACGATATCGTATAGGGCTTATACGTATCACTTACTCCATACGATAGTAAGGTGGGTGTTTGTATTCTAAGCGGTTCATGGATACCAGCTGAATAATTATATACTATATCGAGGAAAAAAATTCCCATTTTTACCTTTTTTAGGTTTCTGGATCGTCAGCTTATTTATATCAAACTGGTCAACGTTGATTTTACATGCTTTACCACTCGTACCCATTTTTATTTAGTCATATTATTTCTTATGTCATTTTCAAATTTATTATTCTGTCAATACAATACCCACGACTGTTGCGTCGCGCTCGATTACCCCTCAGGTAAGACGGGGGGAATTCCCCAGTACAGTTAAATCCACTAGACGAGAGAAATTTTAGTACGATTGGGGTCATTGAGTGCAAAGTGGGCTGGAACTGTCATTATATCACACACAAGCGTGTGATTGTGAGCATATGATGGTGAACATGTGATGGTGAACATGTGATGGTGAACATGTGATTGTGACCATATGATGGTGATCATATGATGGTGAACATGTGATTGTATTCATATGATGGTGAACATGTGACTGTGATCACATGATGGTGAACATGTGATTGTGATCACATGATGGTGAACATGTGACTGTTACCATACTATTGTGAACATGTGATGATGATCACATAATAGTGATCACATGATGTTGGACAAATGATTGTGATCACATGATGGTGAACATGTGATGGTGAACATTTGAGTGTGATCATATGATTGTGTACATGTGATGGTGAACTTGTATATGTTATCATATAACGGTGAACATGTGATGATGATCATATAGTGGTGATCACATGATTTTGGACAAATGATTGTTATCACATGATGGTGAACATGTGATGGTGAACATTTGATTGTAATCATATGATTATGAACATGTGATGGTTAACATGTGATTATGATCATATGAAGGTGAACATGTGATGATGAACATGTGATGGCGAACATATGATGGTGATCATATGATGGTGAATATGTGATGGTGATCATATGATGGTGATCATGTGATAGTGATCATATGATGGTGAATATGTGATGGTAATCATATGTTGGTGATCATGTGATTTTGAACATGTTATGATGATTATATGATGGTGATCATGTGATAGTGAGCATGTGGTGGTTATCATAGTTACCAGGCCTATACGAGGTGATTGCTAGACCGATTATAACCACTGGTTATCCCAGTCTTGTTGCAATCAACTACAAAGTCATGGCAATTTGGCCAGTTGACTAGGGATGTCCATACTCCATTTTATCTGGTCGACACAGTTTCCGAGCCCCACTGGAATATTAGATGAAAGTTTGCTAGTTTACATACGGAAGACCAGTGTCTTTTATTGAGTGCATTATAACCGGGTTTTCTCCTCCACCAAGAAAAAATGGCCGCCACCATATAACTGGAAAAAAAAACTGTTGTGTGAGGCGTAAAACATTATTCAAATTAAATTAATAAAATAAAAATTGAACATGACCTTCCGGGAGTCCATGTGTTCACTATGTTTTGATTCAATTTCAGATAAATGGCCAAGTTTGACTGGTCAGCACGGGGTTGTCCCTATTTCATGTTACCTGGTCTGACTTTAGATTTTCATTGGAGTACTAATGTGTCCACTCTATATTGTGTTTGGGTTCTTTACACCTCTAAGCTCTATAGTATATAAGTGTTGTGTAGATGTAATTGGTGTAAAGAAAAACGTCCAGTCTTCGAAAAAAATAATAAACTGGCTAATTTCATACAATGCGATAACGCATTTACGCACGCCCTCACACATTTAAAGTAAGGATCTACGGACACTTAGACATTCAAGCGCAAACACACGCCGACATCGCATACATGTGCTTCACCACGAATGTCTAGTAGTATAGTACAACACTTTGAAACTTGATCAATTTCGGTATAAACGTTGTTCTTCATTTTGGGATATGATACAAAAGTAATAAAACAACAACACATACATGCAGAAACAAACATATATACACAGAAACAGTCAATCTTCGTTATCTTTAAGTTGTCGGGACAAAGCAAATAAAATTGAGACAAACGGGTTCTCAAGTTTAAAGGTCTCTCACAAACAGAATCCTGAATCCTCTCGTAAGCATCTCGATTGCCTGAACACTTGTAGGCTTACATTATATCGTTTGTCTCTTATCACCAGTGTATGTGCAAGCTGACGGCTACAAACACCATGTGTTTTGTCAAACAATGTTAAAAGCAATTAAAAAGAAATTAGGTAGATTTGAGTATTCATTTCTCAATCAGAATCTAAAAACCTCGAGACAGCGTGTAATTTTTCCATTGAAATGTTTTAAAATCAACATTAGCGATTTTTGTTCAATTTTAGTTAGATATAGAAAGAAAACTGCTGGGACCAGCCCTGGATCTCGAGTTAACCAGGTGTGTGTGTATGGTTGTGCGTGCCCGTGTGTGTGTGTGTGTGTGCATCAAACACAAAGTTAAATAAATTTTAAAAGACACTTGACTCGTTTAGGAACGTCTATTAAAACAATATAATAGGCTACAGTTATATGTTATACTTTTTATTTAAAAATTCTTCTATACAGAATACAGCCATTGCATTATGGAAATCTCACATGTTTTATAATATATTTTACATTTGTGTTCGTAAACATTTGATAAACACCCTGAATAAACATCTAACGGTACATTTGCTACATAATAAACATTGAATGGCCTGCTTATAGAAATAACCTTTTATTAAAAAAAATACTTCAATACAAAATATTCTTTCAAAATATTGTAATGCCCATTTATCCACAAGAAATCAAATCATAACATTTCAAAGCAACCATTGTAATTACAAAATATATAGAAAGAATATAATGATGTAGAATAGGGTTTCAACTACATTAATGTAATAAAAAAAAATTTACAACGAATAATATATATATCTGTGTGTGTCTCTCTCTGTCTCTCTCTCTCTCTATATATATATATATATATATGAGAGAGAGATAGAGAGAGAGAGAGAGAGAGAGAGATGAATAGGTCGAAATTCCGTTTAATTTTAAGTCGAACGGCCAATTCTGATTTTTAGTTACTATATTTATATATCTACAGTAAAACCTGCTATAGCGGCCACCCCTATAAAAGGATTACCTGTTTATAAGTCCCTTGACTGCATACTTCAACTATATTGAACCTGTGTATATGAGTCACCTGCACATAAAGGCCAATATTTTCTGGTCCCTTGGAAGGCCCCTATATACAGGTTGTACCGTATTTGCTCCGGAAATCTCAATATTTTTATATTTTGAAAGTATGTGGAAGTAAATTTGCGGTGCGAAGTGTCAAAATATTTTAGACAAAATACTCGTTGTTTCGAAATGAATTTCTCCAGTCCAAGAATGAAATACAAGTTTTGTGTGACAATAGACAGCTACTAATGAGATTAAAATGTTTATTCGAAAGATAAATTATAGCTTGCTATCAAGAAGCAGTACAAAGGATATATTTTGTTTCCGTGGCCGAGTGGTTAGAGCATTGTGCTTAAATCACAAGGCCTCTCACCTCTGGTTCGAATCCCTCTAGGGTCATTTCGAATTAAGTGGAAAAGTTTGCCAGTTTTCTTCCGGAAGGTCAGTGGTCTTTACCCGGGTAACCGGGGATTCTCCTCCACCAATAAAAACTGGACGCCATCATATGACTGAAAGATTGTTGAGTGTGGCGTTAAACAAAAAATCTAATCAAATCAAATTGTGTATTAGATTCATTCATTTGACGATGGAAGCCAACACAAATTGATAATAGCTAAAACACAAAATAAAACCCAAATAACAAGGACATATTATGTTAAAATGAGGTCACCGCTCTCGATATAAACAGAGATAGAACTTATCAGTTTGTTACAAATACAAAAATATCGTTCAAGGAAGTCTGACCCCCGGTAAATTGAATTGTTAAATTGACTGTAGAATGTTTTGAAAGCTGATATTTGTTTTCACGTCCGCTTCCGTTTTCTTATCGTTTCATTTGTTTTCCCCTCATTGTCGTAAAACACCACACCAATATATGTACGCACTATTAGACAATCAAGTCCTGGAAAGGGACTGAAAAGTTATCACTTGAAAATATCGGTTATCTAGAAGTAAGAATACCTCGAAGTTATAAAGGCCGTCATGTGAATTTTGAGATGAAGAGATTTCATTACATTTACATACCGACTGCAGTTCCCTTCGTTGCAAGTATATAGAGCTATGTATTGGATTTGTCAGTATTTGCAGTCACGTGACCTGAGTGTTAACCGCCGCTTTACATCTGTAGCACACTGCACAGCCTACATGCCCATATCGCGATATATCTAGGTCATGTTATGATGTTATGAGCCGACCTGACTCAGTCAGTAGCGCGCTCGACTCTTGATCGTTAGGTCTTGATTTCGAATTGTCCTTCGAATTGAGACAGTAAAAACCGAGATCCCGTATCTCAGTAGGTGTCGGCACGTTAAAGATGAAACAAATAGATGCACTCCAAGAGTAAACAGAAGATGCAAAACTCATCAACCTTGATGTCACATTTAGACTCGTCCAAATCAATAGATAGCATGGTTTACTGTCATAATTATATATAGTGAGCAAATTAATATTGCAGGTGAAATTGTTGCAGTATTTACATTCAAAATTATACACTCACAAAGTCTGACAGTGGACATAACCATTCTTTGAACGGACAAGTTCAAATATGGTGACAGATGACAATGAGTTAAACCTTTCTAAAGGACAAGGTTTGTCCAACATACACCATATCTGTACCTTGTCTTCTGTGGATTTTTATGGTCATCACTGAATACGAGAATAAATAAACAGTTTTCCCTTTATTTTATCATATATTGTGAAACATCACTGAAACAAACTTCAAAGCTACACTAACCGCACCATCACGGTCCTCTCACTTTCCTGGCAAACCTGAGACCATCCGGGCAGTTTTGAAATATTTTAAATAAATCTTTATAGTAAATAATATTTTATCTGACAAGAAAACAGGAAATACTATATTTATAATGATGATCATCAATATTCCTTTTGTAAAATTCCCCCGTTGATCCACATAAATATAATTTTATAGCGTATAACTTTGCGCTACAAATAAATTTTTAAGACATTCTGACTTAAAACAGAGAAATTTTGGCCAATTGAAAGAATTCGTGTTTGGGAAATTTAATTTGGATGGCTGATTGAGATGTCAAACACAATATTGAGAGACCATCTATGGAACAATCAGGTCAAGTTTCATCAGGCTATAAGTTTCTGACAAGGTGATTTCGGAAAACCTATGCCTTATTTTCAAAACTTCATCAAAATCAGTAAAAAAATAAAAGTTCAAACTCCTTTAAAACCGCGTAATATTTATCAAAAAGTTCACAACTGTTGTTTTACAACCAAAATATGAAGCCATTCAAAACAAGTTACGAACATTCAATTTAGATTCGTTTCAGCAATGGCAGCCATTTTGGATATCTGATGGCTTGTCGAGCACAATTTTGATAGGGGAATATCCATAGAACAGTTAAGTCATATTTATTTCAACAGGACAAGATTTTATCCAACATATTTCGCAATTTTATGTTTTAATTTGAATAAAACTGCCAAAATTTGCATACGTTCAAGTTTATTAACAAAATCTGCCTAAACCTGGGATACTATTATCTATGTTTACTCTAGATTTGTCCCGTGTAAATCACAAACATATTTTCTACGACCGGCACAGTTCATTACAGATATTTATTAACAAAACACGACTTCTGGTCAGAATTTCTATATATATACATACCTAAACCAGCAGCCAGTTCCTCCTGTTCACCCAATCAATTTCCCTATATATACATACCTAAACCAGCAGCCAGTTCCTCCTGTTCACCCAATCAATTTCCCTATATAAACATACCTAACCCAGCAGCCAGTTCCTCCTGTTCACCCAATCTATTTCCCTGTATAAACATACCTAAGCCAGTAGCCAGGTATATGTATGTATTACTTTACCCTGAATTATGGACACCACTTTTCATGTGATTTTTGTCAACCTGGTACCAAAGGCTATCTGTCTTATGCCACCACTTTTCAACTTGCCTTAAGTGGCTGCTGAAAACAAGTTTGATAATATATATATATATTTATATAAACATTCTTTAAAAAATGCCCAGTACTGGATGAATGTATAACTAACAAAATATAGAAAATTATATAAACAAAAAGACATAAAATCAGAAATATCCTTTCTCATATCTACTTTTACTCTGATTGAAATTTAAAATTAAAAATATGCATGCTTTGCTATCTATATATGTAACTAATCATAAAATTCCATATATACATATAAAATACATTAAACAATTTAAAAAAATCTTAATTAAAAACTAAATGTTTTAGTGGTAAATAAATGTAAACGTAGATTATGTTGTCATTTTAATATATATATATATATATGTCATTGCCGTAAAAGTCATTTATATCAGATGAAAAAAAAAATATAAAAGAATCACTTCTTAATAATAATGCCCAGTTCTATGTATTTGTTATAAAATGTAAAACTCGCTTTAAAAAGCAAAAACAGAAAACGTAAAAAAAATAACACATAAAATCGAATATAACCAATCATATCCACTTATATACCGATTGTAACTTATAGTTATATCTACCTGTAAATATGTTTTGAAAAAGACATACATTCAAACCTCGATATATATAGTTATCGGGACTAAGCAAAATAAAAATCGAGACAAACTTTCTTTTTTAATCAAAAAAGTCTATCACTAGTAGAATCCGTTTCCTCTCGTGAGCATCTCCGTAATCGCCAGAATACTAGTAGGCCTACATGTATATCGTTTGTCTTTTATCGTCAGTATATGTACACGGCTATAAATACCATGTGTTTTGTCAAACAATATTAAAATCAATTAAAAAGAAAATAATAATGTAATTTTTTTGGTAAGCTACATAAGAAAAAACTGCCGGGATTTCGAGTTAATAGAGATTACCGATCTCGATATACTGCGCTTTGACACAAAAATACAAATTTCTTTCCTTTTTATATGTCAATTTAAAACGAAATACAGAGTTATCTATAAAGTTCTGCAGGTTGCAGGCGAATGCACAGGTTTTTATCTTTGACTTTAGTATGCCTACCAGAGTATAGTGAGCCGGCCTGGCTCAGTTGGTAGCGCGCTCGACTCTGGATCGTGAGGTCGTGAGTTCGAGTCCCGCCGGCGGCAGGTCGGTTTCCTGTCTTTCGGATGAGACAGTAAAAACTGGAGGTCCCGTGTCACAGTAGGTGTTGGCACGTTAAAGAACCCTCACTGCTCAATGGCCGTAAGTGCCGAGCATAGGCCAAAATTTGAAGCCCTTCACCGGCATTTGGTGACGTCTCCATATGAGTGAAATATTCTTGAGTGGGACGTTAAACAACAATAAACAAACAATAAACAAACCAGAGTATAGAAAATACAAACCAGAGTATAGTAAAATTCGTATAATCAGGCGGGGTCTTGTGAACACAGTCTACTGACTTGAACAAGTTTAAATTTGAGGTAATAAAGCATAACATTACAATTACATTGACTAAAGTAATCGTTCCTACTTGTCATCATACATAAGTACGGAAGCCTATAAGGGTCACTCTGAAAAGAAAAAAAAAATATTTATGTCGTTTTAACGCGTTAATTTTCTTGTTAAAACGCGGTAGTTATCTCGTTAAAACGCGATAGTATCCCGTTAAAACGCGATAGTATCTCGTTAAAGAGTGACCCTTATAGGCTTCCGTACATAAGAGAGTGCGCAGTGAGGAATAAAACGTTTCTCCACATGCAGCTTGTCATAAATGAAATGTGAGTACAATTTTCCGTATGATAATGAATATTATAAACATATTCCCAAAGTTAAAATGCTCTAGACGATCGCTTCTGTATTGACTTCAGCAGTTGAGCTCCAATTTTAGATAGATTCTCTAAAGGTCACTATGCCCCTCCATATTATGTGAATCGGACAATAGTATTTAAGAAAAAGGTTTTCCGATAAAATAATAACTACAGGTTATACATAATACATAGCAATGTAAGGTGCTCTTAAAACAGTTCAAAATGGATAACCAGCATAGAGAGGTGAAATAGATAACCAGCATAGAGAGTGGAAATAGATAACTGTCAAATATATAAAAATTTCAGATACCAAAGTATAAATCAATAGAATGTCCAGGACATAGATACAAATCCGGTAAAAAAAGACAAACACGGACCTCTGGAAACCAAGAGGTGGGATCAGGTGTCATGGAGTAAATAGATAGCCATCATTTTGACGATAGATGTATTTCTTATATATATTCAAAGATGAAAATGTATGAAGATGTCGACATATTGTTCACAAATACTCGTATGTATGTGGGAATATATATGGCTGACTGGTTAGAGCATAAAATATTTCAGCTCCAGTCTGCTCGGGTTTGAATCCCAAGGAACCTAAGCTTATGAGAACGTTGGTTTTTCCCTAGAGTATGTTGTGCTCAGCTGTTCCCTTTACATTAAAAAGAGCAACCATTATATAATCAGAAGAATTGTTCAGTGTGACTTAAACTTCCACTGAAAAAAAATAAAACATGTGTACAGCAAGGTCATCATAATATCGTTTTATAACGCCTACATTTATTTTTAAATAATGTATTAATTTCAAGTGCTACAAAATATGAGAGTGTTTCTCTTTTATAGAGTATTTGATCCTATACTAGAAAAACTAATACTTAATGAACCTTGTTTCAACATAGAGGAAAAATACATTGTATTAAAAATTAAAGGAAATGATGAAATAGATTTAATGCCCATAGCTACGTAAAAGCAAACTTTCAAATAACAACTGAAGATATAAAAACATTACAATTGTGTTGACAGAAACATGGGTAAAATGTTTGTGACGTAGCAATTAAACAAACACATGTTTACTTTTGTAAAAAAAAATCTGGTGACGTCACGTGAAACAAAAATACACAAAATCGAATAAAATGTCATGTTCATACCAAGGATGTTTGTATGAAAATTCATAATTTTGACTTCCTTGTCATTTTTGTGGAGCTGTGACATGTAACACTGATTTACATTCTGTCTGATGAACATTCCAGTGCTTGATCTGTGAAGAACATTGAACAAATCAAAACAACATTCATTACATTTTAATGGGTTTTTTTGTTTGTTTTTTTTTTTGTTTTGTTTTGTTTTTTGTTTTTTGTTTTTTGTTTTTTATATACAACCTCGGGCAAATCAACAATAACAATAAATCTTAACAGGTAAAATTGTATACACTCCAGGAATCTGGAATATAGGATACTAACTATAATACTTTGATAACTTGTTCTTTTGTTAAAAAACAGAGTTATTCTATGAGTTTTCAATACTCGTGATTCTAATGTTAACATTAGAAGTTGTAATTAAATCCATTTGTATAATTTTGTTTTCAATAATATTTTATGCAGCACTCAACAAATGTTGTGATATGGCGGAGGCAGATTTTAATGGTGGAGGTTATAATGTACCCTGATAGAGAACACTGCAATTCCGCATGTAAACCGTTGTTAAATGGAAGCTTTTCTATTGTATTCTTCACTGATTCACAGAAATTTGTTTACAAACATTTAATATTAAAAAAATTAGATACCAAAGTATAAATCAATAGAATGTCCAGGACATAGATACAAATCCGGTAAAAATGGACAAACACGGACCTCTGGAAACCAGGAGGTGGGATCAGGTGCCATTGAGGAGTAAGCATCCCCTGTCGACCGGTCACATCCGCCGTGAGTCCAATGAAACACGTGAGGAGTGTATCCTCGTTACAATTGGTACAGACGTCTCAACAACCGCCAACGAAAAGGCAACATTTCAGAGTAGCCGCAAACAAGACTATTATACCGACCATAAAATTTGCGGAACGTTGACATTAAACGCGGTTTTCGAGCAGTTTACCTCTGTATATGAAACCTTCATATATTGTACACGCCCTGGAATATCGGATCATTTGTGAAATATAAACTCCATATGCGGGTGACTGAGGGATATTACTACTTAAATGTGGAAAATTTACGATGGGAAAGCAGAAATTGTCGCGTTTATCGTATAGGTTAGTTGCTAATTTCCCGTCTGTGTTTATATTAAGTAAAATGTCTAAGTATGAAGCACGTGTGCTTGATTCTGTTGTATCTTTAATTTCTAGTTCGCTGGGATATATCGCATTGACTTATGTATGAAAATTGTCATTATTAATTGACAAAACGTCGTCGATATATCTTAATGTCAAATTAAAGGACACCGCTAACTTTTTCTTCTTTTGATTCAGCAGTTTCTGAATGAAGACTGCTTCGTATGAATAAAGGAACAGGTCGGCCAATAAAGGAGCACAATTGGTTCCCATAGGAATGTCGACAGTTTGTTGAAAGACCACGTCTCCGAACATTACAAATATATTGTCTATTAAAAATTCCAGCATGTTTTTTATATCAACCTCAGTATATTTATGTGTAATCAGAGTGGTGTTTGACGAAATACGTATCCTGATAGCCAATCACTAGATATTTAAATTTTCGGGTACCACCTTTAATGAAAAAACAGTTGTCTATGATGCTGAAAAGTCTTTCATTTAATTTTTTATGTGGAATAGTAGTGTAAAGAGTAGAGAAGTCATAAGTTTTGATACTGTGAATTCGAGAAATTGTGTGCCTTCAAATTTTCTAAAAGCTGTTTAGAATTTTTAAGTATCCACATCTGATTTTCACCGCTTTTGGAATAAGCAACTGTACAGTATTGTTGAAGTTTCTCCTTATCTGCTGTCAATATCTTGGTAAGGAGTAAAGATAAAGGCTTGGTAGAACATTTGCTGGATCCTGCTATGTATCTTTGCTTACATGGGGTTTTATGAAGTTTAGGTATCCAGTATAAATGTGGTAGCTCGAAATCGGTATCTGTTGTAGGTATATCAAATGAGCGTAATACGGACACGTGATTTTGAAGGATCTCGTCCTTTGAAAGTAAAAGTATATTACTCTTACGATTTAAACGATTTTAAACTCTCATGCTGTATACCCATTGGGTAGAACTATTTGGACGAACTCTGTCGAAATATAACGAAATACATTTATTGTGATAATTTGCAGTCTCTGGATTTCCAGGGGTCCGTGTTTGTTTAATATCACCGGATTTGTATATGTATCCTGGGCGTCCTGAATATTTATACTTTGGTATCTGAGATTTTATATTTGAAAATATAAAATTAGATAAAATTTTACTAATCATATATAATTATTAGACAACATTTCCTTAAATGTTTCGCATAGCCATCAATCATCATTTGAAATATATTACTCTATATCTCAGGAATACAAATATAAATGATCTTTGTTTGTGATTGATGATGAAACTTGTCATTTTTGCAATATCTTGCACAATACGACCTGTAACATTTTGAATTGTGATCGACAGTATTCGTGATTAATGACAAACAAAGGCTTTCATAACATAAACAGAAAAGAAATACTAAGCATTGTTACGTCATAAGTGAAAATTGATTCATCATAAAGACAATGCAATCTGCAATAAGTGTCAAAATGAAGTAAATCCAAACACTCACCTGGCACTCCGGGCTACAGTACCAATAGGCGTGACAATTTGAACACAAGAAATAAGCAAACTTAAAACACACGGAACACTTCACATTGGAAACCATGACATTGGTCTGTATAATGTTGGATTGAGCATACTGGAGAAGTGGACTGACCTGCAAAATAACTACTTAATTAAAGGAATTTGTATTATAAGTGTACACTCATTAACATAATTTGTAGTTGATTATGATATGTTTAAAAATCAGCCATCAAATCAGACATCTAAACAATTAACTTATGAAGATATCAAAGTAAACATGGAATTACTTTTTGAGAAGATATAATTTATCATAAAAGCCCGGATACTACATTTTTAACTTCAATAACAACATCATTTCCTCTGCAGACGGTATGGACAGTATATATATGTATATACCAGAGGGGTTTCGAGAAAGTTAATGAGTGTAAAGGAATATAAAATGAAGAGATTATAAAAAATAGTCCATATTTTTGGGAATATAAACCACAATTTTATTTCATTACCAAGATATATACGATTTATGTAAAGGTGTGGTCAAAACGACTTCAAAATCCCAGAGTTCTAATTTGCGTGACCCACATTATATAATTATACATTAAAATTATATAATGTTTTTGATTCAGATCTGTCTGGTAATACATATATATATATATATAAATATATATATATATATATATATATATATATATATATATATATATATATATATATATATATATATATATATATATATATATCACTAACGTTTTACTAAAGTGCATATGTAGTGCTTGTGATGCATCAACCAATAACTTGGTCGTAAGGGTACGACCATGAAATACTGGGGTGATAGTTGTTGGAAATATGTATTCTGGCCTTGAAAACTCGCACGCCGTAATTGAATTCTATTCTTTAATTTTTTCACTTGCATCGCTTGCCATTCTGTATAAGCACATAAAGAAAATTATTGTATAAATCGAAACCAATGAAGTTATTTCTTTTCTAAAATTTTGTTTTTTAACTTTCATTTAACACTTGCTGTTTATTTATTTGTTTTCCAAATAATTTAATAGTTAATTTAATTCATAAGCATGGACATTCTTCAGCATGCATATTTAGCTTTTTACTTTTGTTGCTTAGAAAAGGCTTTCATAATTTAACCATTTCGGCCCTATACAACTATATAATATTTACAATATTTTAAACTAAATCATTTATTGATCATTGTTACTGGCTTGCAGAGTTGTTCACACGACCACTGACACGTTCATATTGTTAAGGCGGTAATTACTATTTTGCAAATAAAACTCAGTTTAATTTTTTGTAATTTCAAAATGTTAAATTTGAAAGCTGTCATCGTAACTTTTAAACAAGCTTTGAATTCGAAAAAATATAATGCTTTTGAAACACCCCCGATTTATCATTCCACAGGCAGTCGTTTTTGTTAAATATTATTAATAGAAATTGACTTACAATTCCGATATAAAAGGCGAGACCACAGAACGACAATTCTTTCACATCTGTGCTCCCAAAGTGAAACAATGGACAGATGACATGTAATCAAAACATACACTGTACTCAAATCATAAATATTCCGCATTAATAATTTACATCAAAGACTTCAATTAAGATACATAATAAATAGAGTTCATAATTAGTTTTAAATTCAATATTTAAGTATCCGTAAAATAATATGCACTTTGAACGTAAAAATAAATACAATCCTACCAGTAATCTGCACCCTTTCATTATGATGTTTACATAGCGTCTCACATTCTGGTGAACAATGTAAACTGAGCAGTGGGGTCGCGCACAAAGACAAAGTACTTCTTCTCATATTTTACAAAGATGACAACAAATAGATATTATAAGAGACATAGTTGTGAAGCATTGTAATAAAAATTTTTGAAATGGATGCATATGGTCCTGTAAAAGAGTCGAGTGTTCGAATATATATCTCCGAATTGACCTTGGTCTGACTTGTCTCTGATTCGTTATTTCGGAAGTCAGGACATTCATATCATAACATGTGGTCTGAGCTGAAAATTATTTATAATGCTACGATTTTCTCAGGGGGGGAATATGGAATTATGTTTGCTGTTCTCATGTTTAAACTGAATAGTAACATGCTTGTGAACTGTATATTAGCCGGCTAAATGTCGAGATAGAGTAAATGAATTTTATTGATATCAATATTTATTTTCAACATGCAGGTGAGTTATTTTCAAACTTCATTACTTCACAAGTTTATTCAATGCGACTGTAGTTCGTTAAATTTGCAAACTCGCCTTTTATATCGGTTGTGGGAGCTTGTTTCTATACAGAAAACTGAAAAAATATGGCTACCAATGGAAGTAAAATACTGGGGATGTTTCAGAAATGATATTATTTCTAAAAATATTTGATTAAATTGGTTTAAACGTTGAGATGACAGCTTTAAGTTAAATCGTTAATTTATAAAGAGGCTCCTATTTTGTAATATCGTGATCTCGTTCAACATTCACAATGGTATGGCAAGCTGTTGTATAATTTATTCCCTATTTATACATAAAAATCGATTTGTTGATATAAAAATTTGAAAATAGTATTTTGAAAGTGAACTTTACTCCTTATTTTAAATAACAATAAATTTAAACTGGAGCTTGTTGTATTTTTTAGATACAATTGAAAAATGGGTAAATTAGTGCTCATTTTAAGAAAGCATCAAAAATATCAAATGGTTGTTTCAACAGCATTGTATGCGATTACTGTTACATTAAATAAAACAGAGTTCAGATACCTGTTCGATAACAGATGTTGAGTCGTCTATACCAATATTTAAAAATCTCACATACCAAAGTATACATCTATAGGATGTTAAGAATATAGGTACAAATCTGGTGAAAAAAAATGAATTGAAATTGAAATCAAGAGGTGGCATCATGGGCGCCATGGAGGGGTAAGCATCCACTGTCGACCGGTCACACCCGCCGTGAGTCCACAGTCAAATTGAAATGAAATATGTGAGATTACGAATCATCGTCACAATTGTACAGACAACTCAACAACCGCCATAGAACAGGTAACTCAACAGGTAACTCAACTTTTCACTCAATATAAGAAATCTCAGTTCCTGGTATTTCGGTACCAGCTGTTCATCTTATTCTAAAGTAATATTTTGCACTGTAAACACTATTTAAATTCAAAAATTGTCTAAAGCTAAGATATTCATTTTTTAACAGTGGTTACTCTTAGACGGATTTCGGCTATACTTTTAGAGATATTATTTGGCCTTGTATGATACCACTTTATCTTTAGAAAATACACATACTTTTCAAATTAGAGCTCAACTGATGAAATCTTATTGACAGAAACTATATCGACTTGACCATTATAACTTTGGTATTATGTTTATAATATACTAAAGTATAAATCTTTAAAATGTTCAGGATACAGATACAAATCTAGTAATAATGGACAAACACGGACTTCAGAAAACCAAGAGGTGGGATCAGGTGCGATAGAGAAATAAGCATCCCCTATGAGTCCACAGTCAAATCCAAATGAGATACGTGAATAACAAATCCTCGTCACAATTGGTACAGACGTCTCAACAACCGCCAAAGAAAAAGCAACTCAAAATTTCACTTAGTGAAACAGAGTACTCGGAAACTAGACTATTATACTGATCGTAAAATTTGCGGAACGTTGACATTAATCGCGGTTTTCGATATCCCTGTGTCAATAATGTGTAAGTCAGTAGTTTACATCTGTATATGAAATTTTCATATGTTTAACACGCCCTGGTATATCGGATCAATTGTGAAATATAAACTCCATATACGGATGACTGTGGGACATTACTACTTAAATTTGGAAAATTTACGATGGGAGAGCCGAAATCGTTGTGTTTGTCGTATAGCTTAGTTATTAATTCCCCGTCAGTGTTTATAGTAAGTAAAATCTAAGTATGAAGTGTGTGTGCTTGATTCTGTTGTATCTTTAATGTCTAATTCGCTGGATATATCGCATGAATGAAAATTATCGTTTTTAATTGACAAAACGTCGTCGATATATCTAATTGTCATATTAAAGGACACCGCTAACTTTTTCTTCTTTTGATTCAGCAGTTTCTGAATGAAGTCTGCTTCGTATGAATAAAGGTACAGGTCAGTCTATAAAGGGACAAAATTTATTCCCATAGGAATGCCGACAGTTTGTTGAAAGACCACGCCATAGAACATTACAAATATATGGAAATTATCTTCTTCTGAAATATCTGTTCAAAAGGTTAAAATAACTCTTGTGTGTTTGTAAGGACCAAATGTAGATCATCTGGAATTTTTTTATAATATCATGACAATGATAGAAGATTTTAGAAATGAGCATTATGTTATTTGTGGTGATATTTAATTTAGTCCAGAAGTCTGATGTAGATTACTAATATTATAGGAATACAGGAATGCTAATAACCCTAGGGCCAGACAAAAGGTCTTAGAATTAATAGATGAAAAATGTTTAGTTGATCCTTTTAGAGAGCAATATCCCACTGTTCAAAGTTTTTCGCTGAGAAAGAAGGCTCTGTTCAAACAAGCTAGATTACATTTTTCCCTTCTTACAGATAATTTTTTAAATAGTCTCCGACAATGTTAAATACTTCCTAGTTATTGTTCAGATCACTAATGGTTTAACTTAGTTTGGAATTCTCTAGTTTTGTCAGAGGAAAGGGGCTATGGAAGTTTAACAAGTTGTTATTATACTATTTAGAATACATTAATATGATTTAAAAATAGATTTATAAGTTATATCATTGAGCAATACTATGTATTAGTTTATAAGTATGAAATATTAAAGAAATGAACAAAAAAGATATTCATCTAAGAATTAATTATTACCTCTTTCTAGAGGAGAAATTGCTGATGGAAATAAGGGGAAGTATTTCATATTCTAGATACAAAAAGAAACAGACTGAAAAATTGGAATTAAACTTACAATTTGAAATAAGATTGTTCGAAGAAAAGGTTGATGATCATTCAATATCTGAACTAGAAAATAAAAAACAATGTCTGGAACAACTAAAAAATAAAAAAAATAAAGAAAAAAAGATAGATCACTTGTTAAATGGATAGGAGAAGTGGAGAAACCAACTAAATATTTTTGTGGACTAGAGTCATGAAGTTTTAAGAGTAAAATTAACCCTAAGGTAACAAAAGAGGACGGGTCTGTAATAACTAATCAAATGAATATATTAAACGAAACTTAAGTTTAATATGAAAAGCTTTTTGAAAAAAAAGTCATGTAGAAATCAAACTGTATATAATTTTAAAGAAGATTTTAAGAATTTAAATGTCCCTGTACTGTATTTTAATGAAAAAGTAAGCCTAGAGGGTAAAATTACTATTAAAGAAACAGGAGAAGCATTAAGAAAAATGATTTTATGGAAAGGTCTACAATTCTGTGTTTTGGAATCCTAAATAACGGTTTTGAACTGGGTGAACTATCAATAACACAAAACAAGGAATAATCACATGTCTGCCTAAAGGAAACAAACATCGTCATTTGTTTAAAAAATGGCAACCTATTTCGCTACTTAACACTGTTTATAAAATTGGATCTTCTGTACTTGCAAATAGATTTAAAACAGTTCTAGATAAACTTATCAATTCAGACACCAAACCGGATTTATTAGTGATATAGTGTAGGGGAAAATATTAGACTTATTTATGATCTGATGCAGTATACAAAGAAACATGAAATACCTGGACTTTTGTTATTAATAGAATTCGAAAAAGCATTTTTTGAGAAATGTTTTAACAGTACATGTATTTCAATTTTGGGGAATCAATCAACCATAAGATGTGTAAAAGTTTTACATAATAATATTAAGTCTGCAGTCATACAGGGGGTAACCTCTCTGAATGTTTCAAATTTGGACGTGGCTGTAAACAAGGCGATCTGTTGTTTTTTTCATTTTGTGTGCTGAGATTCTTGCAATAAATAAATATGTGATCACCCTGACATAAAAAGTATTAAAATTTCCCAAAATTAAACATAAATTGTCACAGTTTGTAGATAATACATCATTGATTTTAGATGGAAGTGAAAAATCAGTGAATGAAACTTTGTCTGTTTTGGACTGGTTTGCTAAAATATCTGGATTGAATATAATTTTTTGTCAAAAACACATGTTATTGGGTAATTGTTTTTGGAGAGATGTTTTTATAGCATAGGAAATGATAATTGACAAAGAAAAAAGTATAGAACATGAATATTCTCTCTCAAGTTCAATATGGTATAATGAAAGAATTGGAAATAAATCTGTATTTTATAAAGACTGGTTTAATCTTGGGATACAATATGTAAATGATCTTTTGAATGATAATGCATCATTGATTACTATAGATCAACTGAAAGAAATATACAACATCAATATCAATTTTCTGAATTACATGAGTATTACTGAAGCTATTAAAAAAGCAGCTGAATCTTATAAAAATTTTGAATCTTAATTGTTTTTACCTTTTATTCCTTTAACTATAAAAATATTTTGTAAAAGTCATAAATGTCCAAAGGATATGTACAATGTATTGGTTCAATATGATGTAATTCCTAGTGGAATGAACAAATGGAATGAAATATTATACATAGATGAATTGAGATGGGGGAAATATTTAGAATGCCATTTGTATTTACAAAATTACAGTGACTGCAATACCGAATAAGTAAAATTGAAGAAGTACCAATCGATAATCAAACTCAAGTCAATTATAACACAACGAATTAGATGTGCAAATGGTCTCAACATGAAGAACAATTTCGAATCCCAAACGGGATAAGACCAGGTGTCCGGAAGGAGTCAGCATCTTCTGCTGGCATGCCACACCCATCGCAAATGTTCCATGGAAACCTAGTTCGATGAGCGGGTCAAATTCGGTAAAAAGGTCAAGTTTGGTGATGAGGTCAAGTTCGGTGAAAAACATGATTGGTGAAAAGGAGTCACTGTCTGTGGCCGTGATCTAGAATACTATCTAATATCTTTGAGAGGGGGACTTCATAATGTTTAACAAGATCCCCATATCAACCATAAAACTTCTTAAACGACGACTCCAAGCATTCAACAGCAACAGTCCATTATGTGTTTTTTGTAAAACAGAAAACGAATCTATTGAACACATTTTGTAGGATTGTGAAGTTACCAAATTGTTTAACATGATATTGACCATTGGTTTTTGTCTGGTTGTAAAAGTCTCTCAATGACTAAGTCAAGTTTTATCTTTGGTGATTATCAAAGCTCAGGAAAGATGACCCATATAACCTAATTTTTCTGTATATAAAACAATATATTTATAATAGTAAATGTTTTGGAAATGATCCATCTATACTTGCTGTGAAAGAAAAATTAAAGCACATGTATTATTTAGGAAAAAAATATAGCTGTAAAAATCAAAGACTGATCCAATTTGATTTAGAGTGGAATCTCTATAAAGACCTGCTCTAATAGTAAACTTGGGGTCGGTGTTATGTTCTTTAATACATTTTCTATAATATGAACCTAGCAGAACTAATTCTTATCATTCAAACTTCTGTTTATATAGAATTAATTAATACATGTGTGATCATGAATTTTGATTCATCAAACAGGACACTCCTCTTTTCTTTGTCTCTATTTTCCCATCTCTCTCTCTCTCTCTCTCTCTCTCTCTCTCTCTCTCTCTCTCTCTCTCTCTCTCTCTCTCTTTCTTTGTCTCTGTCTTTGTCTATCTATCTCTCCTCTTTCTTTCTCTCTATTTTTGTCTGTCTCTCTGTCTGTCTCTCTCTGTCTCTGTCTCTCTCTGTCTGTCTCTCTGTCTGTCTCTCTGTCTCTGTCTGTCTCTCTCTCTGTCTGTCTGTCTGTCTCTGTGTGTGTCTGTGTCTCTCTCTCTGTCTGTCTCTCTGTCTCTGTCTCTCTCTCTCTCTCGTTTACTCGAGTCTTCTACTGTAAATGAAATACATTGTATTTTTGCCTTTAACATTTTTACTTTTCTAAAAATCCATCTTTCCTAACATCTTGTTATACTATGCTGTACATTTCTATTTGCACCAAATTATGTTGCATATTCAATAATTATTAGCGGTATGACTACTGCATTGGTTATCTATTGTATGGTTACTGAACTGTTTTGTTGTATTGATTGGAAATTTGGACAAAAATAATTTATATATTTTATAGTATATAAGGTTGGTTACCACTTCTGGATCACTAAATACGGAGTGTTTTCATAATTCCTTTAAGTTTTCGAATACTAGATTATATCAACCATCGTACAGCTTTTAATCATTCAGACAAAGAGTCTGGTTCCAAGTCTTCATCTTTGGCCTATCGTCTGACATAATTTTCAACAGAATTCAAACCTAAACAGAAATTTTGTCGCCAACTGAAGGAAGGGACTTCGCGGTATTTTGGACCTCTTAAACTATGATTTTTGATGTTTTCATTCCCAACAATAGAAACGTCGCCGGTGATGACATACTGGATAGGATTATATTTGAAGAGAGATGATGCACATGAACACGTAACGGTGTTATGTAGAAGATGGTTGATGTCTAGGCACTGCATAACCCGTTTGCAATTTAATAGCTTGGATGCGATGCTGGGTGTATAGCTATATGAAATTCAAGTTCTTCAATTTGAAATAGGGCAATTGTGACGAGCATTTGTTCCTTGCTTAATTTTCTGAATTTGATTATGGAATCACTGCGGGTGATGCTTACTCCTCCATGGCGCCTGATATCGCCTCTGGATTTCCAGCGGTCCGTGTTTGTCCTATATCACCAAATATATATATTCTGAACATCCATAAGATTTATACTTTGGTATCTGAGATTTTTATATTGAGTACATACTAGAAATATTAGTTTCATCCTTATATTTGATAAATTTGACCCAATCTCTTTATGTCAACAAAATATCAATAATATATTTAGTCTTATCTAGACAACTATGTAGTCAAATTATTTAATAAAAAGTTGAGTTTGAGTACTGAGACAATTTTGACTCTGTTAAAGAACAAATTATTATTAGTGTAAATTTGTCAAACATGTCTTCATGTTACCATTTGTATAATTTCACAATAGGAAACCAACGTTTGATATTGTATTGCCTATATCCTGTAGGTTACAAGTGCGCTATTTTTACATAGAAACATAAATAGTGAATATTAAGCTAGAGTTCTTAAGGGTTCTTCATTTCGGATTTCCTTTCTTTTTCTCTATTTATTGATGAAATATAAAAAAATCTCAGATACCAAAGTATAAATCAATAGAATGTTCAGGACATGGATACAAATCCTTTAAAATGGACAAACACGGACCTCTGGAAACCAAGAGGTGAATAATCTATATGCGCCGTTTCCGCGCCTCGCTTAACATTGTAATCTCTATCCAACGGAAACTGAGATTTACAGAGACTCAAAGAAAAGAAACCTCATTATCCGATCATTGATCGCAAACTCAGGCGGGTGTGACCGGTCGACAGGATATGCTTACTCCACCATGGCACTTGATCCAACTTCCTGATTTCAAGAAATCCGTGTTTGTCCATTGTATACCAGATTTGTACCTACATTCTGGGCATCCAAACGATTAATACTTTGGTATCTGAGATTTTTTATAAACATCCGGTGGGGATAATCTTGGAATTCTGGTTGAGATTCAGTATTCATATTCAAATTAATAAGACTTTTGAAATAACCGGGTTACAATGGAAGTTAATATAATCAAAACAGTTTCAAAGAAAACGGGATTTCAATGTTACTATATATATATATATATATATATATATATATATATATATATATATATATATATATATATATATAATATATATATATATATATATATATAGTGTGTGTATGTGCATGTATGTGTGTATGTATATGTGTGTGTATGTGTATGTGTGTGTGTATGTGTTTGTATGTGTTTGTATGTGTGTATATGTGTGTATGTGTGTGTATGTGTGTGTATGTATGTGTGTGTAATCTATGTGTAAGTCAAAGAAAATGATATAACTTATCACCTCTGCACCAGTTTGTCCACTTGTAAAATTGCTCTTCGTGACTCCTGTATCAATCCCTGAAAAATATATACGTATTTATTATCTACATATGTCCATATTGAAAATGACTGTGAGCTTGCATACATTAATTGCAGATACGTCGAAAGCACGTTGGTTAGACATAAGCAATTTATTTTTCAAATTTGCCGCGTCACATCTGCGTGCGCGTAATCCTTGTATCGAAGGAGATATGGAAGATACACGCAAGTGCGATTTTATTTCCAGAAATTTAACATAAAACCGACAAAGTTTGGCATTTTTTATTTCTGACTTTATCAGTTTTGATTTAATTTTGCCAACTCTTTTCCGCCTATTTTAAGCTTCGTAACCAACGGGCGGTGGTCTGCCTTTTTACGGAGAGGCAACACTCTAAAGAAAACAGGGTAATTCACTTAAGCAAACTTGTCGAGAGAGCAGCGATTCAATACATATTCAAAATAGGTCGAGCGCCTTAGAGCATTCATGTTAACTCCCAGCTACACTAAAAGAAAATACCCCTTCATATGCTACCGTAAAAAGGTGGGTGGAAGAATTAAAACGTGGCAGGCAGAGCTTTCAGGGTGACATCCATCATGGAATTCTTGCCAATCTGACAGTGATATTGTTATGATTGACACATTATGCATCATTTATTAGTCAGTTAAGAGAACGATTTACATCAAACGCCTTGGATAGCTCACTAAAGGTATTTTGTTTCACCAGGACAGTGCCACAGCTCAGACGTCTGCCATTTCTATGGTTGTCATTAATGAGTGTGTCTTTCAATTGATTCCAAACTCCCTTACTCACATGATCTCATTCAATCTATTCCTAGAAATGAAAAAGGTCATTTCCAGTACCCTTTTGCAGACACATGATGATATGATATATGCAATGAAGGGACTTATTTAAAAGTGGGACATTCAGGTTCTTGAACATCTCTGGCAAAAGTGTATAGACACTGAATGCGTTTACGGGTAATATGTCCCCCAAATATGAAGCCCAACACTTATCAATCAACCCTCGTATATTGTATTGTGACTTGATACTAACTTACCATCCTTCACGAGACTTTCATTTTCCTGGCGGTCGTCTAAGATAATATATGTCGACTCGTTTTTATGTAATGTAGTTCCATCATTTGGTGGTTGCTTGGTGATACTGGAACTTAATAACGCTTTGCTTTGGTCCACTTTCGTAGTTTGATCACTGCTGCGTAATGTAACGTTTCCCTCAGCATACTGCATAATTTGTACACTTTTAACGGTCGACTGTACCTCTGCAATGTCCGTATTATTCACTACAATCGGAATTTCATTCGTCGTTGTCGTGACTGTCGAAACTATGCCAACACTTTTCGATGCTGTTGATTTTGATGCTATTTCTGTTAATGATGGTGTAAATGATGATGCGGTCAACGGGGAGAGATCAGTCGATAAAGATTTAGACATTGAGTTAGAATTGTAATTCTTTGATGTCTGGGCACTCGCGATAGTGGGGACACTTCCTTCTGTGTTTTTATTCAATGATCTGGGTGTAATGATGTGTGAGGGCAATGGTGATTTACATTTTGTGATCGTTGACGATGATGGCATTTTTGAGTGGGCTCTGATTGGCTGATGTGATTTATTTGATGCACTCATAAGTATAGGGGTATTATCAATTCCACATAAATTGTCTAATTTCTCTAAAATATCTGCAGTGTTTTCCCGGAAACCTCTATGCGCCGGAAGTGGATTCAAAGGGTGCGTTTCACATGCGTCCTGTAAGACTTCCGTCCCTACACTATCTTTCTGTTTTTGTACTGAGCTGTCCTTTTCTTCAGGAGGTATGATGTTTTCTTCTCTTGCAAGTTTCCTAAGCCTCTCGATTTCCAACAAAGTTTGCTGTTTTAACTCGAGTAAGTATTTTCTTTCACGTAGTTTAGCTTCAACCTCAGGTTGCTTGTTATTTCTTGATTCTCTTTTCTTCGTTTCGGCATTAACTCTTTGTCTCTTAGACACATTCACATTCGTTACAGGCGTTTTAATATTATCAAAACGAATGCTTTGTGTGTGTTCTACAGGTATGATTTCCTTTCCCATATCTGTTTGTTGACCTCCACATAATCCGGAACTTTTGGTAACTGGAATCATATTGCCAGTTTTGTTGTTTGCCGTGTGTATTCGAGAATCAGCAGTCAAAAGAATGTTGGATGTGCTACTATACTGCGCTACGTTACTGCATCTGTGAGTTGCATCTGTTAAATCCGACTCCATAGGCACGGGGTGTATAGTATAGGTACTAGGCGCGTATTGGAAACTGCTATAGGCCTGCGATCCAGAAACCGTTGTCGCTGTTGATTGAAAACATGATATAGGTACATTGGTTGTATTAATTATTTCTTTATCTATCTTATGTTCCAGTTTGTCGATTTCACATCTTTTAGGCACATTACCAATGGGAAGACTTACGTTACTTTTTGACGTCGTATTATTTGTCTTTGTTTGGAATGCTGTAGTAAGATTTGTAAAAGCATTGACATGTTTGGAACCCATACACTTATTCCCTGTGATGACTTGATTACCTGTAATTCAAAATTTATACTTATTGATATAATTGGTTCAAAGTGGAGCATTTTACGTGAATTTAATCATATATATATATATATATATATATATATATATATATATATATATATATATATATATATATATATATATATATATATAATTTTGAACAACAATACATTCCAATTCGATAATAAACAATATGTACGAATCCTAGGAACTGTCATGGGAACCAAAATGACACCAGCTTACGCAACTTTAACATTGGGGTATCTAGAAAACTAGCATTATGAAAGGATGGAACAATATTTTGATTCCAATGTAATTGAAACATTTAAAACACTATGGAAAAGATATTTGGACGATTGTTTCATTATCTGGAATTTTAACTGGGGCAATATTGATCATCTTTATGACATTTTGCAAAACTTACATCCTAATATAACTTTTACTATAGAAAAAGATCCTTATAAAATAGCATTTTTAGACATCATGCTTATAAACGAAGGCAACAAATTAATCACGGATATTTACAGAAAGCCTACAGATACACAACAATACCTCCATTTCAAAAGTCAACACCCAAAAAGTTGCAGAAATTCTATTCCATACACATTAGCACGACGCTTATGTACTATCATTGTACCATCAGCCCTAAGGAAAAAACGCTTAGATGAATTAACGCCTTAAAAGAACAAGGATATCCTTTGACTCTAATAAACAAAGGGATATACCTAGCTGAATATATTCCGTTATCAGTGCTGAGACAAACAAAATCATAGATTAAGCACCAACCATTAGCATTTGTAACAACTTTTAATAAATGCAATCCGGAAATATTAAACAAAGTATATAAAGGGTTAGATAGTTTACGAGTAGATGAAAAACTAAATATAATTTTAAATGAAACAAAAATTATAAAAAGTAAACGACAACCTAAAAATCTCAAACAGTTACTAACTCGTGATCACTTTACAAATAATGAGGATTCAAAGATCGGGGCTGTAATTAAATGCAAAATAAAAGATGTAAAGTATGTGACATCATTATTGAAGGTCAAACATTCAAATTTAAAAATTCCTGTTCATTATTTTATATCAAACGAATATTAAATTGCAATTCTAAAAACGTAATATATGTAATTTTATGTGAAAATTGCAAGGAAGAATATATTGGATGTACTCAGTCACTAAAACAAAGAGTAGCTCTACACAAAAGCAATATAAAGTTATCACATAATCGTAATTTATTCGTTTCTAAACATATATTTCAGTGTAGTAAAGGGAATTTCAAAATCATGCCAATATATCAAACAGATGACTATTCGAATATTACACTCAAAGAGCAATATTTTATTGATAAATTCAAACCATTACTTAACAGAACCTAACCCACACATTTCATATAATCTTATGCAAAGGAGTGACCTTCTTATCAGATTAACTAATTTGTTTATTCTTTGCATTAAGCTTCCTACATTAGTGTTATCTTATCTACTTCATCAACTTCTTATATATGTATTTACTTTACCACTATGAGGTTCATGGTATATATTCAATACATTTTTGTTGATGACCTTTGCCTGATGAGCATTTGTAACGCGAAACACGTGTCGCAATGTAAGTTAATAAAACTTAAAACTGTTTTGTGGTGTGGCATTCTGTATTTATATATATATATATATATATATATATATATATATATATATATATATATATATATATATATATATATATATATATATATATATATATATATATATATACAAATCCATACAAATCATTCAGCAATAATGAACATGTTTGATCTTATCAAAATTTGTTGTAACCGAATGTATCTGTATCAAATAAAACTTTTGACTCGCAGCAGGTGTGACCGATCAACAGGGGATGCTTACTCCTCCATGACACCTACTCCTACCTCTAGATTTTCAGAGGTTCGTGTTTGTCTATTGTTCAATAGATTTGTTTATTGTCTCCTAAATCTCATGAAAATCAATACTTGGAATCTGTAAGTTCATATCAATCACTGAAATTGCTCAAGTCATGAACACCTGCATTTATTGTCTGTTTTCTGTATATTAAAATAATTCCACCTTATTTAAAACATTATTATTTGAGTACATGTAAGAAACAAATTAAGGTTTTTATCAACGGACATCATTTGTTAAGCTGGCTCAATGGCTGCAAAATAAACTGATTTATAACATTTTTATTACATTTATCAATTAAATATGCGCTTTTTTTCACTGTTTTCTTTTCATTGATTTTACTGTAATATAATATTTTTCATTAAGCCAATCAGTGTCAGACAACTATTGAAAATCCAATTAATGAATCCTATCTATGATGTAATGATAATTTTCAATTCATTTTTTTATTATAAACTGATCACATCTGCGAATAAATGCCAATAAATAGTGATTCCGTGGTTAAAACTTTTGAACACACTGTAGATATGACGTATCAGGAAGGGATTTTTCTGTGAGCTATTTATAACACCGTATTGAAGCTAAACAAAATGGCTCCGCAAAGACTTGTTCTGTCTCGACTAAAAGCAGTCGATATTATGTTTTGATGGAGTGGGTTTAGGTAGTCGAAAGGCAGTTGAAATGTTTAATGTATCCCCTATGTAGGTCAACCGTTCAAAACAATTTTATAAAGATTCAGTGACACTGGAGATGCAGTATAGAAAACGGTAACCTCAGCATGATCTTTGAGGCATCAAGTGATGTATTTCAATCAAAACCACGAAAATATTTTTAGAGCGTAATATTTCCCTCCAGGCTCCAGTATTCATTGAGCATATTACGCTTTAAAAAATATCCGAGGTCCTGAGTCAAAACGTGGTTTGTTTACATTTCATAAGCCGTAAACTAGCCTACATATATAGAAGAACATCGGTAAAATCTAGGGCCTAACGAAACTTAACTGGAAAATGTAATAAATAGAATATTTGACAATTGTTTTTGAATAACATGTTTATTACATCTCGTGAGGCAGGAGAATACATATTTAACACACGTGCTACTGTTATATATGTATATATGTACTCTCCTATCTCACTCGATGTAATAAACACGTTATTCAAAACAATTGTCAAAAATCATCTATTTACCTGTTACTTTTGAGCACAAACTTTTAGATTCCAATTGATTCTTTTCAGTTTCATCTTTCCACCTGTAATGATACATCATTTGATTAGAAATAATATTGATTCTTGCATTGTAAAATGTTAACATTCAAATACACGTTAGATCACAATGTTTATCTACAAAACACCTATTTTGAAATTATTCTTAAATATTTTGAAATTATTCTTAAATAATTAAAGATATATTGGGTATGCTGTGTTGATTTCATCTAATGATTAAATCTTAATGACAGAGACCGTCGTCTAGTGTTATTGTTTCCCTTTTCAAACATATACTGTATACCTACGATTTTTGTCCCTCCTTATTTTCGCCCTTTTACGACAAGAAATATATTTACCCCGTCTTAAATTTGCCCTAACTGACAATAGTCTTGAATGGTTTGTATGTTCGTGATTCAATAGTTTTCTTTCATTCCTAATTCGACCGGTCATCTAAGGACGGGAATCGCGAAAAATTAAAAGGGAGCAAAAATTGCAGGTATGAAAACAGTAACAGCATATAATATATAACTACAGGTATACAGTAACAGCATATGATATATAACTACAACCACGGGATCTTTGCCGATGTGGTGGACAGTTTTAGTCCCAGAGGGTATACATTCATTCTGTATCTAGTATTTCATTAACATTTGATTTTTTTTTTTTATCACAGCCATCTTTCTTTTAGGTATTATCGTCGTTTCAGAAATTATAAATTACTCAAAAATATCATTTAATTAGACGTAGACGGTTTGAGAAAATAGAAATGTGTTTACTTGCTGGTCTCCTACCATTTCTTTCTTTTGAGTATTCCTCTGTTTATGACTTGAGTTAAAATAATATATTTATAATGACGGGGACTCTCATATTGCCAGGGCGTGTTCAGCATATGAACATTTTATATACAGAGGTAAACAACTCACAGACAAATTATTGACACAGTGACACAGGGATATCGAATACCGCGTTTAATGTCAACGTTCGGCAAATTTTACTTTCGGTATAATAGTCTTGTTTGCGATTACTCTGTTTCACAAAGTGAAATGTTGAGTTGCCTTTTCGTTGGCTGTTGGGACGTCTTTACAAATTGTGACGAGGATACACTCCTCGCGTATTTCATTGGACTTCACTGTGGACTCACGGCGGGTGTGACCGGTGGACAGGGGATTCTTACTCCTCCATGACACCTTATCCCACCTCTTGGTATCCAGAGGTCCGTGTTTGTCCATTTTTACCGGATTTGTATCTATGTCCTGGACATTCTATTGATTTATACTTTCGTATCTGAGATCTTTTATATAGAACAATTATTTTGGCATATTTTCGAAACTTGAAATTTGGTATAAAGTTTGTATTTACAAACATGGCCATTTAAAAGATGTCTGATTTGAAGATAATCAATGTCATTCACTGATAATTAATAGATATTTTTTTATTTTAAGAATACGTTTTACAAAGACGGTTCCGGATACGTAATTCAAAATAAAATTATATATATATATATAATAGGTATTTAGTGATAAAGACATCTTGATTCATGAAGGCACTTAACAGCGAAAACCATGACTTGCATTTTATGTTAACCTGTTTAATGCCGAAACATAATGCTAAATGCTCATAGTTCGATGTGAATCGCTTTACAGAAACGTCGTTTACTTAGAAAAACTGTTACACTTAAAAGACGCACCCTGGTAAAAGGAGAATACACCATTTGATTATGATCCCTTTACAAAACACTTCTTTTGTCGGTTAATAACTGTAACATTATATCTCAGTTTTGCATAAATAACAAGTCGAATTGGAGAAACTAGATATACGGCAATTCTGATATTGAAAATTTAAAGTCTTGACGTATTTCATGATCTGGTAACTGCAAAAAACATATGTTAAACTATTTATACATTTAGATATTCAGTTTGAGCCATTTAATCCAACTAGCCAGATAAGTTCTTTAAATACATTTTTTATTTTTTCTGTATTCAGCTTGAACAAAACGTCCAAATGCTAAATCTAGCTACGTTATTCCATAATCAGAGCTTTTGTTGATATTTAGACAAATTTGAAGTCCATCGGAATTTTCTAAAGGATCAATCTTTACCATTTGTAGATATAAAAATATATTCAGTTCAGTTGATTAAATTTTTTAAACGATATCAAACTACGTATATTTTGTAGATGCAAGAATGAAGATACAGAAATATGAAATCTGTATAGTTTAGATTTTAAAAGGCATAGTTAAATAGATAGATAGTTAGATAGATAGATAGATAGTTAGATAGATAGATAGATAGATAGATAGATAGATAGATAGATAGATAGATAGATAGATAGATAGACAGACAGACAGACAGACAGAGAGATAGATAGATAGATAGATAGATAGATAGATAGATAGATAGATATTATCTATAAAGATGATATACTTAAACTTACTTGTGATCATTTTGAGTGGCGCTTTTATGTATATCTTCTCTATGAGCATTCCCTACTTTATTTTCAGTCTTTCGTTCACATCCGGGTTCGGTATGTTTCATTGGTCTGTTATTTCGAAAGGTAACAGAAGACGAACAATGCTCTTGTTCTTCTTTCTTAGTCATCCCAATATTATTTGCTCTTCCTGGTTGGTTTTCACACTCAACTGTTGCACTCTTTTGATAGTATTTATTTTCAAGCCAGTTGTGCCGAGGAAATTCTTGTGAAATTCTCCTGAGGTATCCGTTATCACAACTTCCTAGATTATCTCCTTCCTTTTTACTACTGGATTTGTAGCCTATTCCTTGGTTGTCTGTAAATTGAGATTCGTCACCTAAACATTGCAGATACCAAAATATAAATCCTCAGGATGTCCAGGATACAATATACAAATTTGGTGAATATTGGACAAAAAACTCGAACTCTGGAAATACAGAGGTGGAATCAGGTTCCATTGAACTTAAAAGTACACGATGATTTAGAAAAGACGTGGAGCAATTTGTATATCTAATAGCTAATTTGGACATGATACCGACCCCTGTGGCATTTCTGCGCCTACTGCATAATAATACTCGATTACACTTGAATAAAAAAGGTTGATTTTTTTATGTAGTCCATCAATAAAGTTTGGTCTGCAATTAAGGATAGAATAATGACTAGGAACTAAAATGATATATTTGCAATTACAGATTAAATTTGTTTTATCTACTGATCAATCTGTACTGCAAAATGTTTTAAATGCAAACAACAGGATATAAGAAAACCAGGAAGGTAATGGGAGAATATGCTATTATAGTGCATTTAGACCAACACAGTTCTCTGACATTTACTATGGTGTGGAACCAGATTTAAATCTTAAATTTGACCACATGTTTACACCAGTTATCAAGGAGCCTAAAGTCAAGTCCAATGAAATACGTGAGGAGTGTATCCTCGTCACAACTGGTATATACGTCTCAACAACCTTCAACGAAAAGGCAACTCAACATTTCATCTAGTGAAACAGAGTAATCGCAAACAAGACTATTATACCGACCGTAAAATATGCGGAACGTTGACCATTAAACGCGGTTTTCGATATCCCTGTGTCAATAATTTGTCAGTGAGTAGTTTACCTCTGTATATGAAATTTTCATATGTTATACACGCCCTGGAATATCGGATTATTGTGAAATATAAACTCCATAAGTGGATGACTGAGGGATATTACTACTTAAATGTGGTAAATTTTCGGTGAGAAAGCCGAAATCGTCGCGTTTGTCGTATAGCTTAGTTGCTCCCGTCTGTGTCTATAGTCTGTATTAAGTAAAATGTCTAAATATGAAGCGTATGTGCTTGATTCTGTTGTATCTTTTATTTCTAGTTCGCTGGGATATATGGCATTGACGTATGTATGAAAATTGTCATTGTTAATTGACAAAACGTCGTCTATATATCTATATATGTGAAATTAAAGGACACTGCTAACTTTTTCTTATTTTGATACAGCAGTCTCTAACTGAAGTCTGTTTCGAATGAATAATGGAACAGGTCGGCCAATAAAGGGACACAATTGGTTCCCATAGGAATGCCGATAGTTTGTTGAAATACCACGTCTCCCAACATTACAAATATATTGTCTATTAGAAATTCCAGCGTGTTTTTTTTATATCAGCTTCAGTGCATTTATGTGTAGAATCAGAGTGGTGTTTGACGAAATAAGTATCCTGATAGCCAATCACTAGATATTTAAACTTTCAGGTACCAACTTTAGTGAAAAAACAGTTGTCTATGATGCTAAAAAGTCTTTCTTTTAATTTTTTATGTGGAGTATTAGTGTAAAGAGTAGAGAAGTCATATGTTTTGATACTGTGAATTCGAGAAAAATTGTGTGCCTTTAAATTTTCTAAAAGCTGTTTAGAAATTTTTAGAATCCACATCTGATTTACACCGCTTCCGGAATAAGCAACTATACTGTATTGTTGAAGTTTCTCCTCAACGGCTGTAAAAATAAAGGTTTGATAGTACATTTGCTGGATCCTGCTATGTATTTTTTATTATACGGGGTTTTATGAAGTTTAGGTATCCAATATAAATACGGTAGCTCAAAATCGGTATCCATTGTAGGTATATCAAATGAGCGTAATACGGACAAGTGATTTTGAAGGATCTCCTCCTTTGAAAGTAAGCAACGTGTGTATGTATGATTACCAGAATTCGTATTAAACCCAAGTTCTTCTAATAAACAATTATAGTAATGCGCCTTTCAAATACAAAACTATATTATTTGAGGCTTTGTCTGCTGGTACCAGTACATTTTGGTCATGTAATCTATCTAGTTCAGTTACTACTTCTGGATCACTAGGAAATGAAGCTGAAAACAAATTAAATAATTTTCCATCCTACTATGAATTTCACCACAAGAAACCTCAGTTTTTAAGAGTAACACTTCTGTTAAGTCGTGGAGTCAAACTGGTCGCAGAATACTGATACCGTCTTTTGTTTTTATTTTTGTTTTAACTTGAAAGTGGTAAACGTATATGCATATGTATGTTATTATATTTTATAATGTGCAAATAACATTTTATGATATTCTTGTTGGTCAGTTTTAGCTGTCAAGAGTCTTTAATGTGATGGAGTTGTTTATATCGATATTTGTATGCACTTACCGACTTTGGTATCTTTATCTAAAGAGGACAAAGAATCTTGTCTTTTTCTCTTTCTATTCGGTTTCGCTTTTACTTTGATGCTTTTGTTTTCCTCATTCGATGTGGACTTTGAACATCTGTTTTTCGGAACACTTTTTGTGTTTACTTTTCTATTGTTCACTTTCTTCTTGCGCTTGTTTGTAGCCTTGAATACAATTCTAAAATTGCTTCTTAATTTACATTTTGGGCTCTGTACATCACGCAATTTTGATTTGGAATCTATTGCTTTAAAATTTCTTCTCGATGTACATTTTTTCTGACCGACATGTTTTTGGTCATTTTTCATCCCAAGATTTTTTGTTCTATTCGTTGTTCGTTTAGCTGCCTTCAGTTCGGTCTCTTTGTTTTCTATTGCATTTGATCTAGATAGCCGCTCTTTGCTTTCAATGTTTTCACAAACATTTTCAACGGGCACTGCGTTTTGGGAACAACTGCTTTCTTCCTCAGCCATTGCTGTATACTTTAATTCATCTTGTTCTAGATGCATATTTTGTTCACATACAGAAGCACTCCGTCATCAAACAAATAAGTATTTATGTTGTCATTTTCTATGCTGTCATTTTTGCCACGATTCTGTGCAGTGTCAAATGCACGCAAGAATTTATTTCTGTTCTATCTTCATTTTTTCTAAACTCACTGTGTATGCGTGTGTGTCCGATGACTTATCGTCAAATATTTTCCAAGGTGTCTCTTAAAAACTGGTCTTAGATTTTTTTCCAACACAATCGTAAAACGAACAAATCTAAAAAAAATCGAAACACCTGAATTGAATTATTCACTGCATCTTGTCATTCATAAATCGCTGTTGATTTCTTTGAATGTTTGAGCATTCATCTCTTACAAAGTGATTATCGTGTTTTCTTCTAACCTCTAAGTAAACATTCTGCTTATTCACGTTTTACTTGTCCGTCTTGTTGTCATGAGATATTCGTTGTCCGATATCGAAACATGTGTCTGATCTGTCCATCGGCTTTGCTTTATTTTGGGTAAGCGTTTGTGTAAACAGCTGAATGCACCATGCTCTATTTAAACGCATTCGAATTTGAAAATGATTCATCCCACACAGATACAGTAAAACAAAGCCGTTAAAATCAGATGCCATCAATCCATGCAATACTCCAGAAATTGCTGTTTCATTCTTTCTGCCATTTGACCCTGTTAAATGAAAAAGGAATCACATTGTTTAAGTAATGTCGTCACTTACAGTAGATCTTTATTGCGTATATGGCGGAATATTCCCATGCATAGCCTGATTCGTTTACTGCGTCGTAGGTGTAAAGAATGCATCGGTGCAAATGGCGGTTATATACTCTATTAAACTTGTCAAACTTTTTTGCACCCACCTTACTTTCATGATTGTTCGATTCAACCATAATTAACATAATCCGTAATTTGATGTTTGAATTGAAAAACTATAGATAGTGCAACATAATATTTCATATATGAATCTATAAATGAAATGATTAAGTTGCAGTTTCTATTTTCCTATAGTAATATATAAACTAAGAACTCATACATTTTGTCTGTATTTTCGATGCATACAGATTGCAATGTGTTTGACCTTTTATAATGGTATGACTTTTCTATTTCAATGTTACATTATGGCGTTTGTATGTAAAACATTTGTATGTAAAAAGTTCTTGTTTATTTCATGATTTTAGTTTAATTAACTAAAGTTATCAGGTGATCTACTACAGATAATTTTGTTTGCGTCGTCCATTTAAAAAGAAATAACAGCTGATTCATTTGTGATATTATTCATAAGATATACACGTGATTCACTCTAGTTTATATATACATTCCGTTATATTCATGATGTTTTTCGTAATACCGGGATTAAGTTAAAACAAACTGATATACATTCATAACCTGTGGAAATACAATGGTTAGTAGCTGTTGTAAAAGATGCGTGGTGCATCACGCAACTGTCAAAGATGAAATAAAATCATATGTACCGAAATGAAATTACCACCAACTATCTGTGTGTTTTGTTTGTATTACAAGTAATTTTCTGCATTGCGTTTACATTCATACATATATCATGCCTTACACCGTCATAAGCCTTGTTCATCATAATATTCACACATACAAGTATTTTGTTGAACATCATCATCAGTATTGGCGCCTTGTTTTTCATTACATTTATACTGATTTGATTTATTTTCCTACTACTTTAAAGGAAGCAATAGCTGTATATATTTATTTCCATTGTTTTTACGTTAACTTCTTGAACAATAACATATAATAGCCATACAAAGGATTACACTACTGTTCCTATACAGTTTGTGAAAATAAGGCCAGGTCCAGTGTGGTATGCATATACAAATAGTAAGTTTGAATTAAACAGGTGCGTGTAAAAAGGTGTCACTATGGGTTTGTCAAGCAATTTTTACAAACTATATGGGAATTTACTATTTATTCTCTTTTTTATTTTATATCATTAAATTATATTATATATTATTATTATTATTACTATTATTATTATTATTACCGATATGTTTTTGTTAGTTTTCAAAAAGCCAACCAGACGTTAATTAATTGAAATTTCATTTAGTTTTCTAATATGCCACCAAACAATTTGTATTGACAAGAATATAAGAAATAAATTCGTTTATTTTGATGTAAAATTCAAATATAGATTTAAAGTCTCAGCAGTGATAAGGTATAGACTGGTGTCTTTGTCATCTTAACATTTAACAATTGATAGCTGTCTTCATTTGTATGTAAATATTATAAACATAATACCAAAGTTATAATGCTCAAGACGATATCGTTTCTGTCAATTAGACTTCATCAGTTAAGCTCCAATTTAAAAGTTATGTGTATTTTCTAAAGAGAAAGTGGTATTATACAAGGTCAAATAATATCTCTAAAAAATCCGTCTAAGAGTAATCACTGTAAAAAATGACTATGTTAGCTTTAGAAAACATTTTTGAATTTAAATGATGTTAACAGTGCCAAATATTACTTTAGTATAGGATGAACAGTTGGTACCGAAATACCTGGTACTAGGTTTATGTATACCCTCGGGTAAATGAGAATATTGTTCTTGACAAAATAAAACAGTTGTTAGGTTTTCGCCTCGCCTTTCATGATCGTGATTAATTATTCCCATGGACGGTCAGTAAAAAACTTATAGCTAATATTGAACAAATGTCTATGGTAAAGCAAATAATATGTGTTAGTTCAACTTTTTGTGTTTGTGTTTGTGACCAGTCTTTAAGCGTTAAGTATTTTGGTTTTCTATTTGACTGCGGATCCACACACGTATGACTGATCGGCAGATGACGGTAACCCAACCAGGACACCTGATATCATCTCTGGAATTGCCAGACACCAGCCTTTGGCCAATGTTCATTGTGTTCATATATTGTATGACCGTTTCTTACAAAAAGTACTTCGACAACTATGTTTTTATACTGCATGTAAGTGAAATATTTTTGGCGGGAAGTTGACATTATCAATCATGGATTAGGAAATGCTGTTTTAGGAAATTAAGGATTTTGTTATTATAGTTAATGTTTTGTCTACTTTAATTATGTCCAGTTTTATGTTATTGATGAATTGGATAAACGCCTGATAAAGCAATCTTATTGATTTTGTTTGTATTCCAACTGTTTGTTTCCGCGAATAAATATGTCAATATATCTAGTTATTTTTGTACGTTATAATGAAATAAGACAACAAATAAATTGCACCTGCATTTGTTGTGGAGAGATATTTTGTTTTGGAAAAAAGAAATAAGCAACTGAAAAATGTATTTATAATAGTTACGTCTACACGTGTATGTGTTTACAGTTAACACGTGTTATGTTGTTTCTATTGTTGTTTATCGCATGGCGATTGGTTATTTTTGTTTTTTAAGGATAGCGGCGTTAAAAGCATGAAAATTGTGAGGTATGTTACCTGAATTTTTAGTAACGAATATAAGACGCTTACTTCAGTATGTCCACTGTAGAAGATGGCTATATAGATATAGAAAGTGGCGAGACTACACAGAAATTATAGTCTCCACTAGAACAGTCAGATATTGCAGACGCTTTTAATTTATTTAAATCATATTTAGATTTTAAGCTGTCATATCTAAAGAGTGAAATTTCATCTGGCAACGATATTATAGCCAAACATTGAAGGAAGAAGTTTCTGTTAAATCTAAAAGCCAAGGAAATAAAATTCAATTTAATTTCAATTCAAAAATTATAGCGGACATTTCAAAGCTTCAAAAGCGCATTTTTGTGAAAGATTCCATTTCCACGAATATTTTGTCAGGTTTACTGATTAAATTGAAGAAAAGAAATAAATCAATAAGAATTGCAGATTAAATTATCGGCAGGTTGGTCTACAGTACGAGAATATAACAGCGATGATTTGGCCTCCGATTCAGAGGATGAAAAACGTTTACGACAAGCGGAAAACAGAGCTCTTAAATCTATCAGGGGAAAAAAAGGCGTGTCCAGCCTGACAAAAAAAACCAGTTAATTCCACTGCTTCTAGTGCTAGTTCTAGCACTATTACGATATTCCCGGTTCAAACTACACTCTACAACTGCCCTTTCAGAGTTACAGACGTAGTTAAGCCACGTCCTACGACATTTGTTTTGGTTACCGACAGTTCGGACACTGGAAAACAGATTGCCCAGTCTCTAAAACGTCCAACATGTACACTTCCAGTGAGGCTTCAAAACAGTGACTTTCGTGATAAGTATTTTGATTACATTTATTTTTGTGAAAATATGTTGAATTTTCAATTTTCTTACGACAAGCTCAATATTTTGAGAGTTTATTTTTTCGGGTTAAGAGGGTAAAAGGAAGTCTAGCCGCTAACGCGTCGTTCTGGGAAAGTATAGATACCAGTCAATTTATATTAGATACTTAGGGGATGTTTACTCCTCCATGGCACCTGATCCCACTTCTTGGTTTCCAGAGGTCCGTGTTTGTCCATTTTTACCGGATTTGTATATATGTCCTGGACATTCTATTGATTTATACTTTGGTATCTGAAATTTTTTATAATACTATCAAGTATGGTTGTATTATTCCTTTTACAAGTAACCCCGTCCTATGCTGTTCAAAAATAATAATTCTTCGCTAATCAAAGTGTACTTTTTATACTTTGGTATCTGAGATTTTTCATATTTTCACCCATTTGTTGTCAACCCCCCTCAGTGTCGCTTCAAATAATTCCGGAAAGAAGAGACTTGTTTTAGATTTGAGTGAATTTTGTGGTGAAAAACGAAATTAAATTTGAAGACTGGAAAGTCACATTAAATTTTCTTTAAAAAGCGACAGCTTTCTTTCTAAGTTTGACTTAATATGTGGGTATTTTCACATAGATATATGCAAGAAACAACAAACATTTCTTGGTTTCAAAGGGAAAAATAAATTCTACTGTTTTTCAGTTTTAATACTTGGCTTTTCGTCTGCTCCATATATCTTTAGTAAGTGTTTACGCCCGTTAATTAAATATTGGATACAAAATGGCGTAAATCTCGTTTTATACCTTGACGATGGATTAGATATAAGTACATCGTTACTAGAAGGTTTGAGAGATGCTTTTTTGTGAAAAAAAATCATTAGAAAAAGCTGGTTTGATTATTAATGCGCAACCGTTTGTTTTTTAGACAGTACAGGTCATTGAATGGTTAGGTATCGAATGGAACAGTTCTTCCTATTGGTTACGAATTCCGGATAGGCGGATCAAAGATTGTTTATCACTTTTACACATCATTCTCACAAAATTTGCCATATTTACTGCCAGAGAATTGGCAAACGTGATGGGAAAGGTTATTTTTTTCTCCGTCCCAGGTTCTGAGAAATATCACCAATTTAATGACACATCATATCTATATGGCTATTGAGAGTAGGGCAAAGTGGGACATTTTATTAAAGTTATATTTTCCAGAATGTGTGAAATCTGAATTAGTGCTCTGGTTTCGAAATTTGACAACTTTATACTGTAGATATTTGTATAAATGTTCGTTTCCTCAAACTCTTGCATATTTCGATGCGAGTAATAAAGTTGAAGGCGCATATAGTTTGACTGTTGATGAAAATCTTTTTCATAAGTTGTGGAACGATACAGAGTCCACGATGAGTTCGACATGGAGAGAGTTGAGGTCGATACAATTAGCTCTCTTTTCTTTTTCTTCTGATTTTGCAGGCAAACAAGTCTGTTGGCACACTGACAATCAAAACTGTATTACAATTGTTCACAAAGGTAGTACAAAATTACATTTACAAAATTTGGCCGTGGAGATACATTGTATTTAAAGGGGGAATTGAGTTCAATATTTCTTTAGATGTTGTATGGATACCCAGGTCAGAAAATGAAAATGCAGATTATATTTTTAAAATGATTGATTATGATGACTGGCAAACGTCTGAAGAATTTATTTTATTGACAAAATGTGGGGTCCAAATTCAGTTGATAGATTTGCAAAGTATTCAAACAACAAAGTGAAGAGGTTTAGTTCTTAAAGTTGGAACCCTTGTACTGAGGCTGTTGATGCATTATCTCAGAATTGGGGCCTTGAAAATAACTGGTTAGTACCACCAGTTTCGCTTGTATGCATAGTCATAAATCACTTGTTATTTTGTGAAGCTATGGGTCGCTAATTGTGCCTATGTGGCCATCTTCCCCGTTTTGGACATTAATTTTTAATAAAAAAAATCTGGTTCACTGGTATGTGAAAGAAATACTCGAATTATCTCCTATTTAGAATATTTTTCTTCATTGAATGAATAAGAACTGTATTTTTGTTTCTAATCGTTTAATTTCAGTTTGCTTGCTATTAGGTTACATTCTAGACGAGGCCCTTAAAATTCAATTTTAAGCTGGCGAGGTCTCTTTGAGCATGAAATACAAATACTATTTTATCGATTTTCTTATAGTTGGACTGTTCATTATACCTTTGTTGAGGTTGATTTGACATGGCACTTAATATTTTCATATTAAGCTGGCAAGGTCGATACTGTTTTATATGTTTTGTGGAACTGGAAGTTATTTCTTTATACATCTTACATACATATATACTGTATAATTTGACATGGCTCTTGATATGTATGTCACATTAAGCTGGCGAGGTCGATAATGTTTTATATGTGTGCATTTTGTTGATCTGACTGTTATTTCTGTATACATATTACGTATACTGTATAATTTGACATGGCTCTTGATATGTATGTCACATTAAGCTGGCGAGGTCGATATTGTTTATATGTGTGCATTTTGTTGATCTGACTGTTATTTCTGTATACATATTACCTATACTGTATATTTGACATGGTCGATAATGTTTGATATGCGTGCATTTTGTAGATCGATAATGTTTTATATGTGGGCATATGCATTTTGTTGAGCTGATCTTGATTTCTGTACACATATTATGGATAATGTATACTTTTACATGGTCCTTGTTATGTAATCATATTAAGCTGGCGAGGTCAGTTGTTTTGAATGAATAGTTTTTATATTTAATTTAAGAAATATTGTTTGTCAATAGGTTTTTCAGATATATTTAAAACCGGGAAATGGAGTGGAACTTGGGTTTCAAATTATCCGTGTCTTAATCATTTATCGAGTCAACTGCAGGACTTTTGCTTAAAATCGAAAGCCAAGAACACAAAGGACAAGTATCAAAGAGCTTTTAACAAATTTTCTGAGTGGTGTTTATCACATAATATAACATCTTTTCCTGCATCAGATTTTAATGTCTCTTTGTATTTAATTCATTTTTTAAATGAGAATAATTTTAAAGCAAAAATATACGAAGCGTTTTATCTATCAGTTGGTGTCACGAGTTAGCAGGTTTCAATGGCCCTTGTGTTTCCTCTTTATGTAAATCTGTCAAAGAAGGGGCTCACAGACATACAGGTAACACTATTCATAACAGAAAAGAACCAGTTACTCCAGAAATTTTAAGGAATATTTGTACTTTGTATGGAAACGACAAAAGCGATCCTAAAGATGTCAGAATTGCTTGTATGCGTTTTATTTTTTTTATTCTCATATGTCAATTTTTATTTAGAAAAGCAAAACAGATCGCTATAGAGAGGGTACTCATTTGTTTATATCTGAGACAAACTTTAATACTTGTTCTGTGCTACAACGTTATTTACAGTTGACAAATGTAAAATCTGACTCCTCATAATTTACATTCAGACCTTTATTTTTTCGCAAAAGTTCTTATTCTTACCATTTAAGGGGAGATAAATCTATTTCTTATACATGGGAAATTCTCCTGAAAGCTCTGGAAGAACTTAGTTTAGAAAAAAATATCTTTGGCTTACATAGCCGCCGAGCAGGTGGTGCAACGGCTGCATGTTTGCAAGGCGTAAATGATAGAATTTTCAAAATACACGGGCGGTGGTCTTCAGATTCAGCCAAAGATGGCTGTGTGAAAGAAAGTATTCAAGATAAATTTTATATTACTCAAAATATGGCATTTGATTATTTTCCCTGACTGTACTTTCTTTGTTTTTCGAAGTCTGTTGCACTCGCACTTGCGAGCTTCTACTAGTTATTTACAAATAACTTATGTCCGGTTGTGACGATCGAATTAGAATATAAATGTATTTATAATAGTTATGTCTACACGTGTATGTGTTTTCAGTAAACACGTGTTATGTTGTTTCTATTGTTGTTTATCGCATTGCTATTGGTTATTTTTATTTATTAAAATCATGATTATTATGACCAGGAATATCACCTAAAGTTTAGTAACGAATATAAGGTATTTGAAGCTTTGCCGCCTAGTGCAACATACGCTTATTTCACCACCCACCCGCCCGTTGTTTTTACTGTATCTTTATTTTGTATGTGATATCAATTCTCTTTTCATTTTTTGTACAAAATGGTGTGTGTGATGTGCATACGAATAACACGGCATGCGCATATAATTTAACTTAATCTGTGTACTATAATTTAATACATTCTGTTGCACTCGCATTTGCGAGCTTATCCTAGTTATGTGTTGAGTTTGTTTTATAGATAATTTAGGTTCGGTTGAGATTGGCGGATTAGAACATATTCTGCAGATATGAGAAGTGTACAACTGATTTCACAGAAACGTGATATGAGAGCAACAAAACATACTCATACATGCATTCCCAAAGTTATTATTAATGAGCATTCCTCTTACATAACAAATCAGGCACTATTTGTCAACTACAAAAAATAGCTTTAAATATCAATATTTAAATTCCCCTCACCAGTGTGCTGTTTTAAATACAACATACAAATTACTACGTGTATCACAGATACCATGAACCAATCGTAATTCATTATCCATTCATGTAAAGAAAGAGATATGCACATATTCCATGAACCCACATTACATGCATCCATACAGGTAAACAAAAAATACGGCTCACTTATAAAATCGTGTTATATAACTCAACCGGATTTGAGATAAAATTATATTAAATAGAGTATAACTGTACAAGGACATTGAGTAAAGGGTTATCATGATAGCATTTAATCAGTTACACAACACGAGAGTAATAATGATTATGATGATTAAATAAAAATAATTAAAAAAAAAAAAAAAAAAAAAAAAAAAAAAAAAAAAAAAAAAAAAAGAAAAAAAAAAAAAAAAAAAAAAAAAAAAAAAAAAAAAAAAAAAAAAAAAAAAAAAAAAAAAAAAAAAAAAAAAAAAACAAAAAAAAAGGGGGGGGGTTAATAAAAATAATAATAATAATAATAATAATAATTATGGTACTGATAATGAACACGTTCATATACATTGTATTCTTATCATGTTTTGATTATCTATTTACAAGGGTTTAAACCATAAGTGAGAAAACACAGTATTGTAGATTGAAGCAATACATAGCATAATGTCATAGACAAAGAGTAAACGTACATGTATTGACTTAATAAATATAAGTATATGGGAAATTTGAATTAATAAACATAAGAATATGGGACGTATCATCTCCAGGGCACTGTGCAGTGTTGTATGTAACACATATCAAATATACAAATATTCTGTTGATTTGTATCATACTTACCATTGTCTCATACCTGTTGTTTTTGTATAAATGGCCCAGTTTTAACGCTTTACTAAGTCACATGGCCGTCCCGATTTGAATTGTGTGTGCAGTGTTACAATACATTCGAATCATTAACATAAACAAATTTAAAAATTCAGTCAACATTTGTGATTTTATCTTTTAGTATGTCTTCACCTAATGCATTCCCATACAAGTTTTACCATCATGAATAATAGTTTAAAATGTAAACAATTCTATGCAGAATTAAGTTAAAGTGTGGAGATTTTGTACTGCCATAAAACTGATAACATGCACCGAGTACACAATAATATAAATCATATACAAAAGCTTACTGATACTCACGGATTACCTCTGGGTGTCCATGTCTTAAAATCGGCGTTAGGAGGAATATCCCACAAGTTGTCAGTACTTCATGTGCAGTTCTTCTTCGTTCCGTGTGCGTCAGGTTGGCTGGCTGTTTTCTCACTCATCCGTGTTAAGTTTCCGTGCGGTTTTGTGTTTACACTATACCCACATGAATACGATACTGATATTCGACCCGATTTTTTAACACAAATAATCACATTTAAAGTCGTTCATGTCATGGGACTTTAGTTTATCGGTATGGTTTGTGTAATGTTACGGGTATGATATAAACGTTCAAGGTCACAGGTATTGACTTGACTCGGTGATTATTGGAATGCAACAATCCATAAAAGGCCCGAGGCTATGAGATTTTAACACCGTAGGAATACAATAAGAGTTATATCTATCTATCTATCTATATATATATATATATATATAGAGAGAGAGAGAGAGAGAGAGAGAGAGAGAGAGAGAGAGAGAGAGAGAGAGAGAGAGAGAGAATTTCTGTTTATATCATTTTATGACTTCGATATTGTATATGTTTTGAACCTCTGAGCGAGTCCGATTAACTCAAAACAAAATTGTGTCGAAAGCGAAATTGAACGTACGTATATGCATGACAAGTGATTATGATATTAACAATACATGGTTTATATTTTACAAAAGAAGCCAAAACCAATACGCAAGACGATTGTTTCTGTCAATAAGACTTCATCAGCTGAGCTTGAATTGATATAATATAAAAAATTTCAGATACCAAAGTATAAATCAATAGAATGTCCAGGACATATATACAAATCCGGTAAAAATGGACAAACGCGGACCTTTGGAAACCAAGAGGTGGGATCAGGTGCCATTTAAGAGTAAGCATCCCCTGTCGACCGGTCACACCCGCCGTGAGTCCACAGTCAAGTCCAATGAAACACGTGAGGAGTGTAGTTGTATATTTCCAAAACATAAAGTGGCATCCTACAAGGCCAAATCGTAAATCGAAATGCAACTTAATTTTGAACCGTCTTTTTCCGACACTGATTCTGTTTGTTAATCAACAAGGTCGTAAA